>CM071961.1:25067054-25084554 GCA_036784905.1 Acrossocheilus fasciatus | reverse complement strand
GTTTTAACATTTATATACATTAATGATGTCTACATAAATATACCTTCAAGTACCTTTGTTATAATGTAAGGAAATATGTATGAAAGTATAAAGTATGAATTTAACAAATGTTTTACACAATTAATATAAAAATTGATGCTCAGGGTACTCTGGAGGATCAAATCATCCAGTGTAATCCTGCTCTGGAGGCCTTTGGTAATGCCAAGACCATCAGAAATGACAACTCTTCCAGATTTGTAAGTGTGGCTCACATTGGTGTTGTCATTTTATATTGGTTTCATGATATTCTATATGAGCATGTTATGCTATGTTTACAGGGTAAATTTATCCGTATCCATTTTGGCGTCAGTGGAAAGTTATCTTCTGCTGACATTGAGACTTGTAAGTACTTTACTGCCCAACATCATTTCAACAATCACACATTGATGAAATGTATCTGTTATGTTATTCATCTATGCATCAATTCATTTAGATCTGCTGGAGAAGTCTCGTGTGACTTTCCAGCTCAAGGCTGAGAGAGACTACCACATCTTCTACCAGATCCTGTCTCAGAAGAAACCAGAACTGCTGGGTAAAATCACCCGTCATATCTTTTGCCATTACTGTCTCAAATTACTGTCGTTTTTTTTTATCTTTGTTCCCATTTCTCCTTAGAGATGCTGCTCATCACCAACAACCCCTATGACTACGCCTTCATCTCCCAAGGAGAGACACAAGTGGCTTCTATTGATGACGGTGACGAGCTGGTGGCCACTGATGTGGGTGTTTGTTAACACTTAGACAGTTCACAATACAAGATACCATGTTATAAAATATTAGTCCACCCAAAATTTTAAATTCTGTCATTAGGACTTTTTACTTTTTTGTCCTGGCTTTTCCATACAGTACAAACATATAATGATCAGGGGCTATCAAGCTCCAAAAAGTAAAGGTCCACACAACTTGTTCTTCCGAAGCTATGATAGTTTTGTGTAAGGAAAGAGTAGCGTGAATATGTCGGAAAAACATCTCCTTTTTTGTTCCACAGAAGTAAGTCGGTCATACAGGTTTATAATGACTTTTAGATGACTAAACGATTCTTAATTTTGGCCATCTGTTCCTTTAAAGAGTTTAAAGAAAGACTTTTAATGTACTTGCCAAAAAGAAGAATATTAAAGTGGAAGTGAAGCAGTCAGTCAAGTTTATATTATTTAGTAAAGTGATTTCCACTTTAATTAAAAATGATTGATGTAACCGTTTTAAAGAAAAAAGGATGTTTTGTTTTAGCTTTTGGAGAAAGGGCATCGCCATCTTGCAGTACCACAGCGCGTGACATCACGGGGTTGGTTCGCGCTGTTGACCAGTAAAGTAATATATAAGTATATCTTTACATTATGTACACACGTTTGTTGAAATGGAGGAAGACAAACCTGAAAGGACTGTTGAGCCCATAATCAGTGCAATTGCTCTTGAATTTCAACAGATATGGCGAGGGGACTGAGCAGTACTGCTGTTAGAAGTCGTGAACCTGCTCTGGTTTGGGGTGAAGAGCGGATAGGAAAAAAAACGTATTTACGTGGATACTCGCCAAAACAGCCATTCTGACATAATATTCTGTGTATTTTCTCAAGTAGACTAGAAAGAGGACTCAATTTGGTACTCAATTTTGCACATATGTGTAGAGAAATAATCTGTCACAGCACACGAGTCCCGCATTGATATCACTTTCCTGCTGACACGCTTTCGAATGGCTTAAATGTTTTAATGTTTAAACTGACGAGGCTTAAAAATGTGAGAATGATAAAGCAGCTCTAGCCCGATCATTCAGAGAGGTGATTAGTTAAACTGCATTCTCTTAAAAGCAGGTACATTCACCAACCCCGTGATGTCACACGCTGTGGTACTGCAAGATGGCAGCGTCCTTCCTATAAAAGCTAAAACAAAACATCCTTTTTTCTTTAAAACTGTCACATTAATAATGTTTGTTATGAATTTTTATTTAAAGTGGAAATCAATTTACTAAATAATGTAAACTTGACTGCTTCACTTCCACTTTAAGCATTTTAAGACACTCTGTATATTTGTTGTAGGATGCGTTTGATGTGTTGGGCTTCACCCAAGAGGAGAAGAACAGCATCTACAAAATGGTTGGTGCCGTCATGCACTACGGCAACATGAAGTTCAAGCAGAAGCAACGAGAGGAACAGGCAGAGGCTGATGGGACTGAGGGTCAGTATAAATTGCAGCTTTATCTAAATTGCAATCTCAACTTTATAAATGGAAAATGTCCAAGATATGTTGTATATAGAGTCATAGCTCTGTATTCTTTTTTTAACTTGTAGATGCTGACAAAGTCGCATATCTAATGGGCCTCAACTCAGCTGACTTGATCAAGGGTTTGTGTCACCCGAGAGTCAAAGTAGGAAATGAGTGGGTCACCAAGGGACAGAGTGTCCAGCAGGTAACACATGAAAAGAATATTCTGCAACACTTTACAATAAGGTTCATTAGTTAACATTAGTAAACATGAACTAAGAATGAACAATACTTCTACAGCATTTATTAATCTTAGTTAATTTCAACATTTACTTATGCATAATTAAAATCAAAAGTGCCTGTTAACATTAGTTAACGTACTGTGAATTAACATGAACTAACAATGAACGACTGTATTTTCATTAACTAACATTAACAAAGATGATAAATGTATTGTTTATTGTTTGTTCGTGTTAGGCAATAAATTAAAGGAAACTTATTTTAAAGTGTTACCAAATATTCCAATGGACATTACAGTCTTCCCAAGATATACAAACGAAACTGTATCTCTCAGGTGTACTACTCTATTGGTGCTCTGGCCAAGTCAGTGTACGAGAAGATGTTCCTCTGGATGGTTGTGAGAATCAACCAATCCCTGGACACCAAACAGCCTCGCCAGTACTTCATTGGTGTGCTGGACATTGCTGGATTTGAGATCTTTGATGTAAGCTGACATCAACTGATTATTGTTATTCAAGAACTTCAGTTCTTTGTTACTTTGTCAGTGTGATTATACAATATATTCTACCTGCAGTACAACACCTTTGAGCAGCTGTGCATCAACTTCACTAATGAGAAGTTGCAGCAGTTCTTCAACCACCACATGTTTGTGTTGGAGCAAGAGGAATACAAGAAGGAGGGTATTGAGTGGGAGTTCATTGACTTTGGCATGGACTTAGCGGCTTGTATTGAGCTAATTGAGAAGGTGGGTGAATATGAATGAATATACTGTGTGTGTGTGTGTGTGTGGGGGGGGGTCCTATTTTTTTGTCATACTGATATATTGACTGTCACAACCTACTACTCATTTTAGCCCATGGGTATCATGTCCATCCTTGAAGAGGAGTGCATGTTCCCCAAAGCCAGTGATGCAACATTCAAAGCTAAGCTTTATGACAACCACTTGGGCAAAACTGCTAACTTCCAGAAGCCCAGGATTGTCAAGGGTAAACCAGAAGCCCATTTTGCCCTGGTTCACTATGCTGGCACAGTTGACTACAACATTTCAAACTGGCTGGTGAAGAACAAGGACCCTCTTAATGAAACTGTTGTAGGGTTGTTCCAGAAGTCAACTCTTAAGATGTTGGGTATTCTGTTTGCTAATTATGCGAGTGCTGACTCAGGCAAGTACACACTGGAGTGTGACATGAACATATAATATGCACTAATTTTACTGTATAATAGTAACAACAAAAAATGTATTTCACATCTGCAGATGCTGGAGGTAAGAGTGGCAAAGGTACCAAAAAGAAGGGTTCTTCATTCCAGACAGTGTCAGCCCTCCATAGGGTATGTAAGATCCTTTAATAATATATCACTGCATTGATTCACATGGTTTTAATGCATATAAATTCAAATTCTTTATGGTCTACCAACAGGAGAACCTGAACAAGCTGATGACCAACTTGAGGTCAACTCACCCTCACTTTGTGCGCTGCATCATCCCCAATGAGACTAAGACTCCTGGGGCGATGGAGAATCCTCTGGTCATGCACCAGCTGCGCTGTAACGGTGTGCTGGAGGGCATCAGAATCTGCAGAAAGGGATTTCCCAACAGGATCCTGTATGGAGATTTCAAACAACGGTAAGTATGAAACTAAATGGCTTTTATGTTCTACAAAATAATGTTGTGTGTGTTAAGTTGTTGCAAATTTTATCACCAACTCTTTTTGCAGCATTTGCAAGAAATAAACATAAATACATATGTTTAAAAAAACAATTGTAAAAAAAAAAAGAAAAAAAAAAGTATAATGCACTAAAAGCATAAAATGATTGTTAATGTGTAGAGGTCGACCGATTCATGGGTTTTGCTGATTAATCAGCACTAATAGTTGATTGCCGCAACTATCGGTTATCGGCAAAAATCCATGCCGATAGTTTTCCAGTTTGCAACCATTGCTGGAGTGGCTGAGAAGGGTCTGCTGGCATTATACAGTATGAGAGCGGCCTCTAGAGGCGGAAATCACTGTCAGCACGTGTTGTTTATTTTGACACGTGACACTGCATGCTGCACAGAGCAGGAAACTCCAGACTCGCATTTAAATACAGCCGACAGAAAAGCCTGCTGCGGAACAGAGCGTCATTCACATAGTTTTCTATTAAATTATATTTGTCCCAAATTATTGTGAATGTACATAATGACTTCACCCTAGGCTATAAATTATGGATTGTGCATTTTTCAGCAAAACGTTTGTCTTTCTGTGGCTCTAATAAAGTCTGTATACTTCATATAGAGAGCTGTAATAGATCGCGATTTCTCTTTCCGTTTCCTCTGTTTTTTAAACACCGAACTTCAAATTCATTTATGTCACATTGTTCATTCTTGAAGCAAACTTATGTCCATTTGGGGATTAAATAAATTGTTTTAGACCGCCACTTGAATTGAACGCAAAGCGTCTGGTGTGTGTGATATCTCTGAGTTCTCCTAGACGCAGTGCTGCGCTTTTTTTTTCCCGGTGTGTGACTAACATTTTTTTTTTAATTAGATAATTATCAAGTGTTAAAAAATAGAAGCATAAGTGTGTGAGTACACATACAATATCCATATGTATGTAATTTTAATGCTATGGCCTTGTGTAGATATTTAAAGATGGCCATCTTTAAGCATGACTGTTGAAATTAAATGTTAACACTTAACAATAAGAGTCCATTTGTAGCATTAATGAAAACTGTAGAAGTATCGTTCCTTATTAAAGTGTGTCAATTTGAACATTCACTATTAGCAACTAATAGGCTACATTTTTACAATTTTAAAGTTTCTTCTTTTAACATGAGCAAACTATGAAATAACTTTAATGATCAATATAGTAAATAATATTAATATTTTTATTCATTTACAATGCATGGTTCAGAACTGTTACTGCTTTTTTTTTTCCTTTTTTTCTTTAAATAGTAAAGCACTAGATTTCTTTCAGTATCCATTTTGAAAACTATCGGTTGATTAATCAGTATCGGCCAGTGTGGTCCAACATAGCTATCGGTATCGGTAAAATCCACTATCGGTCGACCTCTATTAATGTGTTTCTTTTTTGTAGGTACCGGATCCTAAATCCTGCTGCTATCCCTGAGGGACAGTTCATTGATAATAAGAAGGGTGCAGAAAAACTTCTGGGTTCTCTGGACATTGATCACAGCCAGTACAAGTTAGGACATACTAAGGTATTTTTATATTAACAATAACTTTCTACAAAGGCATTGTTGCATTTTCATTCTTTCTGATACAAAATTATTTGCTATTCAGGTGTTTTTTAAGGCTGGTCTTCTGGGTACACTTGAGGAGATGCGAGACGACCGTCTTGCACTTATTATTACTGGAATTCAGTCCATGTCTCGTGGTTTTCTATCAAGAGTTGAGTTCCAGAAAATTGTGGAGAGAAGGTTAATTTTCAGCTCTTCAGACTTTATTTCTTTTCTCCAACTTACAATTTATAATGCAAGACTGAACATTCTCATTTAATATCTACAGAGATTCTTTGTTGGTGATCCAGTGGAACATACGTGCCTTCATGGGTGTCAAGAATTGGCCCTGGATGAAGCTCTACTTCAAGATTAAGCCTCTGCTGAAATCTGCTGAGACTGAGAAAGAAATGGCCAACATGAAGGAAGAATTCACCAAGCTGAAGGAGGCTTATGCCAAATCTGAAGCCCGCAGAAAGGAGCTTGAGGAAAAGATGGTTTCTCTTCTCCAAGAGAAGAATGACCTTCAACTTGCAATGCAGTCTGTAAGTTTTTACTTTTCAGAAGCCAAACACACACACACACACACACACACACACACACACATCTAAATTAATAATAAATTCTTTTTTTTACTCTGATAGGAGCAAGATAATCTTTGCGATGCTGAGGAGAGATGTGAGGGTCTGATCAAGAACAAGATCCAGCTTGAGGCTAAAACCAAAGAGCTGACTGAGAGACTGGAGGACGAAGAAGAAATGAATGCTGAGCTGACTGCAAAGAAACGAAAGCTGGAGGATGAATGTTCTGAGCTCAAGAAGGACATTGATGATCTTGAGCTCACTCTGGCCAAAGTGGAGAAAGAGAAACACGCCACTGAGAACAAGGTCAGTTTTCAACACATGCTAGAGATGTAAAAATGGTTTGTTAGGAGTCCACTGATTCAATGACACATTTCTACAGGTTAAAAACCTGACAGAAGAGATGGCAGCTTTGGACGAGATCATTGCTAAGCTGACCAAGGAAAAGAAAGCTCTGCAGGAGGCCCATCAGCAAACGCTGGATGACCTCCAGAGTGAGGAAGACAAAGTCAACACTCTCACTAAAGCCAAAGCCAAGCTGGAGCAACAAGTGGATGATGTAAGAGCCAGAACGCATAAAACTAGAATTCAAATGAAGAAATTTTGTAAGGAACTGCATAATTATTTATAGTTTATACTGTAAGTGTTATAATTATTTTGGCCTAAATTTAGCTTGAAGGTTCTTTGGAACAAGAAAAGAAAATTCGCATGGATCTTGAGAGAGCTAAAAGAAAGCTTGAGGGTGACTTGAAGTTGACTCAAGAGAATGTGATGGATTTGGAAAATGATAAGCAGCAGCTGGAGGAGCGGCTAAAGAAGTAAGATATATTATATATTATAAAATATTTAAAATTCAGTTTTAATATTAAAAGAAGTTTAATCCATTTTGTGTCATCCTATTTACTTGGCAGAAAAGACTTTGAAATAAACCAGCTCAATAGCAAGATTGAAGATGAGCAGACAATGGCATCCCAACTCCAGAAGAAACTGAAGGAGTTGCAGGTAAAATACATCATTCTTAAAGGTTACATTGTTGGACAGTTAGGAATGCTAGGTGTAACTATGGTTTTCCTCACATCAGGCCCGAATTGAAGAGCTTGAGGAAGAGCTGGAGGCTGAGAGAGCTGCTCGTGCTAAAGTTGAGAAACAGAGATCTGATCTGTCCAGAGAACTGGAGGAGATCAGTGAGAGGTTGGAGGAGGCTGGTGGGGCCACTGCTGCCCAGATTGAGATGAACAAGAAACGTGAAGCTGAGTTACAGAAACTGCGCAGAGACCTTGAAGAGTCCACTTTGCAACACGAGGCCACCGCTGCTACACTGAGGAAGAAACATGCCGACAGTGTAGCTGATTTGGGAGAGCAGATCGACAACCTTCAGAGAGTGAAGCAGAAGCTGGAGAAAGAGAAGAGTGAACTCAGACTGGAACTGGATGATGTGGTCTCCAACATGGAGCAGCTTGTGAAGGCAAAGGTAAGTAAAAGAAATGATGCTAAGAGTCTAAATAATTCAGTGAAAGAAAGCAATCAACGATCTTATAATTCATCCTCAAGGCAAACCTGGAGAAAATGTGCAGAACTCTGGAAGACCAGATGAGCGAGTACAGAACCAAGGCTGAGGAAGGCCAGCGCACAATCAATGACTTCACCATGCAAAAAGCCAAGCTGCAAACTGAAAATGGTAAGAAAACAAAAATATTATGTTATGTTACCAAAGGTACCATAATGATACATTTCTTAATATTGCATTTCAGGTGAACTGTCCAGACAGCTAGAGGAGAAAGACTCCCTGGTGTCTCAGTTAACCAGAGGCAAGCAGTCCAACACTCAGCAGATTGAAGACCTCAAGAGACAACTAGAGGAGGAAATCAAGGTTTTCAAAATCTCCTTCTCTGCCCAAAATTTTGCTAAAGATTTAAGTAATTAAGAAAAAAAAATCCACTGGCACCAAATATGTGTTTGTCTCCAGGCTAAGAATGCCCTGGCTCATGCAGTTCAGTCTGCTCGTCATGATGCTGATCTGCTGAGGGAACAGTATGAGGAGGAGCAGGAAGCCAAGGCTGAGCTGCAGCGGAGTCTGTCCAAGGCAAACTCTGAGGTGGCTCAGTGGAGAACCAAGTATGAAACTGATGCCATCCAGAGGACTGAGGAGCTGGAGGATGCTAAGTATGAAACAGAAAACACCTACAAACAAAAAAACTCACTGTAAAGTAGTGTTAATTTTGTTAACGAAGACTATGACGAAAAATGTTCGTTGACGAGCTGGAGGATGCCAAGTAAGAAACAAAGAAGATTTAAATCTTAAGATTTTTGGCCTTTAGTAAGAATACACAAAATATCTTCTGACTTTTCCACTAGGGTCTGCAGCCTTTAAACATGTTCAAATACAGTGTAATGAATGATGCTTCAGATATATGATATATTTTGTATTATTTATTACAGGAAGAAGCTGGCTCAGCGTTTGCAAGATGCAGAAGAAGCCGTGGAAGCTGTTAATGCCAAATGCTCCTCATTGGAGAAGACCAAGCACAGGCTGCAAAATGAGATTGAAGATCTCATGGTGGATGTGGAGAGATCCAATGCTGCTGCTGCTGCTCTAGACAAGAAGCAAAGAAACTTTGATAAAGTAAAGAGAGAAAGTCATTACCTTAAAAGCATTTAAAGTTACACATGTCTAACAATGGAGACTGTCCAGTACAATTCTTTACTATAATTTGGCTATTTGGCCCTGTTAAATTTAACCAGGTCCTGGCTGAGTGGAAGCAGAAGTATGAGGAATCCCAAACTGAATTGGAAAGTACCCAAAAAGAAACAAGATCTCTGAGCACGGAACTCTTTAAATTGAAAAACTCATACGAAGAGTCACTGGACCACCTGGAGACCATGAAGAGAGAGAACAAAAATCTCCAAGGTAAGGACGGTTTTACAACTCCAAACCATTAGTCTACTTTCTTGCATTTGTAATGTAATGTGTTATTTCTATTGCATAGAGGAAATCTCTGACCTCACTGAGCAACTTGGTGAGAGTGGGAAGAATATTCATGAGCTGGAGAAAGTTCGGAAACAACTGGAGCAGGAGAAACAAGAGATACAAACTGCTCTGGAGGAGGCTGAGGTAAAAGATAAACAGCATTTTCCCCAAAAAAATCATATTCATCTGACATTTTTTTCAATGATCTATTTTTCTCTTCATAGGGTTCCCTTGAGCATGAAGAAGGCAAGATACTTAGAGCTCAACTGGAGTTCAATCAGATCAAAGCTGACATTGAACGTAAGCTGGCTGAGAAAGATGAAGAGATGGAGCAGTCCAAGAGGAACCAGCAGAGAATGGTTGATACCCTTCAGAGCTCACTTGAATCAGAGACTCGCAGCAGGAATGAAGCTCTCAGGCTGAAGAAGAAGATGGAGGGAGACCTCAATGAGATGGAGATTCAGCTCAGCCAGGCTAACAGACAGGCATCAGAAGCCCAGAAGCAACTCAAGGGTCTTCATGGACATCTCAAAGTATGCTTTACCAACAATTTGTAAAACAAAACTGAAATCTTATGACATTCTGTATGTCTTTTTATTTGTAAAATTTGTCCTTCACAGGATGCCCAACTGCAGCTAGATGATGCTCTGCGCAGTAATGATGATCTCAAAGAGAACATCGCCATCGTGGATAGACGCAACAATCTGCTGCAGGCTGAACTGGACGAGCTGAGATCCCTGGTGGAACAGACTGAGAGAGGAAGGAAATTGGCTGAGCAGGAACTGCTGGATGTCAGTGAGAGAGTTCAGCTCCTGCATTCTCAGGTATGACACATCTGTCCACATATTCACACTGACAAAAACTTCAAACCCTCTCTTAGTACATAATATCATCTAGAGACTATACGAATGTCAATATTGTCTATGTTCAGAACACCAGTCTGCTGAATCAGAAGAAGAAGCTGGAGGGAGATACTACTCAGCTCCAGACTGAGGTTGAGGAGGCAGTGCAGGAGTGCAGGAATGCTGAGGAAAAAGCCAAGAAGGCCATCACTGATGCTGCCATGATGGCAGAGGAGCTGAAGAAGGAGCAGGACACCAGTTCTCATCTGGAGCGCATGAAGAAGAACATGGAGCAGACCATCAAAGACCTGCAGCACCGTCTGGATGAAGCTGAGCAGATCGCCATGAAAGGAGGCAAGAAGCAGGTCCAGAAACTGGAAGTCAGGGTAAGCTGCTGATGTTTTCAAAAACAAGTCTAATGCGTTTTCTGTAAAATGCTAATTCTGATCAATAATTTTTTTTTACACATCTGTTAGGTGAGAGAGCTGGAAAGTGAGGTGGAGATAGAACAGAGAAAGGCCAGTGACTCTGTCAAGGGGGTTCGTAAATATGAGAGACGCATCAAAGAACTCACCTACCAGGTAGGAAAAATATTGCCCAGAAGTATATTTTTGCCTTGGTTTTTTCATTATTATTTACTACCGTATTGACCCGAATATAAGACAATGTTTTTTTTCAAGGAAATACATCTGAAAAAACACACTCATCTTATATTCAGGGTCTAGACTTTGACAGATCAATAATACACCCACAACAATAGGTGGCACCCAAAACAAATAAAACGAGTGTGCCATGAAATATGTAATGTAATGTGTGTTGTAAAGATCACGAGTGAAAACAAAAGGAAAAGAAAAGTTTATAGCGGCATGAGTTGTGACTGTCATGTTAGCCTGACCAAACTTCCTCTGTAAGTGATTTTAAAACATAAGACAGTACCCAGATTTGGAGACTACAATAAGATTTCAGTTCTACTGCTAATAAAATTTTGGTAGGTTACTATGAGATGGATAGCCTAAATGTTACATAATTCAGATACCTGTTATTTTATGGTATATCAAAAAGTGCATATTTTTAAATGTCAATGTTGGTACATTTTAACAGTATTTACCATACTTTCAAAACAAAAATTAAAATATGAAAAATATGCAATATGAAAATAATTTAAGAAAAAAAATTGTTTTACAGAGAGAGAGAGAGAGAGAGAGAAAAAAAACAAAAAAAACAAGATTTGGTTTTCAAAAAGCCAAAGGTACATCTGGAAAAAGGGGGGTCGTCTTATGACAAATGTAGGGCCCTATGAAATCGGTTTTATTTTTTCCTGTTTTAATTTTTTTTCTGGACTCTGGTCAAATTAAATTGTATTAATCATAAAGCCCGGGGAGTAGTTGGGGGTTCGGTGCCTTGCTTAAGGGCACATAAGTCGTGGTATTGAGGGTGGACAGAACGCTGTACATTCACTCCCCCCACCTACAATTCCTGCCGGACCTGAGACTCGAACTCGCAAACCTTTCAATTGCGTGTCTGACTCTCTAACCATTAGGCCACGACTTCTAATAATCAGGGTCGTCTTATAATCGGGTCAATATGGTAAATGCATAAATGTATTCCATTTATTAAATGCATAAAGTGCAGTCTTACAACATTTAAATATATAATGCATACTTCACTTTTTTCTTTTGCTTTGCATAGACTGAGGAAGACCGAAAGAATCTATCACGCCTGCAGGACCTGGTGGACAAACTCCAGCTGAAGGTCAAGTCCTACAAGAGAGTCGCTGAGGAGGCTGTGAGTACTTTCCCCCCACTGGTACTATCATATGATATGATCACACAATTAATGTATATGACTAATTTTAACAAATACTCTTGTGTGTATTCCGTAGGAAGAACAAGCCAATTCTAGCCTGGGCAAGTTCCGTAAACTGCAGCATGAGCTGGATGAGGCAGAGGAGAGGGCTGATATTGCTGAATCTCAGGTCAACAAGTTGAGAGCCAAGAGCAGAGACACTGGGTCTAAGGTGAGTGTTTGTTATCAGCAAACAAATGTTAATTGACTTTGGCAGATGTGATGCATACTATCATTAACTGAAATAAACTCTAAAGCAAACTAAAATTAAAATGGAAAGGAACTAATAAAGCACTGTGTAAACCTACCCACAAATGTTTCAATGACTTTCAGTTAGAAAATAATATGCTGTTGTCACAAACGCAATTTGATAAGCAAAGCTCCTCAATGCCAAGTTTATTGAGAGACCTGTTAGTGCCCTATTTTCATGGGCAAAATGTATTACACTTTCTAATAAGATAAATGAATCTTACATATTTTCTCTCCCTTGAACAGAAAGGACATGATGAGGAATGAAGTTCTCCCATCTTCCAAAACCTGGTGTCTCTTTGAATCCATTAGTCTCAAGATAAATAGAATAAAGAAATGTGCAAATTGAACGTCTGTCACATTGTGTTATTTTAAAACTAAATTGCATTGTCACTAGAGGTATAAACTCTGTTTTACAGAACTTTTCATATCAAAAGTCAAATCATAGAGTCCAAATACTTCCTAAAACCCTTTTAATCAGGCATCAGCTAACTACCAAAAACTGTCATTGTGCCAAGATTTATTTGGTGCTCTGGTTTATGTGGTTATATGTATTAATGTATGCAATTAAATCCACATCATCTGCAATAATGCAGGTCAGTCTCCCAAAACTCTAAGTATCAACAAAGGTGATTAACCCTCTGGGGTCTGAGGCAGTTTTGGGGCCCTTGAGATGTTTTAACATGCCCTGATATTTGTGCTTATTTCAGTTACTTAAAACATGCCATTGACCATGTATTTTTTTTGTATTCAGCACAAACTGTGCTACAACAATATGTGACCAAGATGGATGTACATGTTTGCATTTTTTAGAAAACAAATATTATGCGTGTTAGTAAGCTTTGAGGGGAAAAAATGTAGCTGAAATAAGGCCATATAACCCACACTAAATAGTTCTGAATAAGACTTTTGAGTAATCAGTCTTGTAGGCTAGAATATTTACTTCAAAATTATGTGAAAATTATCCTGCTTACTCATTCACAGAAAACAATATATTGCTTAAAATTTTTAAAGACATGTTTTGACATCGAAAGCGTGAGGGAGTGGCAATGGCCTTGAATACTAAGTGAGTCTCACCTGAGAGACAAAGGACCCTCCCTTAATGGCCCATCAGTGGCTATGTTTACATGCACAATTTTTGGTTCAACCAGACTGAATTCATTCTGATTGATGAATCCGAATGTAGTGTTTACATGAACGCTAAACAAAGTGATCGGGTTGATGTGCAGGCTTAAAATCAGAATAGATATTTTTTGACTTGCGCACACTGCACAGATATAGAGTTTCTCACTGTTTGCACATAACAACCACTCTCCTACACTGTTTCTTTATTCTTTTTAACAACAGAATTCATATTTTTCTATTTCTGGACAAATATACATATACTGTAAATCATACCTGATATTTACGTGTGTTATTTAAATGTTTCTACTTCTTTCCATGGATTCAAGAAGAAAAAAAAACATAATCAGTAGAAAAGGAGCTTGTTTTAACATAGAATATCAGTGTAGCTAAACATCTGATGTTGGTACAGCGCTCTCAGAGGAAAACAGTTTGAAGAGACACCAGGATTCACCTGTGGTGCAGGTATCTGATTCAATAAAATACAAACAACCAAAAAAAAAATCAAAAAATTTTGAGCATGTTAATATCAGGAGCATCTGTATTAGGGCTGGGCGATATGGCTGAAAACTGTTTCACGATATCAGTGTTTCATATCGGTCGATATCGATAATTATTGATATTTTTTATGACCCATTTAAAATAAGGACCAGGAGAAAGATATATTACATTTTAAACATTTTTATTTTAAACTTAACCTTCCTCTGATCATAATCCCCTCAGTTATTAAGACAGAAATGTAAACAACCATGGAAAACTCAAATAATTAAAATGTAAACATAAGTCTAAAGTCACAATGAACACTTAACAATTATCTCTCAACATGTGCAAAATGAAAGAAAATGTAAGAAATGTTTAATAAAGTGTAATAAAATAGTGCAAAGTGTTAAATATAAACAGAGAAACCTGAGAATTTTGTCCCAAGTTTAGTGCTAGGAAGTTCACTAGCTGTTCACCTTCTGGTGAATAAAGTGTTTTTAAAATATGTGCAGTGTTTTGTAAACATATATAAAACTGAGGTAGTTCGTGGTATTACCAGTCTTGGCGGGGACGACGGTCTTGCATAATTTCAGACGACATTGGTCTGACTACGGTCAGACTTATAATATCCAAAAAACTGCCATACTGGCGAGCTGACTTTTCCTCTTTTATTTACAATTTCCTCGCTCGCTGCGGCACTCATTTTCTGCTTATGAAAAGGAATCCAGCAGACCAGCACGAGACAACTATATGGCGCAACCAAACTGATACTCTTACATGATTGGCTGTTAGCGTGTCACTCCCTACGTTGCTAGGTTACCAGAGAGCAGTGCCTTTGTTAATGCAACCTCTGTTTTCTTCCGACGAAGAATAAAAAATATCGAACATTTTATTGAACACATTTTTTATTGATATCGATCATGTGTCTATCGCGATATATATCGTTATCGTTTTATCACCCAGCCCTAATCTGTATTATATATATATATATACATATAGGTTATGTAGCCAGACTCACACATGCTTTGTACTATGTACTTTAAAAAAAAAAAGAAGAAGAAATTTTATTTCTTATTATTGTTTAGCATGTTATTAAAATCTATTTTTGAACAGAGTAGGCTATTAATAATAAACATGTTCTAAACATACTTAGACTTGTAGCATTCGTCGTGTTACAGTGTACACTCATATTACTTTTATTGTTCTATATAGAGCATGAAAACATCATCGCGCCGTAAGAAATTTAAATACAATGAAGTGCCCATCAAATTCAAAATGTTCAAAAAATTCAAACTTGATTTCAAACATTGTTGTCAGGAATTGTAGTTTGGGAAAAACCCAACTTTGATTTTGTAGTCATATAGCCTAGTATATATGATTTTATAGTAGCTTATGATATGATTCTGTAGCAAAGACTCACACATGCTTTGTACTATAAAAGGATGTACTTTGTACTATAAAAAAGGATATTTTATATCTGAGAAACAAATTATTATTGTTTAGGACGCTAATATATTAAAATCTATTTGTGAACAGAGTATTAATAACAAACATGGTCTAAACATTGTTAGATGCGTAGCATTCATCATGTTGTAGTTTGGGAACTACCCAACTAGTAAATATGTTCCAAGTTTATTCACAATAACATGTTAACTAATGCAGAAAAGAAACATTACTTACTCGTCAGATTGATCTCCTCTACTGGATGAAATCTTCTCCTTCTTTCTAGGGAAATCCTGCCTTTACTCAGCGCGTCTTCTTCCAGAAACGAACAGTAGTCGCGATGAATGATCTCCTCGCTCTTTGTTTGTGTTGGGCGTTTGTAGCTTAATCATAGTAGAGTAAGTCAGTCTGAGTAAGCAAATTATGACTTGCAGTTACGGCATTTCATTAATCATTCAACCATAAAATGTTTCAGTGTGTAGCTTAACTTAAGAAAGCAGCATTTTATTTGAGAGGCCCACCTGCTGTAGGTGTTGGATTATTGCAGGGTGTCCTCTAAAAAAGTGGTCTAAGGCATGTAGGAGGTGGGCCAACCATCTTGTGCCACCTATTCTGGTGGGTATGAGGGGAGTCAGTGCCAGCTCGTTGAAGCTGTTGATGAGTTTTGCACGGTTTTGAGGACTGTCGTGATAAAAAGTGTATAGACCTAGAAGTTCCTCAGCTCTCTGGAAAACACTAACGCCTTTTATTGCATCTTTGAAACTGAGCTCTAGTCGATGTGCCATACAGTGGACTCCCACAATGTATGTTTTCTCTTTTTTTTAGATGACAGACAACACCGTTTTTTGATCCAGTCATTACACCATCTGTGGTTATCGCCACCAGTTTCTTCTCCCAGTCTTCACTAGGTGTTCCCATGACCTCCTTGACAGCATCTGTAATGTTTTCTGCATCTGCCTTCTCCACCGCCTTTGTTCCTGCCACACAGGTTCTAACATAGACCATCTCCTCCTCACTTACAGAGCTGTCTGTTGAACCATCAGTCATAAGTGCAATGAATTTTGCAGCGTTCAACCTCTCTTTTATTTTTTCTTCTCTCAGTCTCAGAGATGTAATGAAGGAACACTTTAGCTTCTGTTGCATTTCTGTACGTATTCCCCACAGCAATGCCTTTTTGTTCATCCAATCTGGAATTTAAAAAAATAAATAAAAATTACAATAAGGTCTCTTTTGTTAACATTGATTATGCATTAGCTGACATGAACTGGCAAACTTATTTTTACATGCACTAATCTTTATTAATGTTAGTTAATAAACATACAATTGGGATTGGGAACCGCTGACTGATTTATAAATGCTGTATACGTAGTACTGTCCATAGTTAATGTTAACTCTAGTTAACGAACGTTAACAAACCTTGTAAAGCTCTTAATTTAACATTTCAGTGAATTAATTTTACCTAAAGGCTTATGCTTAAGTACTTCAAATTAATTTTAAAGACAAATACAACTGTGACAGCAGTCAAAATATACATTTTTATCATTCTAAAACGTGAAAAGATAAAATAAAGTCTGAGTATATTAGCATATATTGTGTACTTTGATTAAACTAAGTAGATAGATCTATTTAATAAATAATACTCACTCGCATATCCAGACGAAGTCGGATAGTGGCATCCCCTTCTTCGCAAGGGCATGCACTGTGCAAAACATATTCTTCATCTTGGTGGCTGTCTGCTCCTGAAGTGTGGAAGCTTTCTATAGATATAACTCCCATGTCTGTGTGCTGAGTTTTTGCTGAGTTACAGTTCATTTTAGTGATGCGTTTCTAAAAGCAGTTCGTAGAGACAGAGAGCGCACCCTGTTTGTTTTATTTTTTCCAAAAGCACAAAGTTTAGCTGTTATTGTGAGTGTGCACAAATAAAAATAGACACTTAACAGTTTTGATTGATGTATAAAACTTATTTGTGTTACCAAAATCAACAGAGTATTTTTAGCGTCTTTTGCACTGATCTTAAAAAAAACAAGCTGGTATCGTGAGAGTTAAAAATGGTCATACCATTACAGTACAATACATATTAAAAATTGTAATTAATATAAAAGCTGTAGGTAAATCTATGTAGTTGACTTACCTTTTCCAATGGTCCCAAATGAATGTTTCAGAAGAGTGAACTGTCCAGTACAGAACTACTCATTGGGCAGGACGGATGTGACAAATGCCGTTGTTGCTCAAGGTGATGCAGTGGCTCTGACAGACGTGTTGAATAAAGGAGGAGTCTG
>CM071961.1:25034554-25062054 GCA_036784905.1 Acrossocheilus fasciatus | reverse complement strand
ATGCATCAGCGGAGAAAAAGGTGTTTAATTCGCAACGAATGGCTAATGCTGGATGAATGAATATACCTTAGCATAACATACAATTTTTTGTTTTAACATTTATATAAATGAATGTCTACATAAATATATCTTTGCGTACCTTTGTTTTAATGTAAGGAAATATGTATGAAAGTATGAAGTATGAATTTAACAAATGTTTTACACAATTAATATAAAAATTTGATGCTCAGGGTACTCTGGAGGATCAAATCATCCAGTGTAATCCTGCTCTGGAGGCCTTTGGTAATGCCAAGACCATCAGAAATGACAACTCTTCCAGATTTGTAAGTGTGGCTCACATTGGTGTTGTCATTTTATATTGGTTTCATGATATTCTATATGAGCATGTTATGCTATGTTTACAGGGTAAATTTATCCGTATCCATTTTGGCATCAGTGGAAAGTTATCTTCTGCTGACATTGAGACTTGTAAGTACTTTACTGCCCAACATCATTTCAACAATCACACATTGATGAAATGTATCTGTTATGTTATTCATCTATGCATCAATTCATTTAGATCTGCTGGAGAAGTCTCGTGTGACTTTCCAGCTCAAGGCTGAGAGAGACTACCACATCTTCTACCAGATCCTGTCTCAGAAGAAACCAGAACTGCTGGGTAAAACCACCCGTCATATGTTTTGCCATTACACTGCAAAAAATGCTTTTCTTACTTAGATTTTTTGTCTTGTTTCCAGCCAAAATATCTACAAATTCTTGAATCAAGAAGGACTTTCTAGACAAGTAAAAATTGTTGTCTTGTTTTCAGCAAAAACAAGCGGAAATTAAGTGAGTTTTTGCTTGAAACAAGCAAAATAATCTGCCAATGGGGTAAGCAAAATAATCTTGTTTTCTGTTTGAAATAAGATTATTTTGCTTACCCCATTGGCAGATTATTTTGCTTGTTTCAAGCAAAAACTCACTTAATTTCCGCTTGTTTTTGCTAAAAACAAGACAACAATTTTTACTTGTCTAGAAAATTTAAGAATTTGTAGATATTTTGGCTGGAAACAAGACAAAAAATCTAAGTAAGAAAAGCATTTTTTGCAGTGTACTGTCTCAAATTACTGTCTTTTTTTTAATCTCTGTTCCCATTTTTCCTTAGAGATGATGCTCATCACCAACAACCCCTTTGACTACTGCTTCATCTCCCAAGGAGAGACACAAGTGGCTTCTATTGATGACGGTGACGAGCTGGTGGCCACTGATGTGGGTGTTTGTTAACACCTAGACAGTTCACAATACAAGATACCATGTTATAAAATATTAGTCCACCCAAAATTTTAAATTCTGTCATTAGGACTTTTTACTTTTTTGTCCTGGCTTTTCCATACAGTAAAAACATATAATGATCAGGGGCTATCAAGCTCCAAAAAGTAAAGGTCCACACAACTTGTTCTTCCGAAGCTATGATAGTTTTGTGTAAGGAAAGAGTAGCGTGAATACATCGGAAAAACATCTCCTTTTTTGTTCCAAAGAAGTAAGTCGGTCATACAGGTTTAGAACGACTTTAAGATGACTAAATGATTCTTAATTTTGGCCATCTGTTCCTTTAAAGAGTTTAAAGAAAGACTTTTAATGTACTTGCCAAAAAGAAGAATATTAAAGTGGAAGTGAAGCAGTCAGTCAAGTTTATATTATTTAGTAAAGTGATTTCCACTTTAATTAAAAATGATTGATGTAACCGTTTTAAAGAAAAAAGGATGTTTTGTTTTAGCTTTTGGAGAAAGGGCATCGCCATCTTGCAGTACCACAGCGTGTGACATCACGGGGTTGGTTCGCGCTGTTGACCAGTAAAGTAATATATAAGTATATCTTTACATTATGTACACACGTTTGTTGAAATGGAGGAAGACAAACCTGAAAGGACTGTTGAGCCCATAATCAGTGCAATTGCTCTTGCATTTCAACAGATACGGCGAGGGGACTGAGCAGTACTGCTGTTAGAAGTCGTGAACCTGCTCTGGTTTGGGGTGAAGAGCGGATAGGAAAAAAACCGTATTTACGTGGATACTCGCCAAAACAGCCATTCTGACATAATATTCTGTGTATTTTCTCAAGAAGACTAGAAAGAGGACTCAATTTGGTACTCAATTTTGCACATATGTGTAGAGAAATAATCTGTCACAGCACACGAGTCCCGCATTGATATCACTTTCGTGCTGACACGCTTTCGAATGGTACAAGATGTCATCGTCCTTCCTCCAAAAGCTAAAACAAAACATCCTTTTTTCTTTAAAATTGTTACATTAATAATATTTGTTATGAATTTTTTAATTAAAGTGGAAATCAATTTACTAAATAATGTAAACTGACTGCTTCACTTCAACTTTAAGCATTTTAAGACACTCTGTATATTTGTTGTAGGATGCGTTTGATGTGTTGGGCTTCACCCAAGAGGAGAAGAACAGCATCTACAAAATGGTTGGTGCCGTCATGCACTACGGCAACATGAAGTTCAAGCAGAAGCAACGAGAGGAACAGGCAGAGGCTGATGGGACTGAGGGTCAGTATAAATTGCAGCTTTATCTAAATTGCAATCTCAACTTTATAAATGGAAAATGTCCAAGATATGTTGTATATAGAGTCATAGCTCTGTATTCTTTTTTTAACTTGTAGATGCTGACAAAGTCGCATATCTAATGGGCCTCAACTCAGCTGACTTGATCAAGGGTTTGTGTCACCCGAGAGTCAAAGTAGGAAATGAGTGGGTCACCAAGGGACAGAGTGTCCAGCAGGTAACACATGAAAAGAATATTCTGCAACACTTTACAATAAGGTTCATTAGTTAACATTAGTAAACATTAACTAAGAATGAACAATACTTCTACAGCATTTATTAATCTTAGTTAATTTCAACATTTACTTATGCATAATTAAAATCAAAAGTGCCTGTTAACATTAGTTAACGTACTGTGAATTAACATGAACTAACAATGAACGACTGTATTTTCATTAACTAACATTAACAAAGATGATAAATGTATTGTTTATTGTTTGTTCGTGTTAGGTAATAAATTAAAGGAAACTTATTTTAAAGTGTTACCAAATATTCCAATGGACATTACAGTCTTCCCAAGATATACAAACAAAACTGTATCTCTCAGGTGTACTACTCTATTGGTGCTCTGGCCAAGTCAGTGTACGAGAAGATGTTCCTCTGGATGGTTGTGAGAATCAACCAATCCCTGGACACCAAACAGCCTCGCCAGTACTTCATTGGTGTGCTGGACATTGCTGGATTTGAGATCTTTGATGTAAGCTGACATCAACTGATTATTGTTATTCAAGAACTTCAGTTCTTTGTTACTTTGTCAGTGTGATTATACAATATATTCTACCTGCAGTACAACACCTTTGAGCAGCTGTGCATCAACTTCACTAATGAGAAGTTGCAGCAGTTCTTCAACCACCACATGTTTGTGTTGGAGCAAGAGGAATACAAGAAGGAGGGTATTGAGTGGGAGTTCATTGACTTTGGCATGGACTTAGCGGCTTGTATTGAGTTAATTGAGAAGGTGGGTGAATATGAATGAATATACTGTGTGTGTGTGTGTGGGGGGGGGGTCCTATTTTTTTTGTCATACTGATATATTGACTGTCACAACCTACTACTCATTTTAGCCCATGGGTATCATGTCCATCCTTGAAGAGGAGTGCATGTTCCCCAAAGCCAGTGATGCAACATTCAAAGCTAAGCTTTATGACAACCACTTGGGCAAAACTGCTAACTTCCAGAAGCCCAGGATTGTCAAGGGTAAACCAGAAGCCCATTTTGCCCTGGTTCACTATGCTGGCACAGTTGACTACAACATTTCAAACTGGCTGGTGAAGAACAAGGACCCTCTTAATGAAACTGTTGTAGGGTTGTTCCAGAAGTCAACTCTTAAGATGTTGGGTATTCTGTTTGCTAATTATGCGAGTGCTGACTCAGGCAAGTACACACTGGAGTGTGACATGAACATATAATATGCACTAATTTTACTGTATAATAGTAACAACAAAAAATATATTTCACATCTGCAGATGCTGGAGGTAAGAGTGGCAAAGGTACCAAAAAGAAGGGTTCTTCATTCCAGACAGTGTCAGCCCTCCATAGGGTATGTAAGATCCTTTAATAATATATCACTGCTTTGTTTCACATGGTTTTATTGCATATAAATTCAAATTCTTTATGGTCTACCAACAGGAGAACCTGAACAAGCTGATGACCAACTTGAGGTCAACTCACCCTCACTTTGTGCGCTGCCTCATCCCCAATGAGACTAAGACTCCTGGGGCGATGGAGAATCCTCTGGTCATGCACCAGCTGCGCTGTAACGGTGTGCTGGAGGGCATCAGAATCTGCAGAAAGGGCTTCCCCAACAGGATCCTGTATGGAGATTTCAAACAACGGTAAGTATGAAACTAAATGGCTTTTATGTTCTACAAAATAATTTTGTGTGTTAAGTTGATGCAAATTTCTTCACCAACTCTGTTTGCAGCATTTGCAAGAAATAAAGGTAAATAAATATGTTTAAAAAACAACTGCAAAAAAAAAATAAAAATAAAAAGTATAATGCACTAAAAGGATAAAATGATTGTTAATGTGTAGAGATCGACCGATTCATCGGTTTTGCAAAAATCCATGCCGATAGTTTTCCAGTTTGCAACCATTGCTGGAGTGGCTGAGAAGGGTCCGCTGGCATTATACAGTAGGAGAGCGGCCTCTAGAGGTGGAAATCACTGTCAGCACGTGTTGTTTAATTTGACACGTGACACTGTGCGCTGCACAGAGTGGGAAACTCCAGACTCGCATTTAAATACAGCCGACCGAAAAGCCTGCCGCGGAACAGAGCACGATTCACATAGTTTTCTATTAAATTACATTATATTTGTCCCAAGTCATTGTGAATACATAATGACTTCAGCCTAGGCTATAAATTATGTATTGTGCATTTTTCAGCAAAACATTTGTCTTTCTGTGGCTCTAATAAAGTCTGTATGCTTCATATAGAGAGCTGTAATAGATTGTGATTTCTCTTTCCGCTTGCTCTGTTTTTTTAAACACCGAACTTTAAACTCATTTGTCACATTGTTCATTCTTGAAGCAAACTTATGTCCGGGATTAAATAAATTGTTTTAGACTGCCACTTGAATTGAACGCAAAGCGTCAGGTGTGTGTGATATCTCTGAGTTCTCCTAGATGCAGTGCTGTGCTTTTTTTCCCTGGTGTGTGACTAACATTTTTTTTTTAATTAGATAATTATCAAGTGTTAAAAAATAGAAGCATAATTGTGTGAGTACACATACAATATCCATATGTATGTAATTTTAATGCTATGGCCTTGTGTAGATATTTAAAGATGGCCATCTTTAAGCATGACTGTTGAAATTAAATGGTAACACTTAACAATAAGAGTTCATTCGTAGCATTAATGAAAACTGTAGAAGTATCGTTCCTTGTTAGAGTGTGTTCATTTCAGCATTCATTATTAGCAACTAAGGCCGTGTTCACACTTGGCGTCTTTTTTGAAGCTGTCAGCGTCTGTTTTACATTATAATCCTATGGAATAAACCGTGTCTTCAAAAACGTCCTGAACGCTTTTTAAAACGCCACACCCACTCCGTTAACTTCAAAAACCGACATTTCTGCAGCACACAGCGCTAGCTACAGTTGCAGCTGTTGTTATAGCAACAAAAGACGCCCTCGGCTGCTATTTGTAGCCAAAACGCTGCCAGCTTTTTATTTTACTAAAAAAGCGCTCTTGTCCTCTAGAGGTGGAAATCACTGTCAGCACGTGTTGTTTAATTTGACACGTGACACTGTGCGCTGCACAGAGTGGGAAACTCCAGACTCGCATTTAAATACAGCCGACCGAAAAGCCTGCCGCGGAACAGAGCACGATTCACATAGTTTTCTATTAAATTACATTATATTTGTCCCAAGTCATTGTGAATACATAATGACTTCAGCCTAGGCTATAAATTATGTATTGTGCATTTTTCAGCAAAACATTTGTCTTTCTGTGGCTCTAATAAAGTCTGTATGCTTCATATAGAGAGCTGTAATAGATTGTGATTTCTCTTTCCGCTTGCTCTGTTTTTTTAAACACCGAACTTTAAACTCATTTGTCACATTGTTCATTCTTGAAGCAAACTTATGTCCGGGATTAAATAAATTGTTTTAGACTGCCACTTGAATTGAACGCAAAGCGTCAGGTGTGTGTGATATCTCTGAGTTCTCCTAGATGCAGTGCTGTGCTTTTTTTCCCTGGTGTGTGACTAACATTTTTTTTTTAATTAGATAATTATCAAGTGTTAAAAAATAGAAGCATAATTGTGTGAGTACACATACAATATCCATATGTATGTAATTTTAATGCTATGGCCTTGTGTAGATATTTAAAGATGGCCATCTTTAAGCATGACTGTTGAAATTAAATGGTAACACTTAACAATAAGAGTTCATTCGTAGCATTAATGAAAACTGTAGAAGTATCGTTCCTTGTTAGAGTGTGTTCATTTCAGCATTCATTATTAGCAACTAAGGCCGTGTTCACACTTGGCGTCTTTTTTGAAGCTGTCAGCGTCTGTTTTACATTATAATCCTATGGAATAAACCGTGTCTTCAAAAACGTCCTGAACGCTTTTTAAAACGCCACACCCACTCCGTTAACTTCAAAAACCGACATTTCTGCAGCACACAGCGCTAGCTACAGTTGCAGCTGTTGTTATAGCAACAAAAGACGCCCTCGGCTGCTATTTGTAGCCAAAACGCTGCCAGCTTTTTATTTTACTAAAAAAGCGCTCTTGTCGACTTTTTCTAGTCAAAAAAAGACGCCAAGTGTGAACACGCTCTAATAGGCTATATTTTAAAAAAGCTTAAAGTTTCTTCTGTTAACATTAGCAAACTATGAAATAACTTTAAAGGGGTGGTTTACTGTTTTTTTTCTAGGCCTGATTGTGTTTATGGGGTGCAGTCTAACATGTTCATGCTTACACCGCTCTGTCCCTTCTCTGACAAACGCCTTGATTATTTCCTGTTTTTATGAAGCCCCTCCCTCAGAAATACGTGATGGGCTCTGATTGGTTAGCTGATTCCCTAAACCGCTGAGCGTGCGTCTAAATGTCCCGCCCCTCAGCTCAGCGGCATGTGCTCCGGTTGTATTGTAAACAATGGTGTTGTCTATATTGCTTATCAATTTGAGCCCGATTGAGACGCAGAGGATATTAGTGAAGAGGATCGCGCAGAACCTGTGCAAGCACGGCTCTTAATGGTATGTGTCACAGCTCAAGGGAAGCACGGGAACCAGGAATGAGGAGACAAGGAATTCACAAAAGGAGAGTATTTAATTCAAACGGGAACACAGATGACAGGCAGGGTAGACACTCAAAGACCGACAAAAATGAACTGAATGGACTGGGGCTTATAAAGACAGGGAAATCAGGGGAAAACAAGATACACCTGGAGCAAATTAACACAATCAGACTGGGGAGAAACTGGGTCACAGGGAACACATGGGGAGCAAAAACACAACAAAACAGTCCAGGGGCGTGACAGTATGTTTGTTTGTTTGTTTGTTGTCTCATACATTTATATACGCTGTTATTATGCTACTGCTTATGTTAGCTTTTAATATACAGTTTTATTCTGATTAAAGCTTTAATACAGTACAGAAACCGCACACGCGTCCATGTATAATGCTTCTCAATGCTATGTGAAAATGTATATTTGGAACAGTTTGTTGGAGCTGATCTGACGATCTGAATGAGAGGGAGTGAGAGAGAGAGAGAGAAGAGAGAGAGATGCAGAGCAGGGCGACGCGAGAAACAGTATTAAGAACCACTGTTTTAGAACATTAATTTTAAAACTTGTGAATCCATTAGAATCGTTAGAAGACAGAATCGCGATTCACATATGAATAGATTTTTACGTGCACCCCTAGTTTTCTCTTCCTCTTCTCTAAAGCAGCAAAGCATGGCCTCGCCCCCTTCCCTACATGTTTGCGAGGAAGGGGTTTATCTGGGTCCGTGACGTATCAGACCCGGGAAGTAGTTCGTTGTAGTCCCTTACCAGCCGTTTTTGTAGGCATTAAAGAATTTCCAGAATTTTAAAAGACGATATCTCTGTTTGCATTGAACTTTCAGTGCTGCAACTTTGCAGATATTGTTTATGCTCAAACAGCAACATTACACATCACGTTAAAAAAGTGAAATTGCAATCAACCACCCCTTTAATGATCAATATAGTAAATAATATTAATATTTTTATTCTTTTACAATGTATGGTTCAGTACTGTTACTGCTTTTTTTTTTAAATAGTAAAGCACTAGCTTTCTTTCAGTATCCATTTTGAAAACTATCGGTTGATTAATCGGTATCGGCCAGTGTGGTCCAACCTAGCTATCGGTATCTGTAAAATCCACCATTGGTCGACCTCTATTAATGTGTTTCTTTTTTGTAGGTACCGGATCCTAAATCCTGCTGCTATCCCTGAGGGACAGTTCATTGATAATAAGAAGGGGGCAGAAAAACTTCTGGGTTCTCTGGACATTGATCACAGTCAGTACAAGTTAGGACATACTAAGGTATTTTTATATTAACAATAACTGTTTACAAAGGCACTGTTCCATTTTCCTTCTTTTTGACACAAAATTATTTGCTATTCAGGTGTTTTTTAAGGCTGGTCTTCTGGGTACACTTGAGGAGATGCGAGACGACCGTCTTGCACTTATTATTACTGGAATTCAGTCCAGGTCTCGTGGTTTTCTATCAAGAACTGAGTTCCAGAAAATTGTGGAGAGAAGGTAAATTTTCAGCACTTCAGACTTTATTTCTTTTCTCCAACTTACAATTTATAATGCAAGACTGAACATTCTCATTTAATATCTACAGAGATTCTTTGTTGGTGATCCAGTGGAACATACGTGCCTTCATGGGTGTCAAGAATTGGCCCTGGATGAAGCTCTACTTCAAGATTAAGCCTCTGCTGAAATCTGCTGAGACTGAGAAAGAAATGGCCAACATGAAGGAAGAATTCACCAAGCTGAAGGAGGCTTATGCCAAATCTGAAGCCCGCAGAAAGGAGCTTGAGGAAAAGATGGTTTCTATTCTCCAAGAGAAGAATGACCTTCAACTTGCAATGCAGTCTGTAAGTTTTTACTTTTCAGAAGTCAAACACACACACACACACACACACACACACACACACACACACACACACACATCTAAATGAATAATAAATTCTTTTTTCACTCTGATAGGAGCAAGATAATCTTACAGATGCTGAGGACAGATGTGAGGGTCTGATAAAAAGCAAGATCCAGCTTGAGGCTAAAACCAAAGAGCTGACTGAGAGACTGGAGGATGAAGAAGAAATGAATGCTGAGCTGACTGCAAAGAAACGAAAGCTAGAGGATGAATGTTCTGAGCTCAAGAAGGACATTGATGATCTTGAACTCACTCTGGCCAAAGTGGAGAAAGAGAAACACGCCACTGAGAACAAGGTCAGTTTTCAACACGTTAGAGATGTAAAAATGGTTTGTTAGGAGTCCACTGATACAATGACACATTTCTACAGGTTAAAAACCTGACAGAAGAGATGGCAGCTTTGGATGAGATCATCGCTAAGCTGACCAAGGAAAAGAAAGCTCTGCAGGAGGCCCATCAGCAAACGCTGGATGACCTCCAGAGTGAGGAAGACAAAGTCAACACTCTCACTAAAGCCAAAGCCAAGCTGGAGCAACAAGTAGATGATGTAAGAGCCAGAATGCATGAAACTAGAATTCAAATGAAGAAATTTTGTAAGGAATTGCATAATTATTTATTATTTATACTGTAAGTGTTATAATTATTTTGGCCTAAATTTAGCTTGAAGGTTCTTTGGAACAAGAAAAGAAAATTCGCATGGATCTTGAGAGAGCTAAAAGAAAGCTTGAGGGTGACTTGAAGTTGACTCAAGAGAATGTGATGGATTTGGAAAATGATAAGCAGCAGCTGGAGGAGCGGCTAAAGAAGTAAGATATATTATATATTATAAAATATTTAAAATTCAGTTTTAATATTAAAAGAAGTTTAATCCATTTTGTGTCATCCTATTTACTTGGCAGAAAAGACTTTGAAATAAGCCAGCTCAATAGCAAGATTGAAGATGAGCAGACAATGGCATCCCAACTCCAGAAGAAACTGAAAGAGTTGCAGGTAAAATTCATCATTCTTAAAAGGTTACATAGTTGGACAGTTAGGAATGCTAGGTGTAACTTTGGTTTTCCTCACATCAGGCCCGAATTGAAGAGCTTGAGGAAGAGCTGGAGGCTGAGAGAGCTGCTCGTGCTAAAGTTGAGAAACAGAGATCTGATCTGTCCAGAGAACTGGAGGAGATCAGTGAGAGGTTGGAGGAGGCTGGTGGAGCCACTGCTGCTCAGATTGAGATGAACAAGAAACGTGAAGCTGAGTTACAGAAACTGCGCAGAGACCTTGAAGAGTCCACTCTGCAACACGAGGCCACCGCTGCTACACTGAGGAAGAAACATGCCGACAGTGTAGCTGATCTGGGAGAGCAGATCGACAACCTTCAGAGAGTGAAGCAGAAGCTGGAGAAAGAGAAGAGTGAACTCAGACTGGAACTGGATGATGTGGTCTCCAACATGGAGCAGCTTGTGAAGGCAAAGGTAAGTAAAAGAAATGATGCTTAGAGTCTAAATAATCCAGTGAAAGAAAGCAATCAACGACCTTATAATTCATCCTCAAGGCAAACCTGGAGAAAATGTGCAGAACTCTGGAAGACCAGATGAGCGAGTACAGAACCAAGGCTGAGGAAGGCCAGCGCACAATCAATGACTTCACCATGCAAAAAGCCAAGCTGCAAACTGAAAATGGTAAGAAAACAAAATATTATGTTATGTTACCAAAGGTACCATAATGATACATTTTTTATTGCATTTCAGGTGAACTATCCAGACAGCTAGAGGAGAAAGACTCCCTGGTGTCTCAGTTAACCAGAGGAAAGCAGTCCAACACTCAGCAGATTGAAGACCTCAAGAGACAACTAGAGGAGGAAATCAAGGTTTTCAAAATCTCCTTCTCTGCCCAAAATTTTGCTAAAGATTTAAGTAATTAAGAAAAAAAAAAATCCACTGGCACCAAATATGTGTTTGTCTCCAGGCAAAGAATGCCCTGGCCCATGCAGTTCAGTCTGCTCGTCATGATGCTGATCTGCTGAGGGAACAGTATGAGGAGGAGCAGGAAGCCAAGGCTGAGCTGCAGCGTAGTTTGTCCAAGGCAAACTCTGAGGTGGCTCAGTGGAGAACCAAGTATGAAACTGATGCCATCCAGAGGACTGAGGAGCTGGAGGATGCCAAGTAAGAAAGATAGAAGAGTTAAATCTTAAGATTTTTGGTCATTAGTAACAATACACAAAATAACTTCTGACTTTTCCACTAGGGTCTGCAGTCTTTAAACATGTTCAAATACAGTGTAATGAATGATGCTTCAGATATATGATATATTTTGTATTATTTATTACAGGAAGAAGCTGGCTCAGCGTTTGCAAGATGCAGAAGAAGCCGTGGAAGCTGTTAATGCCAAATGCTCCTCATTGGAGAAGACCAAGCACAGGCTGCAAAATGAGATTGAAGATCTCATGGTGGATGTGGAGAGATCCAATGCTGCTGCTGCTGCTCTGGACAAGAAGCAAAGAAACTTTGATAAAGTAAAGAGAGAAAGTCATTACCTTAAAAGCATTTAAAGTTAAACATATCTAATAATGGAGACTGTTCAGTACGATTCTTTACTATAATTTGGCTATTTGGCCCTGTTAAATTTAACCAGGTCCTGGCTGAGTGGAAGCAGAAGTATGAGGAATCCCAAACTGAACTGGAAAGTACCCAAAAAGAAACAAGATCTCTGAGCACTGAACTCTTTAAATTGAAAAACTCATATGAGGAGTCACTGGACCACCTGGAGACCATGAAGAGAGAGAACAAAAATCTCCAAGGTAAGGACGGTTTTACAACTCCAAACCATTAGTCTACTTTCTTGCATTTGTAATGTAATGTGTTATTTCTATTGCATAGAGGAAATCTCTGACCTCACTGAGCAACTTGGTGAGAGTGGGAAGAATATTCACGAGCTGGAGAAAGTTCGGAAACAACTGGAGCAGGAGAAACAAGAGATACAATCTGCTCTGGAGGAGGCTGAGGTAAAAGATAAACAGCATTTTCCCCCAAAATTCATATTCATCTGACATTTTTTAAATGATCTATTTTTCTCTTCATAGGGTTCCCTTGAGCATGAAGAAGGCAAGATACTTAGAGCTCAACTGGAGTTCAATCAGATCAAAGCTGACATTGAACGTAAGCTGGCTGAGAAAGATGAGGAGATGGAGCAGTCCAAGAGGAACCAGCAGAGAATGGTTGATACCCTTCAGAGCTCACTTGAATCAGAGACTCGCAGCAGGAATGAAGCTCTTAGGCTGAAGAAGAAGATGGAGGGAGACCTCAATGAGATGGAGATTCAGCTCAGCCAGGCTAACAGACAGGCATCAGAAGCCCAGAAGCAACTCAAGGGTCTTCATGGACATCTCAAAGTATGCTTTACCAACAATTTGTAAAACAAAATTTTAATCTTATGACATTCTGTATGTCTTTTTATTTGTAAAATTTGTCCTTCACAGGATGCCCAACTGCAGCTAGATGACGCTCTGCGCAGTAATGATGATCTCAAAGAGAACATCGCCATCGTGGATAGACGCAACAATCTGCTGCAGGCTGAACTGGACGAGCTGAGATCCCTGGTGGAACAGACTGAGAGAGGAAGGAAACTGGCTGAGCAGGAACTGCTGGACGTCAGTGAGAGAGTTCAGCTCCTGCATTCTCAGGTATGACACATCTGTCCACATATTCACACTGACAAAAACTTCAAACCCTCTCAGTACATAATATCATCTAGAGACTATATGAATGTCAATATTGTCTATGTTCAGAACACCAGTCTGCTGAATCAGAAGAAGAAGCTGGAGGGAGATACTACTCAGCTCCAGACTGAGGTTGAGGAGGCAGTGCAAGAGTGCAGGAATGCTGAGGAAAAAGCCAAGAAGGCCATCACTGATGCTGCCATGATGGCAGAAGAGCTGAAGAAGGAGCAGGACACCAGTGCTCATCTGGAGCGCATGAAGAAGAACATGGAGCAGACCATCAAAGACCTGCAGCACCGTCTGGATGAAGCTGAGCAGATCGCCATGAAAGGAGGCAAGAAGCAGGTCCAAAAACTGGAAGTCAGGGTAAGCTGCTAATGTTTTCAAAAACAAGTCTAATGCGTTTTCTGTAAAATGCTAATTCTGATCAATATTTTTTTTTTACACATCTGTTAGGTGAGAGAGCTGGAAAGTGAGGTGGAGATAGAACAGAGAAAGGCCAGTGACTCTGTCAAGGGGGTTCGTAAATATGAGAGACGCATCAAAGAACTCACCTACCAGGTAGGAAAAATATTGCCCAGAAACATATTTTTGCATCGGATCTTTCATTATTATTTATTACCGTATTGACCCGAATATAAGACAATGTTTTATTTTGAGGAAATACATCTGAAAAAACACGCTCGTCTTATATTCAGGGTCTAGACTTTGACAGGTCAATAACACCCACAACAATAGGTGGCGCCAGAAACAAATAAAACGAGTGTGCCATGAAATATGTAATGTAATGTGTGTTGTAAAGATCACGAGTGAAAACAAAAGAAAAAGAAAAGCTTATAGCGGCACGAGTTGGGACCAAACCTCCTCTGTAAGTGATTTTAAAACATAAGACAGTACCCAGATTTGAAGACTACAATAAGATTTCACTTTTACTGCTAATAAAATTTGGGTAGGCTACTATGAGATGGATAGCCTAAATGTTATATAATTCAGATGGGCTACCTGTTATTTTATGGTTTATCAAAAGTGTATATTTTTAAATATCATTGTTGGTACATTTTACCAGTATTTACCATACTTTCAAAACAAAAATTAAAATAGGAAAAACATGCAATATGAAAATAATTGTTTTACAGAGAGAGAGAGAAAAAAACAAGATTTGGTTTTCAAAAAGCCTTTTTCCAAAAGGTACATCGGGAAAAAGGGGGGTCGTCTTATGACAAATGTAGGGCCCTATGAAATCGGTTTTATTTTTTCCCAAAAAAATTGTCGGGACTCCTTTTTAATGGTCAAATTAAATTGTATTAATCAAAAAGCATGCCTAATTAACTAAAATCATGAAACTTATCAAATTTAACATTAATTTATTAAAAGTGTAACAAAAACAACATGTTTAGGGCCATATGAAATGTTTTATTTTTTTCTCACCTTATGTTTTATTGTTACCAAGTTCTGTGTTTTAGCAGGTCTAATTATTTGACTTCATACAAACTATTTTTATTTATTCTTACAGTAGCCTTATAAAATGTTTTTTTTTCTCCTCAGAAATTCTGTGTTGTGTATTTACATTTTACTGGTTATCAGATGAAGGCATAAAACATTGATTTAATTTATATTTTAATGAATGAAAATTAAACATTTACATTTTTGGCAAATAAAGGGGATTTACTATTCAAATTAAAATATTTTGTGAATATTTCTTTAAAAAAATAAAGTTTTATTATTTTTCAACAGTAGTAGTACAAATGACAAACACGTGACATTCGGCCAAGTATGGTGACCCATACTCAGAATTTGTGCTCTGAATTTAACCACACCCACACACCCACAGAGAGCAGTGGACAGCCATTTATGCTGCGGCACCCAGGGAGTAGTTGGGGGTTCAGTGCCTTTCTCAGGGTTGAGAGAGCGCTGTACATTCACTCCCCCCATCTACAATTCCTGTCGGACCTGAGATTCGAACTCGCAACCTTTGGACTCTCTAACCATTAGGCCACGACTTCTTATAATCAGGGTCGTCTTATATTTGGGTCAATACGGTAAATACATAAATGTATTCCATTTATTAAATGCATAAAATGCAGTCTTACAATATTTAAATATATAATGCATACTTAACTTTTTTTTTTTTGCTTTACATAGACTGAGGAAGACCGAAAGAATCTATCACGCCTGCAGGACCTGGTGGACAAACTCCAGCTGAAGGTCAAGTCCTACAAGAGAGTCGCTGAGGAGGCTGTGAGTGCTTTCCCCCCACTGGTGCTATCATATGATATGATCACGCAATTAATGTATATGACTAATTTGAACAAATACTGTTGTGTGTATTCTGTAGGAAGAACAAGCCAATTCTAGCCTGGGCAAGTTCCGTAAACTGCAGCATGAGCTGGATGAGGCAGATGAGAGGGCTGATATTGCTGAATCTCAGGTCAACAAGTTGAGAGCCAAGAGCAGAGACACTGGGTCTAAGGTGAGTGTTTGTTATCAGCATACAAATGTTAATTGGCTTGGCAGATGTGATGCATATTATCGTTAACTGAAATAAACTCTAAAGCAAACTAAAATTAAAATGGAAAGGAACTAATAAAGCACTGTGTAAACCTACCCACAAATGTTTCAATGACTTTCAGTTAGAAAATAATATGCTGTTGTCACAAACGCAATTTGATAAGCAAAGCTCCTCAATGCCAAGTTTATTGAGAGACCTGTTAGTGCCCTATTTTCATGGGCAAAATGTATTATACTTTCTAATAAGATGAATGAATCTTACATATTTTCTCTCCCTTGAACAGAAAGGACATGATGAGGAATGAAGTTCTCCCATCTTCCAAAACCTGGTGTCTCTTTGAATTCATTAGTCTCAAGATAAATAGAATAAAGAAATGTGCAAATTGAACTTCTGTCACATTGTGTTATTTTAAACTAAATGGCACTGTCACTAGAGGTATAAACTCTGTTTTACAGAACTTTTCATATCAAAAGTCAAATCATAGAGTCCAAATACTTGCTAAAACCCTTTTAATCAGGCATCAGCTAACTACCAGAAACTGTCATTGTGCCAAGATTTATTTGATGCTCTGGTTTATGTGGTTATATGTATTAATGTATGCAATTAAATCCACATCATCTGCAATAATGCAGGTCAATCTCCCAAAACTCTAAGTAACAGCAAAGGTGATTAACCCTCTGGGGTCTGAGGCAATTTTGGGGCCCTTGAGATGTTTTGACATGCCCTGATATTTGTTCTTATTTCAGCTACTTAAAACATACCATTGAACAACATGTATTTTTTTTTTGTATTCAGCACAAACTGTGATACAATAATATGTGACCAAGATGGATGTACATGTTTGCATTTTTTAGAAAAAAAAAATATTATGCGTGGTTAGTAAGCTTTGGGGGGGGGGGGGGGGGGAAATGTAGCTGAAATAAGGCCATAAAACCCACACTAAATAATTCTGAATAAGACTTTTGAGTAATCAGTCTTGTAGGCTAGAATATTTCAAAATTTTGTGAAAATTATTCTGCTTACTCATTCACAGAAAACCATATATTGCTTAAAATTTTTAAAGACATGTTTTGACATCGAAAGCGTGAGGGAGTTGCAATGACCTTGAATATTAAGTGAGTCACACCTGAGAGACAAAGTGTAACGGGGCTGACGAGACGTGAGACATGCGGATCCAAGTGCAAGCTTTTATTTACAGACATGGTCATAAATACAGGCAGGGTCGAGCATCGGCAAACAGGTATGGCAGGGACAAGACAAAGAGTAATCCAAGGGCAAGCAAAGGTTGGTCGACAGCGAACAGTATCCGAAGGGGCTTGACGAGAGAGGTATCCGAAAACGAAGCAATAGTCCAGGCAGTGGAAAACACAATCCAAAACAGGCAGGGAAAAACACAATCCACAACAGGCAGGGGAAAACTATCAGGGGCTCTGTAGAGTAGCTACGGCTAGGGGAGCGGTAAACGCATACAATACTCGGCAGTGAAGGAAACCAAGTCCAGGGTTTAAATAGAGTGTGTGATTAGTGAGAGCTGTGTGATCAGTGCCTTCAGCTGTGTGTGCAATCAGTGCAATGGATGATGGGAAATTGAGTCCAGTGTGATGTGTGCTGTGAGAGTCAATGTGGTGAGTGAGTGACCTCTGGTGGTGAATGAACGGAAGTGCAGTGCAACAGTTCAGGGACAGCCCTTTTGGCTGCGACAGGACAGGCAGAGAGTTCACAGACGGCCTCCATAGCCGTGACAGGACAGGACGAGAGTTCATTGACGGCCTCCATAACCGTGACAGGACAGGACGAGAGTTCATTGACGGCCTCCATAGCCGTGACAGGACAGAACGAGAGTTCAGGGACAGCTCTTCTGGCTGTGACAGGACCGGCGAGGATTCGTAGACAACCTCCATAGCCGTGACTGGACAGGACGAGAGTTCATTGATGTATACCACTGACACCTCCTGAGGTTCTGCAGCGGTTGCCGCCACCTCTGGAGGTTCTACAGTGGTAAACTCATGACACAGGGAGAGTTCAGTAATGGTCTCTTCGACCACAACACAACAGGTTGAGAGTACATTGCTGGGCGCCACCACCATATGAGGAGCTGAAGTGAGCACCGCCACTTTGGGAGGTTCTGCAGCATGTTCCCGCCACCTCTGGAAAAACTGCAGCAGGCACCATCACTTCGGGGAACACAGTAGCGAGCGCCACTACCTCAGGAGGTTCTGCAGTGTCAGCCGCCACCTCTAGAGACATCATAGTGGACGCAGCCACCTCTAGGAGTTCTGTGGTGGTGTATGCAGCCCAAACACATCAAAATGCGATCCCCATCATGGGAAGCACTTCAGACAGGGGAATCAGTTCAGGAACAGGAGGACTAGAGTGAGTGGGTTTGGGGATACCAGCTGCGCGTGCAGACACCAGCGGTGAATCCCTCACACTGGATACCAGACTGGGATAATGGAAGACTGACCTTGATGATCTGGGTGCATCAGCCCGGACGTGACGTGACTCTGGAAGGTCAGCGGAGACATGACCCGACTCTGGAAGGTCAGCGGACACGGGCTGCTGTGACTCTGGATGAAGAGCTGTGACGTGAAGTGACTCTGGGCGAACAGCTGTGACGTGCTGTGACTCTGGACGAACAGCTGTGACGTGAAGTGACTCTGGACGATCAGCAGAGACGTGAAGTGACTCTGGACGATCAGCAGAGACGTGAAGTGACTCTGGACGATCAGCAGAGACGTGAAGTGACTCTGGACGATCAGCAGAGACGTGAAGTGACTCTGGACGATCAGCAGAGACGTGAAGTGACTCTGGACGATCAGCGTAGACGTGCTGTGACTCTGGGAGATCAGCGTAGACGTGCTGTGACTCTGGGAGATCAGCGTAGACGTGAAGTGACTCTGGGAGATCAGTTGAGACGTGACTCGATTGATGACGACCAACTGTGACTTGGCTTGATTTCTGAAGATCACCTGTGACTTGACTTGGCTCCTGTAGATTGACTATGACTTGACTTGGCTCATGAATGGCAGCAATGACATGACGGGGTGTTGTTGTGGCCGCCATTTTGTGCTCGTGCTCTAGTGTAGCTGCCATTACATGAGTGAGTGCGGTGTCGCATTCCTCTGCGATACCCACGGTGAACACTGAACCAACAGTCAATAAAGCATAGTCCAAAAAACAACTCAGTGATGAACGCGGACCCTCGCATCTGAGCTGAGATCGCAGAGGCTGATTAATGCCGTCACAAAAAATCTCAATCAGGATTATGTACGGTAAATCTGAATAATGAGAGAAAGCTAAAAACTCTCTAACATGGTCCTCCAATGACCGTGGGCCTTGTTTAAGGGCAAACAATTGACTAGTTGTGTCCATACCTGACCAATGTCCATCTGAGAAGTTGCTGGATCCTTGTGCGGCCGAGTATTCTGTAACGGGGCTGACGAGACGTGAGACGTGCGGATCCAAGTGCAAGCTTTTATTTACAGGCATGGTCATAAATACAGGCAGGGTCGAGCAATGGCAAACAGGTATGGCAGGGACAAGACAAAGAGTAATCCAAGGGCAAGCAAAGGTCGGTCGACAGCGAACAGTATCCGAAGGGGCTTGACGAGAGAGGTATCCGAAAACGAAGCAATAGTCCAGGCAGTGGAAAACACAATTCAAAACAGGCAGGGAAAAACACAATCTACAACAGGCAGGGGAAAACACAATCCAAAACAGGCAGGGGAAAACTATCAGGGGCTCTGTAGAGTAGCTACGGCTAGGGGAGCGGTAAACGCATACAATACTCGGCAGTGATGGAAACAAAGTCCAGGGTTTAAATAGAGTGTGTGATTAGTGAGAGCTGTGTGATCAGTGCCTTCAGCTGTGTGTGCAATCAGTGCAATGGATGATGGGAAATTGAGTCCAGTGTGATGTGTGCTGTTAGAGTCAATGTGGTGAGCGAGTGACCTCTGGTGGTGAATGAACGGAAGTGCAGGGACAGGATTTGTGACACAAAGGGCCCTCCCCTAATGGCCCACCAGTGGCTACGTTTACATGCACAATTTTTGGTTCAATCGGACTGAATTCATTCCGATTGATGAATCCGAATGTAGTGTTTACATGAACGCTAAACAAATTGATCGGGTTGATGTGCAGGTTTATATGTTACAGGCTTCAAATCGGAATAGATCTTTTTTGACTGTTTCTCACTGTTTCCACATAACAACCACTATCCTACACTCTTTATTTATTCTTTTTAACAGCAGAATTAATATTTTTCCATTTCTGGACAAATATACATATAAACCGCAGTGCCGTGCTGCTCATATTCATGCAGAAAAATGCCCCTCCCCGCGCACAAAACAGGTTGCCTGTGGATGAGAGTCCAACAAGGACTGGTGGGAGGTTATTTTGCTCCACTTCACAGTTGCTGAGTGAAAGTTGAGTTTTATAATGACGCATTTATACACGCTTTATTCAAAAGGATGAACCGCTCGTTCCTCGCGTGTCATACGTCATTACGCTATTTCTGCGTCACTGCACATGCGCAGTCCTTTCAATTTCGGTTTTCAATCCGATCGAGTGCTTACATGCACACTCAATCGGATTAGAAAAAGAATAAACCACCTCCTTCAATCCGATTGAAATTTCATTGCGATCGAGCTCAATCGGATCGATTAAGGTGATTACATGAAGCCTTTCAGTCCGATTGAGCCATCAATCCGATTACAATTGGATTATTTGGATGCATGTAAACAGCCAGTGTGACTGTGACTTTGAGGCAGGTAAGAGGGAATGTGAGGAGATTTTTTTAATATTATTTGTATTTTATTCACAACACAGAAAATCAAAACATACATAATGAGGGTCAAAGATAAATTATTATGTACACTGATCTAACCACAGAGATGTGAACAGACTTTGAGTCATTTCTGCAACAGAGTATGTCCAACAAGTGAAACAAGTAAATCATACCTGATATTTACGCGTGTTATTCAAGTGTTTCTACTTCATTCCATGGATTCAAGAAAAAAAAAAAAACATAATCAGTAGAAAACGTGCTTGTTTTAACATAGAATATCAGTGTAGCTGAACATCATGCTCTCAGAGGAAAACATCAGGAAGAGACATCAGGATTCATCTGTGGTGCAGGTATCTGATTCAATAAAATACAAACAACCAAAAAAAACAAACATTCGTGAGCATGTTAATATCAGGAGCATCTGTATATTATATATATATATATATATATATATATATATATATATATATATATATATATATATATATATATATAGGTTATGTAGCCAGACTCACGCATGCTTTGATTTCAAACATTGTAGTCAGGAATTGTAGTTTGGAAAAAACCCAACTATGATTTTGTAGTCATATAGCCTAGTATGTATGATTTTATTGAAGCTTATGATATGATTCTGTAGCCATAGACTTACACATGCTTTGTATATAAAAGGATGTACTTTGTAATATAAAAAAGGATATTTTATATATGAGAAACTAATTATTATTGTTTAGTACGCTATTATATTATATTATATATAACAAACATGGTCTAAACATTCTTAGATGCATAGCATTCATCATGTTGTAATTTGGGAACAACCCAACTAGTAAATATGTTCAAGTTTATTCACAATAACACGTTAACTAATGCAAAAAATAAACATTACTTACTCGTCAGATTGATCTCCTCTACTGGATGAAATCTTGTCCTTCTTTCGAGGGAAATCCTGCCTTTATTCAGCGAGTCTCCTTCCAGAAACGAACAGTAGTCGCGATGAATGATCTCCTCGCTCTTTGTTCGTGTTGGACGTTTGCATGTGTGCACATCTCACGTGGATATTTACATACAGGGCCTAAAACTAACTTTTTGCCAATGGCCAGTGACGAAAATTTACCGGCCAAATTTTTTTTTTACCGGCTATGAAACAATTTTTTTGCAAAAACAGGCAGTTATTACTACTACAATGACTAAACATATTTAAAATATTTTTAATTTGTCCTTGCTTTACTTTCAAGAAAAAACAACAAAAACTGATTTATTGATTTATTAACTTTTTATTTTTTCAATTTCTTTGAATAATTAATTCATTCATTTCACTGACTGAAAGCCAGACAATCAAATCGGCCTACTCTCTTTTTCACACACATTCCCATTACCCTTCATCCTCAGATGTGTCTGTGTTTGATCTGTTTCTACTGCACTGCTCTGTGTTGTCAAGAAAAGTTGGCCTTTGACTTCTGATGCAGTCAGTATGCCATAGCTCAACAGCAGGACTGGGATCATACTCAGAAATGCTTGGAGATGAAAGATGCACAATTAGAAGGTCAGATAGGGTCTCTGGTTTTAGGCTGTTTCTAGGGGATTTTACCTGTTCTAGGGGTGTCCCCGACTAAGGATTTTCATAGTCGAATCGGAATTTTCAAATCTTGCTGATAGTCGACTGATAGTTGAATCATATGTTTGGGGGCGGGGCAAAATACATTACCAAGAGTCAAGTCAGACATTAGACAGTCATAATTAGCTACTGACGCTAACACACAGGGAAAATGCGTAACGGACGCCTCGCAGATACAAACGGAGTGAATAATGTTTTATGTTTTGATTAAAAGCAAGTTAACAGCGAAACCCTAAGAATTCACAACATTTCTTGTTCTTCACGCAACAACGTGCAGAAACACGGAACTAAACTCTAAAAATTCAGTGTTTTATTATAATGGTGTTCTCATTATAATGTTTTGTGTATATGACAGTGCCAGTCATAGTCATTGATATTCTGCATAGTTGTTTGTCCTGCGCGCTGAAGAGATAATCACCGTACAATGAAGCACTTTACTGCAGCGACTCAACCAAATGCATCTTATATGAGATAAATAATATATAAACGATATATGTAAACCGGCTGAAATGTTTTGAAATCACTTGTATCCTACCTGATCGAAAAATATCCAGTCTTTCACTCTGCCTGTGTCAGTTTTAAAGTTTTAAATCCTTGCCGCCAACATGCTCCTTTGACGGTCACGGATTATGCACTGCAAAAAAAAATTTACTTTCTTAGATTATTTGTCTTGTTTCCAGCAAAAATATCTAGAAATTCTTAAATCAACAAGGATTTCCTAGACAAGTAAAAATTATTGTCTTGTTTTCAGAAAAAATAAATCAAAATTAAATGAGTTTTAGCTTAGAACAAGCAAAATAATCTGTCAATGGGGTAAGAAAAATAATCTTATTTCAAACAGAAAACAAGATTATTTTTCATTAAGATTTATATTTTATTAAGTATTCATTTATTTTTTATTTATTTACGCACGTTAAAATATTTATTTAAAGCTTTTTTCTTTTCAGATTCTTATTTACAGCATTATCATAATAGGCTGTATATTAACTTATTGGGAGAACCCCGGTAGTTCTGTGTGAAATCAGACATTGAGCACCCCCATATAGCTAAAATGGCACGATCATCATAACACCTCTGCGAATATTCGACTGTGAGATTGGGAGTCGAATCAGGCTCCACAAATCGAAGCATCGAATTGTCGACTATTCAGGGTCACCCCTACCTGTTTCATTACATTAAATCCCCTCTCACACTCAGCAGTTGGTGCAGGGATAGTCAGGACTAGATCCACAAGCTCGAGAATGTCAGGGCAGGTTGTTCCTTGAACTTGATTTATGTTCACCCAAGTCAGGGTTTTCAGCTGCTGGGGCTCAAGATACAGCTTTGCTTTCAGCATGGTCCACTGGTCTGGAATAACTTCAGGGGATGAAAGGACTGGGGAAAAGTGGTCAACCAAACACTCAATTTCTACATCTCCAAAATCTGAAATAAATAATAGGGTCATGCATCAGAGCTATGAATACACACAGTAAATGTGTACAGACCTATCCTAATTCTGTCCTGTGCACTGAGCCTGATCTGAGAACAAACCTGCTACATCCTCTCTCTACTCTGGCCAATTATTGAAGTTGGTCAGTTTTGTAGCCATCAGAACACCTGTGCTTACATCCCTGATCCCGTCTCCAATACTCTTAAGAAGCCTGTCAATCACCATTTCACGAGACGAGATGAGCCTGTTTTCACCTTCACCCTCAATTAAGGATATGCCTTTGAACATGCTGGAGTTTGTGGCCTTCATCATTGATCCTTCTCTAAATAATAATGCAAAACTTAACTTGATTATTTGATGTGTTGTCTATCTGTATGTTATCTTTTAACATATAAAGATACTGTATTAGATAGATTAGGGGCATACCGGGTTTTATACTTAAGCAACACTGCTTGTGAGGAGCACAGACAGCTGTAGGCCTCTGCAATGGTAATAGTAGACCTCTGCAGAGACTCAAGACAAGCTACTGAGATGGGTCATGGTGTCAAACAGAAATCTACAAAATCTAAGCACCGCAGGATCTCTGGCAGTGCTTAATTTCTTGGCCTTGCTTTTCTGCACCTCACGGATTCCTTGGCCACCAGGGGATGTAAAATTGCACAAAAACATACATAGCTTAATCATAGTAGAGTAAGTCAGTCTGGGTAAGCAAATTATGACTTGCAGTTACAGCATTTCATTAATCATTCAACCATAAAATGTTTCAGTGTGTAGCTTAACTTAAGAATATCACCGTTTTTTGATCCAGTCATTACACCATCTGTGGTTATCGCCACCAGTTTCTTCTCCCAGTTTTCATTAGGTGTCCCCATGACCTCCTTGACAGCATCTGTAATGTTTTCTGCATCTGCCTTCTCCACCGCCTTTGTTCCTATAAACTTCGATTCCACACTGCCTGCCACACAGGTTCTAACGTAGACCATCTCCTCCTCACTTACAGAGCTGTCTGTTGAACCATCAGTCATAAGTGCATTGAATTTTGCAGCGTTCAGCCTCTCTTTTATTTTTCTTCTCTCAGTCTCAGAGATATAATGAAGGAACACTTTAGCTTCTGTTGCATTTCTGTACGTATTCCCCACAGCAATGCCTTTTTGTTCATCCAATCTGGAATTTAAAAAAATAAATAAAAATTACAATAAGGTCTCTTTTGTTAACATTGATTATGCATTAGCTGACATGAACTGGCAGACTTATTTTTACATGTACTAATCTTTATTAATGTTAGTTAATAAACATACAATTGGGATTGGGAACCGCTGACTTAAATGATTTATAAATGCTGTATAAGTAGTACTGTCCATAGTTACTTCATGTTAACTCTAGTTAACGAACGTTAACAAACCTTGTAAAGCTCTTAATTTAACATTTCAGTGAAGTAATTTTATCTAAAGGCTTATGCTTAAGTGCTTTAAATTAATTTTTTAAGACAAATACAACTGTGACTGCAGCCAAAATATTAATTTCTATCATTCTAAAACGTGAAAAGAAAAAATAAAGAATGAGTATATTAGCATTAATTGTGTACATTGATTAAACTAAGTAGATAGATCTATTTAATAAATAATACTCACTCGTATATCCAGACAAAGTCGGATAGTGGCCTCCCCTTCTTCGCAAGGGCATGCACTGTGCAAAACATATTCTTCATCTTGGTGGCTGTCTGCTCCTTAAGTGTGGAAGCTTTCTATAGATATAACTCCCATGTCTGTGTGCTGAGTTTTTGCTGAGTTACAGTTCATTTTAGTGACGCGTTTCTAAAAGCAGTTCGTAGAGACAGAGAGCGCACCCTGTTTGTTTTATTTTTTCCAAAAGCACTAAGTTTAGTTGTTATTGTGAGTGTACACAAATAAAAGTAGACACTTAACAGTTTTGATTGATGTATAAAACTTATTTGTGTGACCAAAATCAACAGAGTATTTTTAATGTCTTTTGCACTGATTTAAAAAAACCAAGCTGGTATCACGAGAGTTAAAAATGGTCATACCATTACAGTACAATACATATTAAAAATTCTAATCAATATAAAAGCTGTAGGTAAATCTATATAGTTGACTTACCTTTTCCAATGGTCCCAAATGAATGTTTCAGAAGAGTGAACTGTCCGGTACAGAACTACTCATTGGGCAGGACGGATGTGACAAATGCCGTTGTTGCTCAAGGTGATGCAGTGGCTCCGACAGACGTGTTGAATAAAGGAGGAGTCTGGGAAGGGAGGGGGTTACTCAACACTTGAGAGGATAAAGAAAGTGTGGCAATTTTAACATTTGTTACTTGTGCTATATTAAGAGTTCCATAAAGCTTAGCACATACTATATATACAAGAGGAGCCTCTGACGCACATACTGTAAAACATCTTTAGGCAATAATCAAGGTTTTTAAGGATGTAAAGACTGACAATGACAATTTTCAATAAATTAGAGCCAATTTGTGCATTAACATGGCTAATAACAGGGCTAGCTTTAGCTTTTAAAAGGTCAATGTAGTTAAACAATATGTCAAGTACGGGATTGAGGAGGCATTGTTCTCCCTCAATAGGTCATGTAACGTAAGTAGTAGGAGTTCATGCCAATAATGGACTTCTACTGATGTCATACATACTATGTCTCAAAGCATGACACCACCCTAGCTGATCTCTTCCATCATAGAGGGAATTTAACAGGTTATCTTTGTCCTCAAGGCTAAAGTAAAGGAAACAATGCCCTATAAACTTGAAGGGTATGGCCCCTCGGTCAGGTCTCTGAGGGACAGTGACAGGCATCAACCACGCTATGTGAGCCAGTGCTCTGAAGCATATGGGGGCTATCCGTCAAGTTTTCAACATGGGCACATGTTGTAGCAGATTCACAGTGCATTTAGACTTACACTGGTCAGAATGCCTTTTTTCATATATAATATATGAAGTATATATATATATATATATAAATTTTTACTGTTAAAATAATTTGAAATCATTGGAAACATTTCACGAGTTTTGGATACATGTACAAGTTAATGTTGATATTATATAAATATAAAATCTTGGATTTTTACTGTTAAAATAATTTGAAATCATTGGAAACATTTCACAGGTTTTGGATACATGTGCAAGTTAATGTTGATATTTCAAATATCAAATGCAAACTGAAGTTATGAGCCTGGTTCATTGGACACTCCAGTCTATCACGATCATGACCATTGCAGTTTACATCTACAGCCACCAGATGGTGTCATTTGGTGATCAACTATTTTAAATTTAGACCATTCTATACTACTGACAAAAGGAAGCTCAGATTACAAAATTCAATAGCCATAAAGTTCCACTGTTTCTTCCACTCTTATTCCTGAGTGCTGATTAACCAGCGTGAGCAGACAGCTGAGAATGAGGTGCTGTAAAGGATGAGGAGCCTAGAATAGATTGCCCAAGTGTTAAGACTAAGTAAGGTGCTTGTTGAGAGGGTGCAGAATAACTGAGAGATAAGTGGTCAAGGCAGGTCCGAAACCTCACAAAAGGTTGAGTGATGGCTCACGCGGCTTCCCTACAAATCAATGCTGTCTGTACATTATCGCTATTTAGTAACAGATTTGGGGCTAAGACAGTTAGTTTGACCTGCACATCATGCTCTTTCTACTAAAATGTAATAATTATAATGAACAAGCACCTCCATGTTACAGTACCCGCAGGACTGCTGTAATGTATTCGGAATATATACACTTCTGTAAACATACAAATTGCATTTTGTATCTTACAGAATCATTTTAATGTATTTGTTTTGGAAATGTTTCTAAAGCTGGAAGACTGAAGAATTAAAAAATGACTGGATGAACATGAATGAAGCTGTTGTTCATTTGAATGCCTACACATTAACTTTGTGCAACTTATAAAACACAAATGATGGATTTATCATTAGGTAGTCAAGAAAGGTCATAGCTACATACAAGAACAAGCAAGAGAGTCCCAGCTGTCTCTGCATTAGGCGAGAACAAAAGGTCGCAAATATCCATTGTTGCCGCTACAGCTGTCTACTGACAATTTTACTGTTCCGTGACAGCCATCTTGCTCGTGAGGCATTGTTACCTTGTCTTTATCCTTGAGCACAAAGATAAACTTGTGAAATTCCCAGTGCATGCCCTTCTCTCTTTGAGGACAGAAAACGACACCCAGTTCTAGAAAAGCATGCTAGCGCAGCT
>CM071961.1:24657054-25032054 GCA_036784905.1 Acrossocheilus fasciatus | reverse complement strand
GTTGTTAATAATAATATTTATTTTTCATTGCAAGGATTGAATTGCAAGGAAAATCTTGGATTTTGTCTGGTAAGGAAGGCTTTTATAATCATCATCACTTTTTCTATGCACTATTTTCATTTTGAATCTTGTTTACTAATAGAGCAAGAGCTGATTAGAAATATTAGGTATATATGGTGGACATGCTTATGATAATTATCTTAATTTGCATACACTAATACAGTATATATTAGGGATGTGCATTTCCATAACTGGGGCTGATTCAATACGTATCTGGATGCATAGCCAATGATACATCACATTAATGATACATATGAAGCAGCTACCAATGTGATGCGATTCACCCCTATTATGACGCAGTGTAATCTGATTTCGATTCGATTCAACACAATTCAATTCAATGCAATACGATGCAATAGGGAAAAAAATTCAATATGGTATAGATAGTTTGCTTTTATTTCTTTGGTTCATTGTAATTATTTGGTGGAAGATGCAGCTCTATCTCGGCCACGTTAATCTATATGTGACTTTCAGGACAAGCCTCGGTGTCCGTAGTGTTGTGATACGTAATATTCACGTAGCAGCAGTGGTGAAGGGAGAACGTGCTTGAGACAGTTTAGGGAGGATAAATCAATGTATCTATAAAATACTGGTCACAAATTATTACTCACTCTCTAAAAAAAAAGTATACCACATCTACAAATAATTATACACAAATAATTTTTTACCTATGCAAATATGTTAGAAACGATGCATCGTAATACAAATACCAACTTGTGCCCAATGCACACTTCTTTTAAATCTATGCATCGCATCATTAACTTTTATGTAAATACACCAATGCAAATCGGTGAATCTAACCATCACAAGTATATATTTGCATAAAACTATATATATATATATATAGAGAGAGAGAGAGAGAGAGAGAGAGAGAGAGATTTTTTTTTTTATTATGTTGTTGTTTTTTTTAATTGTACACAAGTTTTATAAGTTCAGAGAATCTTGTCATATTTGCCTCAGCCTGACTCAAAGATGGGGGATGCTGTGATGGCGGAGTTTGGAGCTGCTGCTCCGTTCTTACGGAAGTCAGACAAGGAGCGTCTGGAGGCCCAAACTCGGCCCTTCGACATGAAGAAGGAATGCTTTGTGCCTGATCCTGAGGTTGAGTATGTCAAAGCCTCCATCACCAGTAGAGACGGTGACAAAGTCACTGTTAACACTGAATTTGGGAAGGTATGGTCTAATCTCTGGAAAGTTTATTTACAGTAATGGTGTCAATGCAGAGTACCTAGTTCTTTAGATTTGAGGTGTGAAACATCTTTTGTATAATATCCACAGACAGTAACTGTGAAGGAGGTTGATGTTCACCCTCAGAACCCGCCAAAGTTCGATAAAATTGAGGACATGGCGATGTTCACCTTCCTGCACGAGCCCGCTGTGCTGTTTAACCTCAAAGAGCGTTACGCAGCCTGGATGATCTACGTGAGTGGAGTCTTAAAACACTCACACAATCACTTTATGACGTATGAGCTGATCTGAACCTGCTGTGAATCTCTTACAGACCTACTCTGGGCTCTTCTGTGTCACTGTGAACCCCTACAAGTTTTTGCCGGTGTACAACCAGGAAGTTGTCACTGCCTACAGAGGAAAGAAGAGGAGTGAAGCTCCTCCTCACATCTTCTCCATCTCTGACAACGCCTACCAATACATGCTGTCAGGTGATGCTCTAACTTGTAATATTCTTTGGAGATTTATAATGCAATGTATATATATAAATTACAAAGAAACTTTCTTTTGTTTTTTTCTCACAGACAGAGAAAACCAGTCTGTCCTGATCACGTACGTAATGCATATCATGATGTAGTATAACTTTCCTCCTTTCACCAATATTTTCTTTCTATGCTGCTTATTATGAGAATTTTAATGAGCTGTTTTTATTCAAAGTGGAGAATCCGGTGCTGGAAAGACTGTGAACACTAAAAAAGTCATCCAGTACTTTGCAAGCATCGCAGCAGTGTCAACCGGCAAGAAGGATGCATCAGCGGAGAAAAAGGTGTTTAATTCGCAACGAATGGCTAATGCTGGATGAATGAATATACCTTAGCATTGCATACATTTTTTTAAAAAAATTTATATAAATGAATAATTTCTACATAAATATATCTTCGCGTACCTTTGTTTTAATGTAAGGAAATATGTATGAAAGTATGAAGTATGAATTTAACAAATGTTTTACACAATTAATATAAAATTTGATGCTCAGGGTACTCTGGAGGATCAAATCATCCAGTGTAATCCTGCTCTGGAGGCCTTTGGTAATGCCAAGACCATCAGAAATGACAACTCTTCCAGATTTGTAAGTGTGGCTCACATTGGTGTTGTCATTTTATATTGGTTTCATGATATTCTATATGAGCATGTTATGCTATGTTTACAGGGTAAATTTATCCGTATCCATTTTGGCGTCAGTGGAAAGTTATCTTCTGCTGACATTGAGACTTGTAAGTACTTTACTGCCCAACATCATTTCAACAATCACACATTGATGAAATGTATCAGTTATGTTATTCATCTATGCATCAATTCATTTAGATCTGCTGGAGAAGTCTCGTGTGACTTTCCAGCTCAAGGCTGAGAGAGACTACCACATCTTCTACCAGATCCTGTCTCAGAAGAAACCAGAACTGCTGGGTAAAATCACCCGTCATATCTTTTGCCATTACTGTCTCAAATTACTGTCGTTTTTTTAATCTTTGTTCCCATTTCTCCTTAGAGATGCTGCTCATCACCAACAACCCCTTTGATTACTGCTTCATCTCCCAAGGAGAGACACAAGTGGCTTCTATTGATGACGGTGACGAGCTGGTGGCCACTGATGTGGGTGTTTGTTAACACCTAGACAGTTCACAATACAAGATACCATGTTATAAAATATTAGTCCACCCAAAATTTTAAATTCTGTCATTAGGACTTTTTACTTTTTTGTCCTGGCTTTTCCATACAGTAAAAACATATAATGATCAGGGGCTATCAAGCTCCAAAAAGTAAAGGTCCACACAACTTGTTCTTCCTATGATAGTTTTGTGTAAGGAAAGAGTAGCTTGAATATGTCAGAAAAACATCTCCTTTTGTGTTCCACAGAAGTAAGTCGGTCAAACAGGTTTAGAACGACTTTAAAGATGACTAAATGATTCTTAATTTTGGCCATCTGTTCCTTTAAAGAGTTTAAAGGAAGACTTTTAATGTACTTGCCAAAAAGAAGAATATTAAAGTGGAAGTGAAGCAGTCAGTCAAGTTTATATTATTTTCCACTTTAATTAAAAATGATTGATGTAACCGTTTTTAAGAAAAAAGGATGTTTTGTTTTTCGCCATCTTGCAGTACCACAGCGTGTGACGTCACAGGGTTGGTTTGCGCTGTTGACCAGTAAAGTAATATATAAGTATATATTTACATTATGTACACAAGTTTGTTGAAATGCAGAAAGACAAACCTGAAAGGACTGTTGAGCCCATAATCAGTGCAATTGCTCTTGCATTTCAACAGATACGGCGAGGGGACTGAGCAGTACTGCTGTTAGAAGTCGTGAACCTGCTCTGGTTTGGGGTGAAGAGTGGATCGGAAACAAAACGCATTTACGTGGATACTCGCCAAAACAGCCATTCTGACATAATATTCTGTGCATTTTCTCAAGCAGACTAGAAAGAGGACTCAATTTGGTACTCAATTTTGCGCATGTGTGCAGAGAAACAATCTGTCACAGCACATGAGTACCGCATTGATATCACTTTCCTGCTGACACGCTTTCGAATGGCTTAAACGTTTTAATGTTTAAACTGATGAGGCTTAAAAATGTGAGAATGATAAAGCAGCTCTAGCCCGATCATTCAGAGAGGTGATTAGTTAAACTGCATTCTCTTAACAGCAGGTACATTCACCAACCCCGTGATGTCACATGCTGTGGTACTGCAAGATGGCGGCGTCCTTCCTCCAAAAGCTAAAACAAAACCTTTTTTTTTTTTTTTTTTTAAATTGTTACATTAATAATGTTTGTTATGAATTTTTTAGTTAAAGTGGAAATCAATTTACTAAATAATGTAAACTTGACTGCTTCACTTCCACTTTAAGCATTTTAAGACACTCTGTATATTTGTTGTAGGATGCGTTTGATGTGTTGGGCTTCACCCAAGAGGAGAAGAACAGCATCTACAAAATGGTTGGTGCCGTCATGCACTACGGCAACATGAAGTTCAAGCAGAAGCAACGAGAGGAACAGGCAGAGGCTGATGGGACTGAGGGTCAGTATAAATTGCAACTTTATCTAAATTGCAATCTCAACTTTATAAATGGAAAAAGTCCAAGATATGTGGAGACATATAGAGTCATAGCTCTGTATTCTTTTTTTAACATGTAGATGCTGACAAAGTCGCATATCTAATGGGCCTCAACTCAGCTGACTTGATCAAGGGTTTGTGTCACCCGAGAGTCAAAGTAGGAAATGAATGGGTCACCAAGGGACAGAATGTCCAGCAGGTAACACATGAAAAGAATATTCTGCAACACTTTACAATAAGGTTCATTAGTTAACATTAGTAAACATGAACTAAGAATGAACAATACTTCTACAGCATTTATTAATCTTAGTTTTTACTTATGCATTATTAAAATCAAAAGTTGTGCCTGTTAACATCAGTTTTAAACCTGAATGCATTTCTTTCTTCTGTTGAATATAAAAGTTATTTTGAAGAATGTGGGAAACCAAAAAGTTACTGGTCTCCAGTGACTTCAATTTTTTTTTTTTTCCTACTATCAAAGTCAGTTTTGGGTAACTGTTTGGTTACCCACATTCTTCAAAATATCTTCTTTGGTGTTCAGCACATGAAAGAAATTAATACAGGTTTGGTACAACATGACAGTGAGTAAATAATGACATTATTTTAATTTTTGGGTGAATTATCCCTTTATTGACAATTGGCAGCATGTTCAGTACTGTCCCTTTAAGAGCTGCGCGCATCCCTTTCAAATGTTTACTTTCACTTTAGACAAAACAGTTTTTATATGTAAACCTTGTGTGCTTTTGACAGTATTAGCGCAATCAGATGTCAACTAAGATAACTAAGTAATCAGGTGCTGTTTGACTGGCCTTTTGGTGAATGCACGCTTCAAGTGTACGCGCTCTGAATAAGCACATGCAATAACAGCGTGCGAATGAAACGTTTAACCGGCAAGGCTTTAGCACACGCAAATAATGTACTTTTGTGACTGCAAATAAGTGCAGTGTCTCGTGAGTGAAACTCTACCACTGAATTAACATTTGATGTCAATGTGTCTTCTAATTCGTCATTAAAATTGAAGTATACGAAGATAAAACAACCCAAGTACAACAGCATCGTTTGTCCTCAAGCTTATCTTTAGTCCGGTATTGACCCAATTACGTACCGGTCCAAAAAATACCGGTTCTCGGTACCCATCCCTAACAATGAACAACTGTATTTTCATTAACTAACATTAACAAAGATGAATAAATACTGTGATAAAAGTATTGTTTATTGTTTGTTCGTGTTATGTAATAAATTAAAGGAAACTTATTGTAAAGTGTTACCAAATATTCTAATGGACATTACAGTCTTCCCAAGATATACAAACTGTATCTCACACATCACTGACAAACCACTCTGTAGAGTTTGCAGTGTCAAATTCAGCAAGTTTAATATTTCCTTTGTCAGGTGTACTACTCTATTGGTGCTCTGGCAAAGTCAGTGTACGAGAAGATGTTCCTCTGGATGGTTGTGAGAATCAACCAATCCCTGGACACCAAACAGCCTCGCCAGTACTTCATTGGTGTGCTGGACATTGCTGGATTTGAGATCTTTGATGTAAGCTGACATCAACTGATTATTGTTATACAAGAACTTCAGTTCTTTGTTACTTTGTCAGTGTGATTATACAATATATTCTACCTGCAGTTCAACACCTTTGAGCAGCTATGCATCAACTTCACTAATGAGAAGTTGCAGCAGTTCTTCAACCACCACATGTTTGTGTTGGAGCAAGAGGAATACAAGAAGGAGGGTATTGAGTGGGAGTTCATTGACTTTGGCATGGACTTAGCGGCTTGTATTGAGTTAATTGAGAAGGTGGGTGAATATTAATGAATATACTTTGTGTGTGGGGGTGTGGTCCTATTTTTTTAGTCATACTGACATATTAACTGTCACAACCTACTACTCATTTTAGCCCATGGGTATCATGTCCATCCTTGAAGAGGAGTGCATGTTCCCCAAAGCCAGTGATGCAACATTCAAAGCTAAGCTTTATGACAACCACTTGGGCAAAAATCCTAACTTCCAGAAGCCCAGGATTGTCAAGGGTAAACCAGAAGCCCATTTTGCCCTGGTTCACTATGCTGGCACAGTTGACTACAACATTTCAAACTGGCTGGTGAAGAACAAGGACCCTCTTAATGAAACTGTTGTAGGGTTGTTCCAGAAGTCAACTCTTAAGCTGTTGGGTATTCTATTTGCTAATTATGCGAGTGCTGACTCAGGCAAGTACACACTGAAGTTTGACATTAACATATAATATGCACTAATTTTACTGTATAATAGTAACAACAAAAAATGTATTTGACATCTGCAGATGCTGGAGGTAAGGGTGGCAAAGGTGCCAAAAAGAAGGGTTCTTCATTCCAGACAGTGTCAGCCCTCCATAGGGTATGTAAGATCCTTTAATAATATAACACTACTTTGTTTCACATGGTTTTATTGCATATAAATTCAAATTCTTTATGGTCTACCAACAGGAGAACCTGAACAAGCTGATGACCAACTTGAGGTCAACTCACCCTCACTTTGTGCGCTGCATCATCCCCAATGAGACCAAGACTCCTGGGGCGATGGAGAATCCTTTGGTCATGCACCAGCTGCGCTGTAACGGTGTGCTGGAGGGCATCAGAATCTGCAGAAAGGGATTTCCCAACAGGATCCTGTATGGAGATTTCAAACAACGGTAAGTATGAAACTAAATGGCTTTTATGTTCTACAAAATAATGTTGTGTGTGTTAAGTTGTTGCAAATTTCATCACCAACTCTTTTTGCAGCATTTGCAAGAAATAAACATAAATACATATGTTTAAAAAAACAATGGTAAAAAAAAAAGAGAGAATACTGCACTAAAAGCATAAAATGATTTTTAATTTGTTTCTTTTTTGTAGGTACCGGATCCTAAATCCTGCTGCTATCCCTGAGGGACAGTTCATTGATAATAAGAAGGGTGCAGAAAAACTTCTGGGTTCTCTGGACATTGATCACAGCCAGTACAAGTTAGGACATACTAAGGTATTTTTATATTAACAATAACTGTTTACAAAGGCACTGTTCCATTTTCATTCTTTTTGACACAAAATTATTTGCTATTCAGGTGTTTTTTAAGGCTGGTCTTCTGGGTACACTTGAAGAGATGCGAGACGACCGTCTTGCACTTATTATTACTGGAATTCAAGCCAGGTCTCGTGGTTTTCTATCAAGAGTTGAGTTCCAGAAAATTGTGGAGAGAAGGTTAATTTTCAGCACTTCAGACTTTATTTCTTTTCTCCAACTTACAATTTATAATGCAAGACTGAACATTCTCATTTAATATCTACAGAGATTCTTTGTTGGTGATCCAGTGGAACGTACGTGCCTTCATGGGTGTCAAGAATTGGCCCTGGATGAAGCTCTACTTCAAGATTAAGCCTCTGCTGAAATCTGCTGAGACTGAGAAAGAAATGGCCAACATGAAGGAAGAATTCACCAAGCTGAAGGAGGCTTATGCCAAATCTGAAGCCCGCAAAAAAGAGCTTGAGGAAAAGATGGTTTCTCTTCTCCAAGAGAAGAATGACCTTCAACTTGCAGTGCAGTCTGTAAGTTTTTACTTTTCAAAACTCAAACACATACACACAAATCTAAAATAATAATACATTATTTTTTCACTCTGATAGGAGCAAGATAATCTTACAGATGCTGAGGAGAGATGTGAGGGTCTGATCAAGAGCAAGATCCAGCTTGAGGCTAAAACCAAAGAGCTGACCGAGAGACTGGAAGACGAAGAAGAAATGAATGCTGAGCTGACTGCAAAGAAACGAAAGCTGGAGGATGAATGTTCTGAGCTCAAGAAGGACATTGATGATCTTGAACTCACTCTGGCCAAAGTGGAGAAAGAGAAACACGCCACTGAAAACAAGGTCAGTTTTCAACACATGTTAGAGATGTAAAAATGGTTTGTTAGGAGTCCACTGATACAATGACACATTTCTACAGGTTAAAAACCTGACAGAAGAGATGGCAGCTTTGGACGAGATCATTGCTAAGCTGACCAAGGAGAAGAAAGCTCTGCAGGAGGCCCATCAGCAAACGCTGGATGACCTCCAGAGTGAGGAAGACAAAGTCAACACTCTCACTAAAGCCAAAGCCAAGCTGGAGCAACAAGTGGATGATGTAAGAGCCAGAACGCATAAAACTAGAATTCAAATGTTGAAATTTTGTAAGGAAGTGCATAATTATTTATAATTTATACGGTAAGTGTTATAATTATTTTGGCCTAAATTTAGCTTGAAGGTTCGTTGGAACAAGAAAAGAAAATTCGCATGGATCTTGAGAGAGCTAAAAGAAAGCTTGAGGGTGACTTGAAGTTGACTCAAGAGAATGTGATGGATTTGGAAAATGATAAGCAGCAGATGGAGGAGAGGCTAAAGAAGTAAGATATATTATATATTATAAAATATTTAAAATTCAGTTTTAATATTAAAAGAAGTTTAATCCATTTTGTGTCATCCTATTTACTTGGCAGAAAAGACTTTGAAATAAGCCAGCTCAATAGCAAGATTGAAGATGAGCAGACAATGGCATCCCAACTCCAGAAGAAACTGAAGGAGTTGCAGGTAAAATTCATCATTCTTAAAGGTTACATTGTTGGACAGTTAGGAATGCTAGATGTAACTTTGGTTTTCCTCACATCAGGCCCGAATTGAAGAGCTTGAGGAAGAGCTGGAGGCTGAGAGAGCTGCTCGTGCTAAAGTTGAGAAACAGAGATCTGATCTGTCCAGAGAACTGGAGGAGATCAGTGAGAGGTTGGAGGAGGCTGGTGGAGCCACTGCTGCTCAGATTGAGATGAACAAGAAACGTGAAGCTGAGTTACAGAAACTGCGCAGAGACCTTGAAGAGTCCACTCTGCAACACGAGGCCACTGCTGCTACACTGAGGAAGAAACATGCCGACAGTGTAGCTGATCTGGGAGAGCAGATCGACAACCTTCAGAGAGTGAAGCAGAAGCTGGAGAAAGAGAAGAGTGAACTCAGACTGGAACTGGATGATGTGGTCTCCAACACGGAACAGCTTGTGAAGGCAAAGGTAAGTAAAAGAAATGATGTAAAGAGTCTACATAATCCAGTGAAAGAAAGCAATCAACGATCTTATAATTCATCCTCAAGGCAAACCTGGAGAAAATGTGCAGAACTCTAGAAGACCAGATGAGCGAGTACAGAACCAAGGCTGAGGAAGGCCAGCGCACAATCAATGACTTCACCATGCAAAAAGCCAAGCTGCAAACTGAAAATGGTAAGAAAACAAAATATTATGCTATGTTACCAAAGGTGCCATAATGATAATTTTTTTAAATATTGCTTTTCAGGTGAACTGTCCAGACAGCTAGAGGAGAAAGACTCCCTGGTGTCTCAGTTAACCAGAGGCAAGCAGTCCTACACTCAGCAGATTGAAGACCTCAAGAGACAACTAGAGGAGGAAATCAAGGTTTTCAAAATCTCCTTCTCTGTCCAAAATTTTGCTAAATATTTAAGTAATTAAGAAATAAAAATCCACTGGCACCAAATATGTGTTTATCTCCAGGCTAAGAATGCCCTGGCTCATGCAGTTCAGTCTGCTCGTCATGATGCTGATCTGCTGAGGGAACAGTATGAGGAGGAGCAAGAAGCCAAGGCTGAGCTGCAGCGGAGTCTGTCCAAGGCAAACTCTGAGGTGGCTCAGTGGAGAACCAAGTATGAAACTGATGCCATCCAGAGGACTGAGGAGCTGGAGGATGCCAAGTAAGAAACAAAGAAGATTTAAATCTTAAGATTTTTGGTCTTTAGTAAGAATACACAAAATATCTTCTGACATTTCCACTAGGGTCTGCAGCCTTTAAACATGTTCAAATACAGTGTAATGAATGATGCTTCAGATATATGATATATTTTGTATTATTACAGGAAGAAGCTGGCTCAGCGTTTGCAAGATGCAGAAGAAGCCGTGGAAGCTGTTAATGCCAAATGCTCCTCATTGGAGAAGACCAAGCACAGGCTGCAAAATGAGATTGAAGATCTCATGGTGGATGTGGAGAGATCCAATGCTGCTGCTGCTGCTCTGGACAAGAAGCAAAGAAACTTTGATAAAGTAAAGAGAGAAAGTCATTACCTTAAAAGCATTTAAAGTTGCACATGTCTAACAATGGAGACTGTTCAGTACAAATCTTTACTATAATTTGGCTATTTGGCCCTTTTAAATTTAACCAGGTCCTGGCTGAGTGGAAGCAGAAGTATGAGGAATCCCAAACTGAACTGGAAAGTACCCAAAAAGAAGCAAGATCTCTGAGCACTGAACTCTTTAAATTGAAAAACTCATATGAGGAGTCACTGGACCACCTGGAGACCATGAAGAGAGAGAACAAAAATCTCCAAGGTAAGGACGGTTTTACAACTCCAAACCATTAGTCTACTTTCTTGCATTAGTAATGTAATGTGTTATTTCTATTGCATAGAGGAAATCTCTGACCTCACTGAGCAACTTGGTGAGAGTGGGAAGAATATTCACGAGCTGGAGAAAGTTCGGAAACAACTGGAGCAGGAGAAACAAGAGATACAAACTGCTCTGGAGGAGGCTGAGGTAAAAGATAAACAGCATTTTCCCCCAAAATTCATATTCATCTGACATTTCTTTAAATTATCTATTTTTCTCTTCATAGGGTTCCCTTGAGCATGAAGAAGGCAAGATACTTAGAGCTCAACTGGAGTTCAATCAGATCAAAGCAGAAATTGAACGTAAGCTGGCTGAGAAAGATGAAGAGATGGAGCAAGCCAAGAGGAACCAGCAGAGAGTGGTTGATACCCTTCAGAGCTCACTTGAATCAGAGACTCGCAGCAGGAATGAAGCTCTTAGGCTGAAGAAGAAGATGGAGGGAGACCTCAATGAGATGGAGATTCAGCTCAGCCAGGCTAACAGACAGGCATCAGAAGCCCAGAAGCAACTCAAGGGTCTTCATGGACATCTTAAGGTATGCTAGATTATGTTTTAAACCAAAATGTTAGTGTTTAAAAAAGTGAAAATTTAGCAAAGTTCTACAGTATGTTTATTTGTAAAACTTGTACTTTACAGGATGCCCAAATGCAGCTAGATGACGCTCTACGCAGTAATGATGATCTCAAAGAGAACATCGCCATCGTGGATAGACGCAACAATCTGCTGCAGGCTGAACTGGACGAGCTGAGATCCCTGGTGGAACAGACTGAGAGAGGAAGGAAACTGGCTGAGCAGGAACTGCTGGACGTCAGTGAGAGAGTTCAGCTCCTGCATTCTCAGGTAGGACACATCTGTCCACATATTTACACTGACAAAAACTTCAAACCCTCGCTTAGTACATAATATCATCTAGAGACTATACGAATGTCAATATTGTCTATGTTCAGAACACCAGTCTGCTGAATCAGAAGAAGAAGCTGGAGGGAGATAATACTCAGCTCCAGACTGAGGTTGAGGAGGCAGTGCAGGAGTGCAGGAATGCTGAGGAAAAAGCCAAGAAGGCCATCACTGATGCTGCCATGATGGCAGAGGAGCTGAAGAAGGAGCAGGACACCAGTGCTCATCTGGAGCGCATGAAGAAGAACATGGAGCAGACCATCAAAGACCTGCAGCACCGTCTGGATGAAGCTGAGCAGATCGCCATGAAAGGAGGCAAGAAGCAGGTCCAGAAACTGGAAGTCAGGGTAAGCTGCTGATGTTTTCAAAAACAAGTCTAATGTGTTTTCTGTAAAATGCTAATTCTGATCAATTAATTTTTTTTACACATCTGTTAGGTGAGAGAGCTGGAAAGTGAGGTGGAGATAGAACAGAGAAAGGCCAGTGACTCTGTCAAGGGGGTTCGTAAATATGAGAGACGCATCAAAGAACTCACCTACCAGGTGGGAAAAATATTGCCTAGAAGCATGTTTTTGCCTTGGTTTTTTCATTATTATTTATTACCGTATTGACACGAATATAAGACGATGGTTTTTTCTAGGACAAAACACGCTCGTCTTTTATTCAGGGTCTAGACTTTGACACACACAACAATAGGTGGCGCCAAAAAGACATAAAACAAGTGTGCCATGAAATATGTAATGTAATGTGTGTTGTAAAGATCGTGAGTGAAAACAAAAGAAAAAGAAAAGCTTAACCACAGCCATATCACCCTGCAGCCCAAGACTGGTTGCCCATGGAAGCTAAGCAGGGTTGAGCCTGGTCAGTACCTGGATGGGAGACCTCCTGGGAAAACTAGGTAGCTGTTGGTAGAGGTGTTAGTGAGGCCAGCAGGGGGTGCTCACCCTGCAGCCTGTGTGGGTCCTAACGCCCCAGTATAGTGATGGGGAAACTATACTGTAAAAAGAGCACCGTCTTTCGGATGAGACGTTAAACCGAGGTCCTGACTCTCTGTGGTCATTAAAAATCCCATGACACTCATCGTAAAGAGTAGGGGTGTAACCCCGGTGTCCTGGCCATATTCCATCCACTGGCCCTTGTCAATCACGGCCTCCTAATAATCCCCATCCACTGGATTGGCTCGATCTCTCTCTCCTCTCCACCTGTAGCTGGTGTGTGGTGAGCGTACTGGCGCCGTTGTCCTGTGGCTGCCGTCGCATCATCCAAGTGGATGCTGCACACTGGTGGTGGTTGAGGAGAGACCCCCCACATGATTGTAAAGCGCTCTGGGTGTATAGCAATACACAATAAAAGCGCTATATAAATGCTTCCTTCCTTCCTTCCTTACAGCGGCACGAGTCTTGACTGTCATGTTAGTCTGATGGGAACAAATTTCCTCTGTAAGGGATTTTAAATCATTACCCAGATTTGAAGACTACAATAAGATTTCACTTCTATTGTTAGTAAAATTTTGGTAGGTTACTATGAGATGGATAGCCTAAATGTTATATAATTCTGATGGGCTACCTGTTATTTTATGGAATATCAAAAAGTGTATATTTTTAAATGTCATTGTTGGTACATTTTACCAGTATTTACCATACTTTCAAAACAAAAATTAAAATGGTAAAAATATGCAATATGAAAATAATTTAAGAAAAAGTGTGTTTTACAGAGACAGAAAAAAAAAGAAAATTTGGTTTTCAAAAAGCCTTTTCCCAAAAGGTACATCTGGTAAAAGGGGGGTCGTCTTATGACAAATGTAGGGCTCTATGAAATCCATTTTATTTTTTTCGAAATTCTTTTTTTTTCCATTTTAATTTTTCTGGATTCCGTTTTTTCCCGTTTAAATTTTTCTGGACTCCTTTTTAATGGTCAAATTAAATTGTATTAATCAAAAAGCATGCCTAATTAATTAAAATCATGAAACTTATACAATTTAACATTAATTTATTAAAAGTGTAACAAAAACAACATGTTTAGGGCCGTATGAAATGTTTTATTTTTTTCTCACCTTATGTTTTATTGTTACCAAATTCTGTGTTTTAGCATGACTAATTATTTGAATGCATACAAACTTTTTTTATTTATTCTTACAGTAGCCTTATGAAATGTTTTTTTTTTTCCCCCTCAGAATTTCTGTGTTGTGTATTTAAATATTACTGGTTATCAGATGAAGGCATAAAACATTGATTTAATTTATATTTTAATTAATGAAAATTAAACATTTAAATTTTGGCAAATAAAGGGGATTTACCATTCAAACTAAAATATTTTGTGATTATTTCTTAAAAAAATAAAGTTTTATTATTTTTCAAAAGTAGTAGTAGTAGTACAAATGACAAATACGTGACATCCGGCCAAGTATGGTGACCCATACTCGGAATTTGTGCTCTGCATTTAACCCATCCAAAGTGCACACACACAGCAGTGAACACACACACACACCCGGAGTAGTGGGCAGCCATTTATGCTGAGGTGCCCGGGGAGCAGTTGGGGGTTTGGTGCCTTGATCAAGGGTGGCACCTAAGTCGTGGTATTGAGGGTGGAGAGAGCGCTGTACATAGACTCCCCCCACCTACAATTCCTGCCGCACCTAAGACTCGAACTCGCGACCTTTGGATTACGAGTCTGACTCTCTAACTATTAAGCCACGACTTCTTATAATCAGGATCGTCTTATATTCGGGTCAATACGGTAAATACATAAATGTACTCCATTTATTAAATGCATAAAATGCAGTCTTACAATATGTAAATATATAATGCATACTTATTTATTTATTTTTTGCTTTGCATAGACTGAGGAAGACCGAAAGAATCTATCACGCCTGCAGGACCTGGTAGACAAACTCCAGCTGAAGGTCAAGTCCTACAAGAGAGCCGCTGAGGAGGCTGTGAGTACTTCCCCACACTGGTGCTAACATAGGATATGATCATACGCAATTAATGTATATGACTAATTTTAACAAATACTGTTGTGTGTATTCTGTAGGAAGAACAAGCCAATTCTAATCTGGGCAAGTTCCGTAAACTGCAGCATGAGCTGGATGAGGCAGAGGAGAGGGCTGATATTGCTGAATCTCAGGTCAACAAGATGAGAGCCAAGAGCCGTGACACAGGTTCTAAGGTAAGAGTAAGCACTTAAAACAAGGGATTTTGGTCACAAAACTGGAACTAAATCAAGTTAAAATTCTCATCTTCCAACATTCCTTTTCTTTTTCTTTCTAACAGAGGGGGGCTGACGAGGAGTGAAAATATTAGCTGGATCTCTGCAAACACAGATTGCTGTGATGATCTCTTCTCTAGTTTAGTAGAATAAACCAGACATGCAAAAGAATACTTCATCCTCTTTTGTCTTTTTTAACCCTGTAGACATTACAATATCCCAAAATGATCCTGTACACAACAGTAACTCAGCTGCTTGAATGTATGTGCCACAGATTAGGGTAGTTTACTTTCAAATCTAAATTAAACTAAACAGGAACTTTTTTTTTTAAATCGTCCATTTTTTAAATTGTCCTTTACCCCAGTTTTAAAAAACTATTGCAAGCCACATAATGCAGATTAAGTTATAAACCACTGAACATTACATTGTGTATATTCTGACAGCTAAACCTCAGGAAACAAAAGGATATAAATTATATTAATGATATTAATTTTACATACACATGGATCTATTATATTGCCTCTATCAATACAATTAAATAAGATTCATAAATTTTTGATAAGCGATACATCATAAAGAGGCAAATAAACGCAGGAAGTGCTTGCAATACAAAGTTTCAGGCATTGTTCAGATTAGTACAAGCTAGACAGGGAGAGATTAAGGAAAGAGAAAGCTTTTTTTTTTTTTTTTTTTATAAGATGAAGTCAAATGGTGACGAAAGAGCTGAGTTTTCAGGTGTCGCTTGAAAATTGTCAGGGAATCAGCATTCCGGATAGGGTTGGGAAGATCATTCCACCAGCCAGGAGTGGTGAACGAAAAGGTTCTGGAAAGTGATTTTGTGCCTCTCTGTGATGGTACCATGAGGCGTCGCTCACTCATAGATCTCAGACTTCTGGGGCCTCATTTAAAAAGCATGGGTACGCTCAGATTTGATCTTAAGAGTGTGCATACGCTTAAATCCACGCCAGCACTCATATTTATAAAAACTGTCTTTGACGTGGAAAAGTGCTTAGCGTCACGTCAGGGTCTGAGCAGATGTACGCACTTTTTATTGTTGGTGTACTGCAGGTTTTTGAAAATGCAAGCTGTTCTTGCAGCTCGCTGTTATAAATTATGATGATTGGTGATATTTTATATGTTAATGACATTAATTATAGGAGTCGTTTACAAGGCAGAGAGCTGAAACCATTCAGTTGCACGCAAGTTCAAGATAATTTTCGACTCATAGATTTTACATCTGAAAGAGAGGCCTACGTGCGTTTTCTGTTTGTACGTTCATTCTATGAATCAAACGTACGTATATTCACAAGATGATCGTAAGATCAAATTTAGGATGGTTTCTGCGCAACATTTTATAAATGAGGCCCCTGGAGGGGATGTAGATTCTTAATAGTGAGTGGAAGTAGGAGGGTGCTGAGCCCGTGGCTGTTCTATATGCAAGCATCAGTGTGTTGAACTTGATGGGAGCCAGTGCAGGGAGATAAAGAGAGGTGTGACATGGGCTCTTTTGGGCTCGTTGAAGACCAGTTGTGCCGCTGCATTCTGAATCATTTGTAAAGGTTTGATTGTGCTTGATGGAAGTCCAGCCAGAAGAGCATTGCAGTAGTCCAGTCTAGAAATGAACATTGTTATGGTCTCTATCTAGGTTATTATTATAGGGACTTTAAACAACAGCCACTGATGGAAGGGCAACGGCATTCTGACGTCATATGTGACCCTGGACTACAAAACCAGTCTTAAGTGGCTGGGGTATATTTGTAGCAATAGTCAAAAATACATTGTACGGGTCAAAATTATTGATCTTTCTTTTATGCCAAAAATCATTAGGACATTGAGTAAAGATCATGTTCCATTTTACATTATTTTGTAAATTTCCTACCATAAACATATCAAAACTTTATTTTTATTTAGTAATGTGCATTGCTAAGAATTTCATTTGGACAACTTTAAAGGCGATATTTTCAATATTTTGATTTTTTGCACCCTCAGATTCCAGATTTTCAAATAGTTGCATCTCTTGTCCTATCCTAACAAACCATACATCAATGGAAAGCTTAATCTTTTTTAACGTATAAATCTCAATTTTGAAAAATTGGTCCAGGGTCACGTATTGCTTGTGCCCAACATTAACTACTACTTCGTGAGGTTCTTCTGTAATCAACTACTACTTGAGAACAGCTGGTTTGCAGAATATAGAATATATTTCTGTTAATATATATCAGTTGACTGGTAATATATTGTAACCCTGAAGTAACCTCCACAATGCTGTGACAATGAGAGCTGTAATAATCAGTCAGCACCACATGAGGGCACCACCACCCTTGAATCTCTTATCAACCATGCATCCTTAGCAGGTGTCCATGTAGGGCAGGGTGGGGCAAGCTGTCACATTTCTAAATATCAATTTATGTATGCATTTGTTTTAGGCTTCAAAAAAATCAATTGGAAATTTCCAGTTATCGCCAAAATAACATTTAACGCTTTACCGTTTTGTGACACGTTACAAACATTTTCAGTTAGTTAAAATGAATGCATTAAATATCGTTAACTAATGATAAATAACAATTTATCAATCTAGGTGAATGTTAATTTATGTCCCTTCATGATATACCAATTTTAATTTATACAAACTGAAATGTTAAAAATGTACATGTAGCAATTAACATTAACCTACATTCATAAATGCTCCAGAAGCATTGTTCATTGTTAGTTCATGTTACCCAATGCATTAAGTAATGCATAAGCAAAATGCATTTAATTACATCTTGTAAAAGAGAGGAAAAACAATTGTGTGATAGCACAAGAAAGAGATGCAATAACTCTATCAATGACCTGATGTTTATGAAAAAATACTTCTGAGAACAGTTCAACTATACATCATACAACTGACTTTGATCTTAAATGTATGTCTGTGTTTATTGTGTTCACTTATTTACCCAACATCTATCTTGATACTAGAAATTTAGTTTGGGGGACATGCTTCACAAATAGTTTTGTTCTAATTTGTTGTTTGAAACCAAAAAAAGTTAGCACTTCTAAACAATACATGTATGCAGTTTGCATAATAAACCATACTTTAGAGCTACTGAAACATAACATTGTGACAACCTGCCCCACTCTGCCCTACTTATCAAAACACACTCTTAGTTACTAAACAAATGAAAGTAATCATAAATCTCACAGATAAATGTCATATTTCACCCCAAAATCAAAAGAAAGACAAAACGTCTTTTGCAAAGCAAACTTAATCAATTAATTTTTATGGATGATTTTTTAATTGTGACATCATTTGGAAGACACCAATGTAAATTAAATCCAGTACAGATATTATAATAATTTAAATTTTCAATTGTACTTTACAAATATACTGTACATTTTAGATTATTTTTTCCATCTAACAGGAATGAGATTGAGATATAGAACTGCAAATAAATATTTTACAGGTCTTAAAGGTAGGGTTTTATATCTTTATGCATTTTTTTCTTTTTCTTAATTTCTTTTGAGTTTTGTGTGAAGTGCAACCCAGACATTTTTATAAGGTTTCATGAGATTAACCCCTGAACAACCATAACCAATGACAAATGAAATTAGGTTTTCAGATTTTTAATAACAATGTTTGTCCACTTACTCATTTTACTTTTTTATTGGTTCTCACACGTTATGGTCATGTAAGTTTTATTTTCTTAAAGGGTTTAATTCACTATTTGTCAAATATGACATTTGTACCTTATTAAAACTTTGTTTGCTGTCAAATTATAACACTGAGCAATTAAAAATCAAAAAGAAAAAGCATTACCTTCATCTGCACTTCAAAAGTGTGTTCAGTCTTCTCCAGCAGGGAGCACAATGTTTGTGTGGCTGAGTCGAGGAAGAAACACCAGGAGCAAGAGAGTGAGGGAAAAATAATCATTTGCACAGCAGAGGTCAAAAGTCATGCTAATTTGAATAATGGTAGCATGTGTTCTTGCAGAAAAGAAACAAATTAAGATAGATAGATAGATAGATAGATAGATAGATAGATAGATAGATAGATAGATAGATAGATAGATAGATAGATAGATAGATAGGGTTACACATTACTTACACTTTAAGGTGTCGTTGTTACAGTGTAATTATATATTTAAATACTGAGTAATATTAATTAACTACATGCACTTGCTATGTGGTTAGGGTAAGGATTTGGTTTAGGGTTACTTGCATGTAATTCTGCCTAATTTATTGTTATTGTAATAGTAAGTACATGTAACGTGTAACAAGGACACCTTAAAATAAAGTGTTACCACAGATAGATAGATAGGTGTACACCATGCAATTATTAATACCTGCATTCTCTGCTTCCATCATACAGCTGGCTTGAGCAAGGGATAACGAAGAAATGACAAGCAATTCAATCAAAGGATCCAAAGCATCATGGGACATCCAGCTGGACACTTGTCGAAGTAAATCAAACAAACAGACCTCCCCAGTCTCCATTAATAGCCTGCTCAATGGTCATGATGCACAATGGGTCAAGTCATTGACCTTATGGTGAGCTGAGGGCCTAAACAGCTGAGAATGAGCCGCCTCCGTCTCAGGGAAGAGTGTGGATCGGAATGTTCCACCTCGTCACAGCAAGAGATGGAGCTGGCAGCTGAAGGAAAAGAGATAGGATGTTAAGGTTCTCCGAATCTCCTGTTAATTCAGAGTGAAGGCCTTAATGAGGCACTCACGCCAACCACTGAAACCATGTAAGTGACATGCTGCAGACAATTTCACATTCAACTCAAAACCTTGAGAAAACATTTGCTTGACCCAAATATCTGAGATGCAAACCAGAAATGATCTCTGAACCTCCAAGGACATAGTGATGGATGGGTCCAACTGGCTAATAGGAAAAACATACAGGCAGAACAAACTTCAACATACCTAAATATAGGCAAACAGATAATTGATTACTAGAACATATAATAAGACGCTGTCCACAATATACATGGATTTATGCCTACATAAGGTTTTTGCCACATTTTGACATGCATAGCATAGCACACAGTTTATGCAGGTTAAGACCACAAATTAAAATAAAAACAAAATTGTAATATCGCTTAGTACATAAAGGCTGTGATTTAATTAAATATATATGCTGCTTGTTTCAGCTGATTATGTGCTGGTGTTTGTATATGTGCTGGTGTTTGTTGGGCTTCCCTGTAGCTCAAATAGTAGAGCATGGCGCTAGCAACGCCAAGATCATGGGTTCGATTCCCAGGGAAAGCAAGAGCTGATAAAATGTAAAAAACTGTAACTTGAATGCAATGTAAGTCGCTTTGGATAAAAGCGTCTGCTAAATGCATAAATGTAAATGTAAAATGTATGTTTTAGCTTTGTCATTTTTCAGTTCTAATGTAAAATACAATTATTATAATTATATTATTTTTTCTTTCAATGTTTTTTACAACAGTAATAATTCTTGTTTCATTTTAAGTAAAATGAAATATTAAGTAAAATTAACAATATTAATATTGTTTAAATTGCATTTTAAATAAGTCACAATTTTTTATCAGAAAAAATGCCATTAATCATGCAGTCCTATTTTCTTCCCTATTATTTAATGTCTAGTATGTTTTGAAATCTGTGTTACCATGTTCTTCATCTATGATATGCTATAATTTTTGAAAATATTAAATGAAAGACCATTAAACTCTTCCATCCATAGTGGGTCTGCAGGTCACAATCAGAAACTTTAAGGATATTAAAATGACAAACTAGTGTACACAATGCTGTGACCTTCAAAGCAGATATTCTAGGACCCTGACAACTGTCTAAAATAACAGAAGTAAATATAATTCCTAAGTATGGATGTTTTAACAACAATACTTTGATACTGATGTTCTTAAAAAGATCACTTGTTGATCCTAATCCTAATGTTAAAAGGTTCCTAATAAAAGATGCACCACTGCATCTTTTGTTGCACAATTGCAACAATTCACACCACAGCATTTACAGCACAAAGAACAGCTGCTGGAGCCTCTCACACTGCAGAGGCCCCCATCTACAGCTGTCTGAGACCCTCAGCAGAGACAGTAAAGAAGCTGAGAAAAATGTAGTATGGTTATCTTTGTCCTCAAGGATAGAGGAAAAACAATGGGACGTCAACGAGAAGTGCAAGAGGTTGAGGTCTAGCGGTACAAGCCATGACAAGTGAGCCATATGCCTTTGCTGACCCAGCTGTTGGCTGTCCATCGTCTCCATCTATAGAAAGACTTCACTTATTTGTCACGTTTCTTTTAGGCCTTCTCTTTACTTAGCTAATATGACTGTCTCAAGCAATGACACTGGAACATCTACAATGTGTGCAAAAGTTAAACCTGATATCTCACAAAAGGGTGATTATGATTAGCCTTGAGCTGACAGTGGTACTTTAGATAAGTGGAATTGGTTAATGTCTTATATAAGAGAATAACTTCCCTAAGTTGTCACCTCTTGAACAAACTTTGCCAGTGCATTAAGCTTTAATATTAATTGGATGCATCACATTAGCTATTTGCAAACCTCGTTTTTCTGAGAAAAAAAACAAAAATAAAAAAACAATGGAGAGGCTGAGCAAGACAATAAAATTTGTTTGAGCATACCATGACAGGTTCACATTTCTCAAATGTCAAGAGGTGTCCTGCTCTATGAGGAGGGGATCCAAAATAGACTACTGTTCTTTTTGACCTGAGACAACGTTGTAAAAGGAGTTCCTGATTAGGATGGTGTTGATGAATCTTTAAAGCAACATGGGTATTCCTTTGTCCTTCCCCCTTTAAGCCTATTGTTACATAACACCATATATGTAAACTGCCGGTGAACATCCTATGCCATTCAATCATTTGAAGGTTTATTTAGCAGGACCAGGGTGGGGCATCCACAATGTACCACCATTTTGGGATCAGTGACTCCCTTTAAAAAGGTAGCATCAACTCTGGAGGGAAACAACACACAGGACAACCCAAGGTAAGAGCCTCCAAGCAGAAAGACCAAGGAAGATCTCCTGGAAAAACCTCACAATCACTGCTTCCAGAACTGACACATAAATATATAACCATTACAATTTTGGGTTATTGATCAGAATCACATCATTGTTCTGAAACAATAATGAGTCTTTTGTTTCGTCTTACAGTAACACCAGCTCTGCAGTTATAGTGTACAGAGTTTGACAAACACAAGGTGAGAAGTTTTGCATCCCCTAATAAATGTATCTACAGTACTGAAATGCATTTGTTTATCATTTCTGCATCTGTGATGCCAGTTATGTGTTTTTAGTGCTTCTGTGCAGTTTTTGTCAAAGAAGGACGTTGTATTTATAAGCCTGTTTGCTTCTAGCTTTCAGAATGTCTGACGCCGTCATGGCGGAGTTTGGCTCTGCTGCTTCCTTCCTGCGGAAGTCAGACAAGGAGCGTCTGGAGGCCCAAACTCGGCCCTTCGACATGAAGAAGGAATGCTTTGTGCCTGATCCTGAGGTTGAGTATGTCAAAGCCTCCATCACCAGTAGAGACGGTGACAAAGTCACTGTTGACACTGAATTTGGAAAGGTATGGTCTAATCTCTGGATTGTTTATACACAGCAATGGTATCAATGTAGAATAGATTTTCAGTGTGAATGTTAAAACATTTTGGTGTGGCTTCCACAGACGATAACTGTGAAGGAGGTTGATGTTCACCCTCAGAACCCGCCAAAGTTCGATAAAATTGAGGACATGGCGATGTTCACCTTCCTGCACGAGCCCGCTGTGCTGTTTAACCTCAAAGAGCGTTACGCAGCCTGGATGATCTACGTGAGTGATGAATGAGAGTCTAAATGGATCTACCACAATTACTTGTGTGTATAATTTAACTTATAACTTATTCATTTGTCACATTACAGACCTATTCAGGGCTGTTCTGTGTCACCGTCAACCCCTACAAGTGGCTGCCAGTATATGATTCCTTTGTGGTCAAAGCCTACAGAGGAAAGAAGAGGACTGAAGCTCCTCCTCACATCTTCTCCATCTCTGACAATGCATACCAGTACATGCTTTCAGGTTAGAACTGTATTTCACATTTATTCAAATAAACAACTTGATATTATAAAATATTATACATAAAACAAAGAATAAAAAATTTTTTCTTTGTGAATTTCACCCAACAGACCGAGAGAACCAGTCTGTCCTGATTACGTAAGTCACTTCAGCCTCACTTTTTTGTGAGATTAAATGTACTTAATGTGTTTAAATGATAAACATGTCAATTGTTTTAATCCGCAGTGGAGAATCCGGTGCTGGAAAGACTGTGAACACCAAAAGAGTCATCCAGTACTTTGCCAGCATTGCTGCTGTAACTGGGAAAAAAGATGCAGCTTCTGAGAAGAAGGTGAATACAGCCACAAAACTACCTGTGCTAAAAAAAAAAAAAAAAAAGAATATTACTTGATATGGATAAAAATGATATGGTTTGTTTATAGGGTACTCTGGAGGATCAAATCATCCAAGCTAACCCTGCATTGGAGGCCTTTGGCAATGCCAAGACCATCAGAAATGACAACTCCTCCCGATTTGTAAGTCCTCCTTCATAGTGGAGAACGCATTGTGTCCAAATGGTGTATAATGCATATAATTGATAAAAAAAAATGATGTGATTATTAATTATTTATTTTTCTAACTGAACAGGGTAAATTTATCCGAATTCACTTTGGTGTAAGTGGAAAATTGGCTTCTGCAGATATTGAAACTTGTGAGTATGCTTTATATTATTATGGTTATGATCGGTAAACTATAATACATTCAAAAAATTTTAACGCAGCAATCATTTTGTGAATTTTCCTAATTTAGATCTGCTGGAGAAGTCTCGTGTCACTTATCAGCTCAAGGCTGAGAGAGACTACCACATCTTCTACCAGATCCTGTCTCAGAAGAAACCAGAACTGCTGGGTAAAATCACCGGTCACATCTATTACATTACTGTTTCTAATTAGAAGAGTATTTTCTGATCTCTGTTCCCATTTCTCCTTAGAGATGCTTCTCATCACCAACAACCCCTATGACTACGCCTACATCTCGCAAGGAGAGACACAAGTGGCATCCATTGATGATGCTGAAGAGCTGATTGCCACTGACGTTAGTAACATATTTCTATATCAAACTAAATATACATAAATTAGAACCGTTGTGAAGTGCCACGAAAAGGATAATAAAAGTAGACTTATAATACTGCTTTGTCTTGCTGCTTTCAAATGGCAGGACGCATTTGATGTGCTGGGCTTCACTATAGATGAAAAGGCAGGCATCTACAAGCTGACTGGTGCCGTCATGCACTACGGCAACATGAAGTTCAAGCAGAAGCAACGAGAGGAACAGGCAGAGGCTGATGGGACTGAAGGTAAGTGATGTTGTACAATCATTACCACACTGCCACTGGTGACTTTTTAATAAATGGTTCTAAATTGAAACAAATCTTTTTTCTTCAGATGCTGACAAAGTCGCATATCTGATGGGCCTTAACTCTGCTGATCTCATCAAGGGTTTGTGCCACCCAAGAGTTAAAGTAGGAAATGAGTGGGTCACCAAGGGACAGAGTGTCCAACAGGTGAAGAAACTTCATATAATGTAAAATGTAGAGCTTGGAAATCACGTTACAGCAACAAAAAAAGCAATATTTTAATCCATTTTTTTAATGTTCTTCCACTCCTTTCAGGTGTACTACTCTATTGGTGCTCTGGCAAAATCAGTGTACGAGAAGATGTTCTTGTGGATGGTTGTGAGAATCAACCAATCTCTGGACACCAAACAGCCTCGCCAGTACTTCATTGGTGTGCTGGACATTGCTGGGTTTGAGATCTTTGATGTAAGCTGACATCAATGGATTTTTGTTATTCTAAAATAAATAAAACAAGCAGTGCATCCGGTTTCACCATTGTGATTATACAATATATTCTACCTGCAGTTCAACACCTTTGAGCAGCTGTGCATCAACTTCACTAATGAGAAGTTGCAGCAGTTCTTCAACCACCACATGTTTGTGTTGGAGCAAGAGGAATACAAGAAGGAGGGTATTGAGTGGGAGTTCATTGACTTTGGCATGGACTTAGCGGCTTGTATTGAATTAATTGAGAAGGTGGGTTTATGTGCAGAAATATCAAATATAATTATAATTAAAAAATGTGTTTTGTGTGTTCTGACTTTTTGATATTATTTACACTATATTTTTTCCATTATACTTTGTTCTCTGCAGCCTATGGGTATCATGTCCATCCTTGAAGAGGAGTGCATGTTCCCTAAAGCTAGTGATGCAACATTCAAAGCTAAGCTTTATGACAACCATTTGGGGAAGAATCCTACTTTCCAGAAGCCCAGGATTGTCAAGGGTAAACCAGAGGCCCATTTCTCCCTGGTTCACTATGCTGGCACTGTTGACTACAACATTTCAAACTGGCTGGTGAAGAACAAGGACCCTCTTAATGAGACTGTGGTTGGACTCTTCCAAAAGTCTACTGTGAAGCTGCTGTCAGTCCTGTTTGCTGGATATGCTGGGGCTGACTCAGGTGTGTACTGATCTTCAGTAAAGCGTATTCAGTATACTTTTTTTTTCTGGGTTTGAACTGTAATGTGACATATGCTAAAACACTTTTATTTCACATTTTCTGTTGGTCTCAGCCCAAGAAGCTAAAGGTGGTAAAGGAGGTGGCAAAAAGAAGGGTTCGTCTTTCCAGACTGTGTCAGCCCTTCATAGGGTAAGGATTATTAAAACAAATGATCAAAACAAAAAGTTCAAAATTGCATACCTTACAATGTTATGGTTTGTTTTTCAATCACAGGAGAACTTGAACAAGCTGATGACCAACTTGAGGTCGACTCACCCTCATTTTGTGCGTTGCCTGATTCCAAATGAGACTAAGACTCCTGGGGTGATGGAGAATCCTCTGGTCATGCACCAGCTGCGCTGTAACGGTGTGCTGGAGGGCATCAGAATCTGCAGAAAGGGATTCCCCAACAGGATCCTGTATGGAGATTTCAAGCAGAGGTGAAAAACCTGAAAGAGACACTAAAATAAAGACTGAAATAAGCATTTTAATGCACAGGGGGTAAAACTTTATTACTTTTGTTCCTCTTGTTAGATACCGTATTCTGAACCCATCTGCTATCCCTGAGGGTCAGTTCATTGACAACAAGAAAGCTGCTGAGAAAATGCTGGGCTCACTGGACCTTGACCACAGCCAGTACAAGTTAGGACATACTAAGGTATAAAATATTCTAACAAAATTTCTCTTCAATTAGCCAATTCAAATTATCATAATGCAGGAAGTGTAAAGAAAAAAACAGTAAATAAATATTGACATATTTTGTAAAGGTGTTCTTCAAGGCTGGTCTCCTGGGTACCCTTGAGGAGATGCGAGATGACCGTCTTGCTCTCATCATTACTGGGATTCAAGCAAGAGCTCGTGGTATTCTCTCAAGAATTGAGTTCCAGAAGATTGTTGAGCGCAGGTTAGTATAATTGTAATTAGGGGTGTAACAGTTCACAAAATGCACGGTTCGGTTCAATACGATACAGTGGTGTCACGGTTTGGTACGTTTTCGATACAACAATGCATTTTTTTTTTTTTTTTTTTTAAAACTTTTTTTTTTTTTTTTTTTTTTTACTTTGAACAATGATGGAGCTACTTGTTGGGGTGTCTTCTTACCGCATATAAAACAAAAACAGGTCTGGTTTGAAGTATTCCAGTTGATGTTGCCTATTGTCATGTAGCAGATTAATCTTTTCTTTTTAACAATTTTAAATTGATTTTTTACCTTTTATTGGCATTTTTTACCTTTTATAAACCTTTTTTTTTCTTCTAAAAGTGTGCATCACCTTTTGAGTAAATTTTTTGTATTTAATCAGTCAATAAGACATTTGGGCTGTTACCAAGCAAATGGAGTCAGTATTGACAAAATTCATCTTTGCAATGCAGAGGAAACATAGAAGTTGAATCAGAGGGACATGTAATGCCTTTAACCTGCAGTTACAAATGCATAAATAATGTTTTGATATTTTAAACATAAAACATTGGCAACTGACGTTTGAAATTAATTAAAAAATTAAAAGATACTTTAAATGTGAAATTAAAACCGCCAGCAGGTGGCAGAAGTCACTGTTAACAAGTGAGTCGTTCGTTGCGATTGAACTGAATCATTTTAACGAGTGATTCATTCAGGAACGAAACATGTTGCTCAGAGACGCAAAACAGTGCTGTGTCTGTGTTTGGACTTATTTTTGTTGGCAAAATTGAGCAAAAACAGGCAATATGCTGTCTAAAACGGAAGTCTATCAATTAACTTCCTGCTTATTGAACTGTTGTAAAAATAATTTGTAATCATGCTGATTTTTGGAGAGAAAAAACGGCACTCTTCTGTGATACTGATTAACTATACGAAATTATGTAAATATATAGGCCTAGATTTTCTGCCCCTATATCTTGAATTTTGTGATCATTCTAAATGCATTTTAATAGACTGAATCATGCAGTGAAAGAACGCACTCTCTATGCACACACGCACTAGTCTAACCTAATAGGATAATATGCTGTAAAAGGATTAGTCTAACGAATCGTTCGGTTTGTAATGTGTACTGAACCGAAAGCCTCGTACCGAACGGTTCAATACGAATACGTGTATCGTTACACCCCTAATTGTAATGTCTTCTTATTATATTGAAGAAGACATCCATCACTTTTGTCTACGTTAACATACACTTTGCAGAGATTCTTTGTTGGTGATCCAGTGGAACGTACGTGCCTTCATGGGTGTCAAGAATTGGCCCTGGATGAAGCTCTACTTCAAGATTAAGCCTCTGCTGAAATCTGCTGAGACTGAGAAAGAAATGGCCAACATGAAGGAAGAATTCACCAAGTTGAAGGATGCTTTTGCCAAATCTGAAGCCCGCAGAAAGGAGCTTGAGGAAAAGATGGTTTCTCTTCTCCAAGAGAAGAATGACCTTCAGCTTTCAGTGCAGTCTGTAAGTTCACGTGGAAAAACGTCTTTTCACTTTTCACAAATCCCCAAAAAAAAAGATTAAAAAAAATATAAATTGTCGATTAATTCTTTTTTTTCTTGCTTCGATAGGAGCAAGATAATCTTATAGATGCTGAGGAGAGATGCGAGGGTCTGATCAAGAGCAAGATCCAGCTTGAAGCCAAAGTCAAAGAGCTGACTGAGAGACTGGAGGATGAAGAAGAAATGAATGCAGAGTTGGTTGCAAAGAAACGAAAGCTGGAGGATGAATGTTCTGAGCTCAAGAAGGACATTGATGATCTTGAACTCACTCTGGCCAAAGTGGAGAAAGAGAAACACGCCACTGAGAACAAGGTTAGTGGTTATACCTTTTATAGTTTTTTTCAGCATTACACATTTTTGAGTGTTTACTGATCTAATGCTCTTTTGCTTAGGTCAAAAATCTCACTGAGGAAATGTCAGCACTTGATGAAATCATTGCTAAGCTGACCAAGGAGAAGAAAGCTCTGCAGGAGGCCCATCAGCAAACGCTGGATGACCTCCAGAGTGAGGAAGACAAAGTCAACACTCTCACTAAAGCCAAAGCCAAGCTGGAGCAACAAGTGGATGATGTGAGTACAACAAAATCTCACTCTAAACACCTTAAGTATGATATGTGATATGTTTCACAAGACAAGGTATATTAATTATATTTTATATAATAAGCTTGAAGGATCCTTGGAACAAGAAAAGAAGCTGCGCATGGATCTTGAGAGGGCAAAGAGAAAGCTGGAAGGTGATTTAAAATTAACCCAGGAGAGCATTATGGACTTGGAAAATGATAAACAGCAAATGGAGGAGAAGCTGAAGAAGTAAGAACATGTCAAACAATTCAATTTTTTTTTTCGTTGGAAAAAATATAATTAAATCACTCTAAATTTTTGATCACCTTATCACCTTAAAGGAAGGACTTTGAAATTGGACAGCTCAACAGCAAAATTGAGGACGAACAAGCCCTTGGTGCCCAACTCCAGAAGAAACTGAAGGAGTTGCAGGTATATTTAAACCAAACAATAATGAATCATGTAAATTGAATATGATTCATTCCTAAACTTTCAATATTCTCCATTTCTAGGCTCGTATTGAAGAGCTTGAGGAAGAGCTGGAGGCTGAGAGAGCTGCTCGTGCTAAAGTTGAGAAACAGAGAGCTGATCTGTCCAGAGAACTGGAGGAGATCAGTGAGAGGTTGGAGGAGGCTGGTGGAGCCACTGCTGCCCAGATTGAGATGAACAAGAAACGTGAAGCTGAGTTCCAGAAGCTGCGCAGAGACCTTGAAGAGTCCACTCTGCAACATGAGGCCACCGCTGCTACACTGAGGAAGAAACATGCCGACAGTGTAGCTGATCTGGGAGAGCAGATCGACAACCTTCAGAGAGTGAAGCAGAAGCTGGAGAAAGAGAAGAGTGAACTGAAGTTAGAGCTTGATGATGTGGTGTCCAACATGGAGCAGATTGTCAAGTCAAAGGTTAGTGGCAACAAATAAGACAGATTACATGAGACTGAAGCGTAAAATCAATATCACTCACTTTCTCAATATATTTTATTAGAGCAACCTGGAGAAAATGTGCAGAACTCTGGAAGACCAGATGAGCGAGTACAGAACCAAGGCTGAGGAAGGCCAGCGCACAATCAATGACTTCACCATGCAAAAAGCCAAGCTGCAAACTGAGAATGGTAAGGTTACAAAATATAGCAATTTTAATTACAATTTTCAGTTTAAAAATTTTAAATTACTCATAACTACAAAAAAAAAAACTTTTTTTTTTTTGCCATTTCAGGTGAACTGTCCAGACAGCTAGAGGAGAAAGACTCCCTGGTGTCTCAGCTGACCAGAGGCAAGCAGTCCTACACTCAGCAGATTGAAGACCTCAAGAGACAACTTGAGGAGGAAATCAAGGTTTGTTTTGCAATCCATTAAGTTTTTCCAGAAGTTGAATCCTTTTTGTTACAGAGTAGGACACCAGAAACCACATCCAAGCAACTGACTATTTTTTCTTTCAGGCTAAGAATGCCCTGGCTCATGCAGTTCAGTCTGCTCGTCACGACTCTGATCTGCTGAGGGAACAGTTTGAGGAGGAGCAGGAAGCCAAGGCTGAGCTGCAGCGTAGTCTGTCCAAGGCAAACTCTGAGGTGGCTCAGTGGAGAACCAAGTATGAAACTGATGCCATCCAGAGGACTGAGGAGCTGGAGGATGCTAAGTAAGTAATGGGAAATAAACTATTTAGTTTTATAGGGTTTTTTTTCATCATTATTTCTTATCGATACTTAAAATCTCCTCGTTGACACAATTAGGAAAAAATTGGCTCAGCGACTTCAAGAAGCAGAAGAAGCTGTGGAAGCTGTTAATGCTAAATGCTCCTCACTGGAGAAGACCAAGCACAGGCTGCAAAATGAAATCGAAGATCTCATGGTTGATGTGGAGAGATCAAATTCTGCTGCTGCTGCTCTGGACAAGAAGCAAAGAAACTTTGACAAGGTAATACAACAAATCACTGTGAACGTTTATTACTTTTGTCTTACTTTGATAATTTTATTAGTAATTAAATAAACACCTAAATAAATGCAGGTCCTGGCTGAGTGGAAGCAGAAGTATGAGGAGTCTCAGACTGAACTAGAAAGTGCCCAGAAAGAGTCTAGATCTCTTAGCACTGAACTCTTCAAACTGAAGAACTCTTATGAAGAGGTCCTGGATCATCTTGAGACCATGAAGAGAGAGAACAAGAACCTCCAAGGTAACTATATTTGGTTACCTGCAGAATTAACAGATATCTTCAGCATCATTTTGTTTAACATTTATTTTTCTGTCTAACAGAGGAAATCGCTGACCTCACTGAGCAACTTGGAGAGTCAGGAAAAAGCATCCATGAGCTGGAGAAAATTAGAAAGCAGCTGGAGCAGGAAAAAGCAGAGATCCAGACAGCCTTGGAGGAGGCTGAGGTAAGCTTAAATTATCATTTCTTTTTTCTTTTTTTTTTCACAAGGCTGATTTTGGACAAAAGACTTAAAAACTGTTTCACATTGAAAGGGCTCACTTGAACATGAGGAAGGAAAGATCTTGAGAGCTCAACTAGAGTTCAATCAAGTAAAGGCTGATATTGAACGCAAGCTGACTGAGAAAGATGAAGAGATGGAGCAAGCCAAGAGGAACCAGCAGAGAGTGGTTGATACCCTTCAGAGCTCACTTGAATCAGAGACTCGCAGCAGGAATGAAGCTCTCAGACTGAAGAAGAAGATGGAGGGAGACCTCAATGAGATGGAGATTCAGCTCAGCCAGGCTAACAGACAGGCATCAGAAGCCCAGAAGCAACTCAAGGGTCTTCATGGACATCTTAAGGTATGATGAATCTTCAACTCAGATTTTAAGACTCTTCAGTGAAATCCAACATTGTTCTTCAGCCTATTCATTTGTAAAACTTGTCCTTCACAGGATGCCCAAATGCAGCTGGATGACGCTCTTCGTGGTAATGATGATCTTAAAGAGAACATCGCCATCGTGGATAGACGCAACAATCTGCTGCAGGCTGAACTGGACGAGCTGAGATCCCTGGTGGAACAGACTGAGAGAGGAAGGAAACTGGCTGAGCAGGAACTGCTGGACGTCAGTGAGAGAGTTCAGCTCCTGCATTCTCAGGTATGACACATCTGACCACATATTCACACTGACAAAAACTTCAAACCCTCTCTTAGTACATAATATCATCTAGAGACTATATTAATGTCAATATTGTCTATGTTCAGAACACCAGTCTGCTGAATCAGAAGAAGAAGCTGGAGGGAGATAATACTCAGCTCCAGACTGAGGTTGAGGAGGCAGTGCAGGAGTGCAGGAATGCGGAGGAAAAAGCCAAGAAGGCCATCACTGATGCTGCCATGATGGCAGAAGAGCTGAAGAAGGAGCAGGACACCAGTGCTCATCTGGAGCGCATGAAGAAGAACATGGAGCAGACCATCAAAGACCTGCAGCACCGTCTGGATGAAGCTGAGCAGATCGCCATGAAGGGAGGCAAGAAGCAGGTCCAGAAACTGGAAGTCAGGGTTAGTTTATCAAACTCGGTTCTTAATGATGCAATATCTATTCGTACATTTTGTAAAGATGATTAGTGCTGTTCAATAATATTTGGGTTTAAAATCATTTTCGGTTTGGTTAGGTGAGAGAGCTGGAAAACGAGGTGGAGCTGGAACAGAGAAAGGCGAGCGAGTCTGTGAAAGGAGTCCGTAAATATGAGAGACGCATCAAGGAGCTCACCTACCAGGTCACTGTCTTTGTCATACAAATAAATGCTTTTTTTATTCATACCATATAGATGACAATGAAGTCACTTTGTACCCACTGTTTACAGACTGAGGAGGACCGTAAGAATCTGGCACGTCTTCAGGATCTGGTGGACAAACTCCAACTGAAGGTCAAGTCCTACAAGAGAGCCGCTGAGGAGGCTGTAAGTAAACAATGCCGCTCAGATATTGAAGTATTGCTGTCTCTGTATTATTTTTAACAATATGTTCTTAATAATGTGTTTTTCAGGAGGAACAGGCCAATTCTAACCTGGGCAAGTTCCGTAAGCTGCAGCATGAGCTGGATGAGGCAGAGGAGAGGGCTGATATTGCTGAATCTCAGGTCAACAAGATGAGAGCCAAGAGCCGTGATTCAGGATCCAAGGTCATTTTTTCTGTCCAATTAAAAAATCTGATATAGTACACTACTATGATACTTACATTCTCTTTGCTCTCTTATTACAGAAAGGACATGATGAAGAGTAATCCTCCACTATAAAGCTTTTGCTTGCTGTGAAACCACATTCATGTACTGGTTCTGATCAAGCACTAAATACTGCAATTCTGAATACTTGTGTCTGTGGCTTTGTTTTCTATTTCTGTTTTATCATTCAGTTTCACCATTTATTTGAAGTGCAAAAGCAGGCATTGAAGGTGTGATGAAAAACAACAACAACAAAACCCAAACAAACAATGTAAATCTATTAAGTCTGTGAGTACACTATATGGACAAAAGTATTGGGACACCCACTTCTAATGAACATGTTTGACTACTTAAGTAATTTCCATGAGTACAAATCTTGATGTTAAAGCATATAATGATATTCTAGGGAATCGTGTGCTTCTAATTTTATAGTAACAGTTTGGACAGGACCCTTTTCTATTCTAGCCTCTGTATATAAGGCAAGGTTCAAAAAGCAATGATTGATTTAGTCAGTGTGGAAGAACTTGACTGGTCTGCAGAAAGCAGCTGAACACCTCTGGTGTGACTTTAAATGCAGACCTTGAGCCAAAAACTCATCACCAAACACCAATGACTTGTACATATGAGTAGTCATTTTAGACACTTCCAAATCTGTTGCAACAGAGATAGAAATACAATTTTTAAATACATGAATTATGTTTCCATCTCTGTTGCCACAGTTTTGGAAGTGACTTTTTCTGTTCTAAAGAAGGGGGTGTCCCAATACTTTTGCCCATATACAAGTCAAATTTGGTGTTTGGTGATGAGTTTTTGGCTCAAGGTCGGCATTTAAAGTCACACCAGAGGTGTTCAGCTGCTTTCTGCAGACCAGTCAGGTTCTTCCACACTGACTGAATCAATCAATCATTTCTTTTTGAACCTTAACTTATATACAGAGGCTAGAATAGAAAAGGGTCCTGTCCAAACTGTTACTATAAAATTAGATGCACACAATTCCCTAGAATATCATTATATGCTTTAATGTAGTCAAACCTGTTCATTAGAAGGGGGTGTCCCACTTCTTTTGTCCATATAGTGTAAATATGTCAAAAGGTACTAAGGGTAAGCTCTACAAACATTGTGCACTTCATATATTTGAAGTATAGCATATTTTAACTACACAAACACTTTTTCCATAACCGATTACAAAACATTACCTGGCTGATATATGGTTCACAAAATTAGGACAAAGTCATTAAATACTTACCCTATTCCACTCTGCAGCTTGACTCAAGATGTCCATGTCACCACTGATGTTGTCACTATTTATTCTGTGCATGTTTGAGTCACTTAAATATTATATTTAGTAAATATTTTGTATTTTTGGTATTGGTTGTGTCCCAATATGCCACTGTATCATAAAGTGTCCCTTAAAATTTGACAACATAAGCTACAATATAAAAATTTGACATCATAGGCTACAATAATAATATCAGTGTTGGGCAGTTTAACTACAGTTCTCAGTAGCGTCGCTGCTTTCTGAATCAAATAGCTTTTCAGTAGCGAATCTCTATTTTTGATCAAGTAGCACGGTAGCGTCAACAAAAGTTAACGTTACATTTTTCCAAAGCATTTCTGAAACTTAAGCTCAAATCAGAAATATAACAGCTAAGGATCACTGATCCTGGATCAGCAAAAGTGACGCCACCGCCACTAAAGCTCGTAACGCCATTGGCTCCTCAAACTGTCAGTCAAACCTCATTATTCCTCCCACCTCTCTCATCAATGAAGTGCGCCACACAGTTTGGAGCATCTCAGCTTGTTTGCAGTCTGAAGGTAAATAAAGAACTGTTGATTTAATAAGTATAGCGTTTTCTTTACTCAAAAAAAAACTATATTTATAAAGGTTAATGTTGTTGTTTGTTTTTTGGGGGGGGGGTTTAAGTAGCAGAGCGTGTCTTAGTCTATCATTTATTGTTGAGTCTTATAAAAAATACCTTGTAAACAGTGTTGCCAACTAACTTTCAGAGAAAGATGCTAAAGTAAGACCAATTTGTTGCTAAAAGTTGCTAAATGATGTTGTGATGGCATTGTGCGATGACGTCATTGCTTAATCACAGCGCAAAATTGTCACAACATCAAATCTCAGCAAAAATATATATTTTATATATGTTAATTTAGATTTGTTTGTAAAATAATATGCATAATGTAATATTAAAATATAAATAACTGTATTTAAAAAAAAACATTGAATTATTGAACACTTACACATTTTTGAATGATTACAATTTAAGATTTTTTTTTTTTTTTTTAAATAGCTAGTAAACTAGTAATATAACTCATTCTCAACAATTATGCTTTAGGCAGTGTATTAGTAGTTAGTATGCTACACTCCAAGAAAAGGCTGTAAAAATACAGCATAATCTACTATGTTAATATGAAAGAATTTTCCGTGTTGGTTTTTTACCTGCATTTTAAATTATGCATTGTGTTTTCGTGTTACAGGGTTACAATGGATAATGGATAACATCCTGGAAAATTACTAGTAGCCTATCTTTTCCATTTTTCTTACAGCATACTAACTGATCAACGATCGCAAGTAAAAGCTACTAACAAAGTGTAGCCTATCATAAATGAACAATTATTCAATTATTCAGTTATTATTATTATTATTATATTGAAGAATTGCAAATAGCAGCTAAATCAATTCATGTGATGTGTGTACTGCTAGGCATCTTTGGTTTTCTTTTTGTGTAATTTGGATGGAAAATGTGTGTCTTTTTATTGACTGAGTCACTTATCAAAGGTTGCTAAAAGTTGCCAAATAAATGGAAAAAAATTGCTAAATTTGTTGCTAGGTGCTTTTGGAAGAAAAAGTAGCTAGGGTAGTGTGAAAAGTAGCTAAATTTAGCAACAAAATTGCTAAGTTGGCAACACTGCTTGTAAATTACAATTCATATGATTTATATAATTATAATATGATTTATATTATTATTAATCCATTACAAACAAGCACTTTTAGTTTAACAATTATTATAAAGCATTTATTTTAAATGAATATTAATATATACAGATACTATGTAATATAATTAAGTGGTAGAATCAATAGATAGCACTTTTGAAATGGCTACGTCACCTTACATGTTCAAGTCTCTATTATCAACTATATAAACTAACTTCACAAGTTTCACTTGTGACTGCACTGATAGAGCAAGATAATTTTTGATAAGTTTTGATAATTCAAGATAAATAGTTTTGAATCTTGAGATTGAGAAGTGAATCACACTTGTTCTGTTAAATTTGGCTGTTCGCCACTGATGTCACACATTCATGTGCACGCACTCCATTAACTCAGGATCAAAGCCTGAGTTGACAAAGAAAGCTGTCGATCAGCATCATGGTACCACTACTAATAAAGCCAGACTGGAGTGATTTGGTTTTGTCAACTCAAAACTAATCCTATAGAGTCTGGGAATGTGTCGTCACAGCGGCAATGCATTCTGGGAATTTAGGTCACGGGAGCTACAGCGGAGACTGAGCGGTAGTGAATGTAGATGTTTTATATTATTTAATGTTTATATTATTCTACTTAAGATCGCGTTGCAGTGGTTAAGGCTTACTGTATCATCAATTGTCATATCCCTTTGCACAGCCGGTGTGAAAAACGTGCTTTCTCCGCGTTAGAAAGCCGAAAAAGCAGAGGTTTTACCTGCAGACATTGATGATAAAGGCTGTGGTAATTGATCATTTACAACGCGATCTAAGTTAAATCATAAACATTAAATATGTCTACATTCACTACTAAACTCAGATGAAAATTAAACTGAAAATCGGTATGATAAATATCTAAAATAAAATGTGGCTTTATAATTCATCTCTGTATATTTAATATATTATAGATACAGTGATTTGCATTAAACTGTAAGCCCTCACACCACTAATAGAAGGAAACCATGTATGGAAATGTTATTTGCGGCAGCTCGTTAATACCCGGCGACTTTTTGTACGGATTAAGTTTCCTTCATTCGTTTGATCGCTCGCATCGTTGTTCAGCGTCCTAGTAGGAATCTTCAACTTGGTTCGGTTAAGTCAATGTATTTATTTGCATAGCATCCACAATATGCATCGTTTCAAAGCAGCTTCAAGTTCTGTTACCTCTATAATGGCTTAACTCTTAACACTAAGCAGTTTTACCGGGCAATATGATGATATAAAATGATCCACTGTTTGAGATCTAGCTGTTGTGTATTCTCCCCTTACAAAATTAGCCATGGTTTTGCTACTCTAACCATAGTTTATCCATGGTATTTAATAAGATTGTGGTTATAAGAATGGTAATACATACACCAAAAACCCGGTCGCTTCACGTTTACTATAGTAAAACCATGGTCAATTGTCGTAAGTGTTTTAGCAGTTAGCATACATCAGTACCACTGTAGTAGTGAAGGAGACTGATTAGTAATGAATATTTGCAGCCTCTCAGACAACAGAGCAATTTTTTATTATTATTTAAAGAGATTTACATATTAGTCCGTTTTATTCTAAGCCTATGTAAGATGTTTTTCAAAAAATATGAATGTAAAACGCTCGGCTTTCTGTGGCGATTTGCATTTGTTTACGCTGTGTGCTCCTGAGCGTTACCTAAAACATGGCGGAATCCGACATGGCGTGACGTAGTTTGCCAAGCTCTATAACTCTGAATTAGTTCATCTGCCATCATGGTACAGGCCCCTGAACTATTATGCCTATCTATCTGCTTGACTGACAGTTTTATTGATCACTGAGAGAGCATTGACTTGGTATGATGTTGGTTCAATATAAAAATGATTTTTTTTTTTTCAATAGCAAACTAATTTTGCCATGTTGCTTTAGCTTAGCTTGCTACATTTCCCAGGGCTGTAGCTTTAGTGTAGTGAAGCTTCATTTAATGAAGAGTAACGTAACTGTTAGCTTAGCTCACTACATTTTCCAAGTAGTTTGCCCAACACTGGATAATATGTATGTTTAACTACAAGTTGCGATATGAGAACACCCGAAAATTAAGAAAAAAGACAAACTTGGCGCCCTTTATTTAAAAATAATCGTCTAATATTTCTTTAGTACACCCCGTAACTTACCTTTGTAAATCGTGGCCTGACGGATCCCTTGCTTTAATGTTATTGTGGATCTGAAGAAACTGCCCTTCTTTACCCATTTGGACTTTTCAGCATTTCCTCTAGTGAAAATAACCTATCAATAAATATAAGTTATGTGGTTTAATACAGATACTGTAACGTTATACACAATATATTTAATCTTCATCAGATTAAGCGTCATTCACATACTAAATTAGATATCTTTCGTAAAATTCACGTCTTTGTGGCTTTTCAAATCACTTTTTTCACAGTTTTTAACCTCATTAAAAGTACTGTTAGCAACAATAACATGTAATTAAGCACTTTAATAAGTGAATTTAAGACAAAAAAGCTTAAGGTGTAAAAGGTCGTTACGTAACTTACCGTTGCCACATCTGACAATTTCATCTGCTGTATTTTTCTGAATAAAAGATCCTTAAACTTTAAAACTTTACAAAAATATAATCTATATAATTGGTTGAACTGTATATCAGCACAAACTTTGTTCCTTGAATAATTATATCGTCGAAATTAATCTTTAGAAAATCTGAGGAGAAGATTCTTGGACGTTGAGAAAGTTCCCGCCGAAGAAAGTCTCGCGCGGGCGGCGGGACGGGAGCGCGGGACAGGTTACGTCTGACGTCACGTGATCTCGTGATGGAAAATTACTAGCTAATATTTGCATAAATTTATTAGACAAATATTTTATAAAAATAGATCCCTAAAGCCTAGAGGGAAATTTTTCTGGAATGTTTGCTTCACAGATATTATGTGGAAAAAAAGCTTGGTCGCTCCCTTATCAATTCTGTATTTCTAACAAACTTAGGGAATTACATTTGAAAATCCTTCATAACATTTATGTTAGTAATTATACTAATAATTTATGGATATCGATGGAAACTGCTCATTTTGTTCAGATCAGCCAGAAAAATTGGTACATCTTTTTTATGAATGTTACCATTCAAAAAGGTTTTAGGGAGACTTATCCTTGTCCAAGAGAAAACTGGTTATAGTTGTGATTTGACTTTAAAAGATGTTTTATTTTATTTTGAATCAAAAAGAATATCTGTTAACTTTATGCTGAATCTTATGATTTTATTTGGTAAGTTTCATATCCATAAAAGTAAAATAAATCATTCTAAACCTTGTTTGAAGGTTTTTATGGTTGACATTCATATATGGATTCTCTTCAGTTTATTGATAGTAAAAAAATATACAATTGTATTTGCTGAAGAGCTTAATTTAATTGAAAAGTGATCTCATATATGCTGTCTTTGGATTATTGACATTTATTTGCTCTTTTCTTTGTATTCTTGTCAAAATGTATATTTATATCTGTAATGTAGGCTGTAAGCATGTTTATTTTTTAATTTGGATGTCTTGATATAATTGTATATTTTTCTTTGTTGTAGTTCTAATTAAAAAAAAATATATATATATATATTTGCATAGCAAAAAGACAAGTACCGAAATACGGTAGTGAAATGTTAAATTTATAAAAAATAAAAATAAAAAAAAATAAAAAATGGAGATGTAGGACTTAATATCTACACTACAAAAATATGAAAGGGTGTATCACAAAATATGAAATTAACCAGTGTATAAATCCTTACTTTTTCAGTTTTTCCCCTTCTTTTTTTATGACAGAACATCAAGTTTTCTTCCCAAAAATATTACCTCGAGTAATAAATAATAAATAAATAAAATCAATATCCTGTCTTTAAAAACAGATTTTCTCCAAGTCACACCTGTGCAGTTTTTAAGGTTGTTCTGAGAATATTTGAAAAGTAAAGTTAATGCTCAGAAATCTAAAATTATGAGCTTATAAAATATATTGCAATATAAAACAAACAAATGTAAACAAAAGGTTTTATTTATTTGTGAAGCATATAAATATGATCCTGGAGACAAGAAATATTTGCTAATTGTAAAGAACAAACCCAACATTGTTTTAAACACTTTATTTTATTTAATGTTTAATAATCACATCATAGTTAACAATTAACCACAATAAACACCTCATTCAAACCAAAAAAAAAAAAAAAAAAAAATTAATTTTCATGGAAAAACTCAAAAAACAAAATAAAATAAAGGAAAACAAACCGACAAAAACCTCACAAATGATGAGTCTGGCGAACAGCCTCACCTGGTTTCTGAATGTTCTAGTCATATCAGCTTATAGAGCTTCTCACTGCATCTCGAGAAACAGAATCTACTGCACATTAATGTCATGTTTCTTTAGTTTCCATGTTACTTTAGGGTTGTACATCTTTATGAGTGTAATTATGTTCCAGGGCAACATCTCTCCCAAATTACTCCCAAATAAGAAAAACAAAACAAAATCATAACCATAATAATATTAATAATAACAATAATTGGACCTCTCCTCTCCCTGCTTCAACAGGATGCCCTGGTCCTTCATGGCACAATAAAATCTGTGCAATTGAAACACATTCAATGCAATTCCCCCATTTTAGTTTGACAGTGTTATTCCGAGTATCTTTTTCTCGTAAGACTAAAATTCATAGAAACATAAAGGATTATTAGAAGTTGTTAAGAGGACATGGGCTAAATATCGATGCCCATCTGGACATGACCCACCTGGCATCACCTGCCACCAAGCTCGCCACAACATTAAAGACACGGCGGCCAAATACATGTGCTTTAATATAGTTTAAATACATTTGTTCTCTGCCTTTTCCACTGAAAAAAAATGCAGGGCCAAAATGACAACAATAATATGAATAATAGCCATTAAAGGTACATAATATCAGCCCTCAGCTTCTTTGATCGTTGCAAATGTGTTTTCTACGCCAATAATAAATGCATTCACAGAGACAGCAGTAAAACCATAGGGAAATCAACTGCAAATACATGTAAAGAGGCTATAAATGATAGTACGATTGTTCTCGGGGTTCATTCAGGCACAGGGAACCGATTCAAATGTGACCTTTTCACTACAAGCAGCCGCTGTCCTGAAAGACTACAGGTCCTTAACGAAAGACCCTTTCAGATTTCAGCCTAATATTTACACACTTTTCATTTCCTGGAAAAAAAAAAAAAAAAAGACTATAAATAATAACCGTTGTTGCCCAAAAATCATCAGTTGGTAAATTAATGCAACTGTTTTTTTGTCATTTTCCACCAATTCATATAGGTGAATTATTGAAATAATCTTTAAAAATGAGAATACACAATGAAGGTACACTGTCCTACTTGTATTTGTTATCTAAATCTTATTTCAAAGAAGCTACCTCTCAAAAACTGGATTTTCTAACAAGGCCATGCATTCGTCAATTTTTCGATTAATCGCATAATATTTCATGATTTGAATGCTTTACACTGTCATGCATGATGTAGATTTCTAGAACTCAAAATCTGGGGTCTGTCACGTTGACAGTCATATTGCTTTGCATGTTCTGGGATTAAAGAGGTCTGATGAGAATAAGCAATAGATGCAACAGTAATGTGTCATAATCATAAAAAGAAAAGCGCTTAAAAAAAAAAAAAAAGTGTCTGTCCGACCTCCGTACCGCCCACAGCTGATGAAGAAAATAACACAAAAAGAGTGGCCACATCCTCTTACCCCATTATTACACCAAAAGGACACTAAACCAAGCAGCTACATGTCAAGCCTGTGATTCTGTGCGACCTCAAAAAGGCTATCTGAAATAAACTACTGTATAACAGAAAATGCTACAAGAGAAATAAGCTACAGGCTCCACCGTTAAAACCTTTCCACTCACATGATCGCACAATAATGCGAAGCTTGTACTCTTAAAAAAGACCTGCAGAAACGTATGCAATAAGAGAATTCAAACCACCACCAGTTTCTCATAAGCAACTATTAAAAGTACGTAAAAGGTTTCAGGCTGTGACATTCTGTCTCTGCGTCCCTCCAAAGGCAGGCACAAACTCGACCCCTGTTTCCATATAAAAACATACTGCATCCACTGTACACGATGCTAAAACATCAACCAATCACTGCTAACAGAAACCCCTCGTGCATCAAGTCGACATCTACTTCCTTGTGAAAAAGAAGCACACTTCAGTATTAGGGAAATAGTACACTTTGAAAGAATATACTTGAGTGTCAATTGAATGGAATGTTTTCAGACACCTAATCGCATGCTAATTGAAATGAAAGTGCATTATGGTTTAACTTTATATTAAATGCAATAAGCTGAATTTAAGATTGCTTTTTTGACCCACTTAAAACAGACTTAAGTACATCTTTACATGCAATTTCAGAATTCTTTTGTCTTTGATGGTTAAAGTGTAAACGTATGTAAAACTAAAAAATAACGCCAATTCTGTTGAAATTTGTAGGTCATGCATTTAAATACATTTTTAAATTACAAATTTGCTATGAAGTTGCATTTTAGTCAAATATATTAAACTTAAATATTGCAGAGCACGTAACAGTTAAATCTTAATAATCAAGTATTTTACATGTGCTTTAGTACGTTAGTCAACGTATCAAAATAAGTGTACTTTATTAAAATAACTCAAAATTGAATTTAATGTAAAACTTAATTTGACATTATTGCAAAGTGTGCTCAAGTGTGCAGTTAAGAAAGTATACTTCAAAAACACTTAAGTGGGCTTTTATTTCAGTTATAAAGATTTGAGGTATACTACAAGTGCGCTTCTTTTTCCTTCACACGTCCACCTCAGACCCTCTTCACGTTCACGAAGCCGTCTGGAGCTGCGTTTGACACTATGAGCGCTGTTTGCTGTGCGTTTACGTGGAGTTTCATGTCTTATAGGCATTGTAGGAGACGTTATATTGCTTTACAATAACAAGGAAAAGGAAACATCCGCTGGTCACAAAAATAAAAGGAAGAGTCAAAAGAAAGCGTTTAACAACACAGTTCATTGCTACAGTATTCACTCAAACACACCATCACAAATAGTTTCAGAGATTCAGAAAGCCTATGTGCTTCAATGTCAGCTCTACTGGAGGTCAAGGGTGAGGTGAGAGGGTCACATGACAGCCCTGTATGCTGAATGAAGCCGCCTTCAAATCAAGCGGGAAGGATCGTGCTTACGAGACGAGCGCCAACAAAATCTAGCAGCTCATGTTGGGAGACTTTCCCAGTTAGAGCTGTTATTAGCCATTTTAAGTGTAAATGTTTCTGAAAATACTTAATCAGTCAGTTCATGAGGCATAAAGGGATGTTCTCACTACACTTCACGTCTTATTGACTTCCATGTATACGCATGCAAATGCGGATTCATGCTTTCGGTGCATTTGAAAAAATTAATAAATAAATAAACGTTGAATTATGTTTTTTAAAAAAGACGCCACTGTAAAAATGATTTTTAGTAATAGTAGTAAAGAGAATGTTTCTGTTTTTCTACTTTAAAATCGCATGTTTAATTAATGCGTTGAATGTAATTGTGAAACTTAATAGCGGCTTCTGAGTGGAAATTGTATCTACACTGTAAAAATAAAAATAAAAAGATCGTGGTAGTAACTTTTGCTGTCTATGGAGGGGCAGAGAGCTCTCGGATTTAATCAGAAATATCTTCATTTGTGTTCTGAAGATGAACGAAGGATTTACGGGTTTGGAACGAGATGAGAGTGAATAATTAATGACAGAATTTTCATTTTTGGGTGAACTATCCTTTGCTTTGGCCCTAAAAAATCTTGATTTTGTCAGAAAGTGATTTGTCATATGACACGATCGCGTGGTAAATAACTCGTAAGCACAAACGTCCCGTGAGCACTTGAAGGCAGCGAGAGATGATGTCCAGATGGATCCGGATGTGTTTGTATGTGGTGAGCAGATGGGCATGTGCAGGTTTGATTATGAATACCGGTCCAGGAGTTGGAACACAGATTAAAAAAAAGAAAAAGAAACTAAACTAGATTCATGCTCTACAACAAGTGATGTAGCAGGTGTGCTGATCGTTAGGTATGAGTAGCGTGAGTTTAGCCATGTTAAAGTGTAACCTTCGCCAGCCGCCTTCGACTGAGGCACATCCTGATGACTGCAGTCTGTACAGCCTCACCGATCAGGAACGTCAACAGAGAGCACACCAATCATACAGTATGAGTCTTAGCAATGGAGGAGGGGTTTAGAGAGCAGCGGACCAATGAAAAGACAGAAATCACGTCCGGAGTCCGGTGAGCGAGCCGACGCCGCCCCCTTGTTCCTGGGAGGAGAGGAGGGCTGGGGTGGTGTGAGAGCGAGGGAGGCCGGCGGTCGCGAGGGAGTCGTTGAGCGAGACGCTGCTGCGGAGCAGGTGAGGGTGGACAGGGCTGTCACCCGAGACGGGCCAGGTGATGATGTCGGCGCCGTGGTCCGTGCGAGAGCGGGCGTTCTCGCGGAAATTTAGCTTGAAAGACTCAATCTGCATCACAGAGTGTGGAAAAAGACAGGACAGAGGAGGGACAGGACATAAACAAGGGGAGGAGAGGAAGTGGTCGGGGGTGAAATGAAAAGGGCAGAGTGATAGCAAAAAGTCGAGTTAGATGCCTGAAAAATAAGAAGAGGTCAAGACGGTTTGGAGATCAGAAAACTGTGCTTTAAAAACATCTGTTCAGAGCAGAGGTCGACCGATTGATTCATCTGCACTGACAGCAGACTAACTGTTCAAATAACAATTACACCATAATTAAGTAGCAGTAGTATACACAGTATTTATTTAACGCCACGTCAGCATCTTAGGCTATTTTCATGGCAAAAACAATTTAAAAAAAAAAATAATACAAGTATAATAAATACAATAAAAACCAGCAAACATTCTGGCAAAATTATACTAAATAACTCTTTAAGTGATGTACCATAATTAAAGTTAAACGTTCAATTTCTTTTAAACAAACCTAAAAATACCTAAAGATATATTCAGATTTAGATCAATATTTAGATTTTACTTAAAAAAAAAAAAAAATTGTATTCATTTTTTTTATTTTACTTTTAAAAAAAAATAAAATGTGCATTCAATGTTTTTACTTAAAAATAAAATGCATACTCCATGTTTTATTCAATATTTTGATGTCAGATTTTTATATCAATGTTCTAGGATTTAATATTTTGATTTTAATTTAAACAATAAAATGTTACATCAATGATTTTATTCAACATTTTTGACCTAATTAAAAAGGTGAAATGTGCATTCAATGTTTTGATTTTACTTATTAAAAAAAAAAAAAGAAAAAAAAAAAAGTTACATTCAATGTTTTTAATTAACATTTTGTTTTATTTAAAATTTTGAATTTACTCAAAAATGTTATAATCAATATTTTGATTTCACCTAAAAATTAAAATGTTACATTCAGTGCTTTTATTCAATATTTTGATCATGAAATCAGAAAAATTAATCAGACCCCCCCCATTTGATTATTGGTTTTCCACTATTAATCGGTCGACCTCTTGTACAGTGGTAAACCAGACAACGTAACAACAATCAATTCACATGCAGCATAAAATTAAGAGCTAAAGAAAAAAAAAAAACACCACAAAGTAATAGTGTGTATGAAACGATGGAGAAACAAATAATATTCAGCAGTAAATGTGAGGAATGGAATGTGAATGTGGGTGAATGAGAGTCTTCAGTTCTAAAGGACCTCTAGTCTGACGGGGTTAGTCTTTTCGGGTTTCTCGGGCCAGGTTACACACAAACTTACTTGTTTCAGGGATGAGCGAGTCCAGGCCCTGCGGGTCCCGGAGCTCCTCACTCCTGCAGGGGCCGCCCTCCTTCAGCCCATTCTCCTGGGCAGCGCCGGCTGACGGCTGGGTGGCCGAGACACCACTAGAGGGAGCCCCGCTACCCTCAGCAGTCTCCTGGGCCCCCTCAGCCTAGAAACACACAGCAGGCCGTCAATACCAGAGATGAGGGTGAGATGGAGATGGACGCACAGCCAGGAGCGTGTGCTTGAACAATACAAATAAATCCTTGCAGGGTGAAGGAATATGGCTGATATACAGTACCAGTTTAGACATGCTGGACTCAACTCGTGTTTGATAACCCAAAGTTTACCGTTTAAAAATAATTCCTTTATTTTAAAAATAGTATATTTTAATAAAATAATATTATTAATATTTAAATGTATAAATGTAATATATATACACATACTAGTGCTGTCAAAGGATTAATCGTGATTAATCACATCCAAAATAAAAGTTTGTTTACATAATATATGTGCGTACTGTGTATGTATATGTATATATGTATGTATGTATGTATGTGTACATATATGTGTGTGTGTGTGTGTATGCATATGTAGGTATGTGTGTGTGTGTGTGTGTGTGTGTGTGTATATATAAATAAATAAATAAATACACACGTGCATGCATATATTTAAGAAAAATGTTATGTGTATATTAAATATATTTATATATAACAAATGTAAATAAATGTATACTGTATGTGTGTGTATTTTTATATACATAAATACATACACACACATAGATTACATTAAAAAAAAAACATAATTTTGGATGCGATTAATCGCTTAACAGCACTAATATATACAGTCAAACCAAAATTTATTTAGACACCTTCAATGTTTCTCACATTATGACAGTTTATTTGCTATAGTTTAGAAAATGGTAATAGCATATGAGAAGAACTCAAGAGTTAAACTGTGTCAGAACAAATTCATCTTGATAATGTCAGATAACTTTGATAGAAAGCTATGTAATAAAACACGATCAGGTCAAAGTGTCAAATACGATTTTTTGGCCCAAATGTTTGTTTTACTGGTAGTCCACTGTATGAAGAGTTTGGGGGTATAATGTGTCACCGTTTACTTTATTTTACTATCCTCACTTACTTACATGAACTATAGTGTCCTGCAAAATTAGAGGAATATTTTATAGGAATATATTATTTTATATGAATATATGAAATATGATTTTTTTTTTTTTGGTTGATTGTCCAGATTTATTTATTTGTTTTATATTTTGATTTATAAAATGAAACTCTACACTGGTACCGTATATCTGTACAGTGAAGAAAGCAAAACTTTACAATCAAAAATCATGACAGAAATGTAATGACTAAATTTCATACATATATAGAAAATAATCAACTATCATGTGGAACGGAATTTAACTTCAATTTCAACTTAAAATTACGAAGATGAATGGGAATGAATAGAAATCCATGCAAGCGGAGACGCATGCCAATCATATGCACTTAAACTTTAAGAATTATGTTCAGAAGAACAGAAATATATAATTACTGAAAATAAAACTTTTCAATAATTCTAAACTTATGTCAACAAAGACTTAAAACTACGATGAACAGACATAAAACAAAAGTTTTCATCCAAAATAAAACTTAAATATAAACTGCAGCATTATTCTCTCAAACATGCTTAATTTAAACTGGTTTAATATTTATTACAGATAAATTCATGCTGTTTCCAAAAGTCTCAGTAAACGCATGTTAAGGTTTAAAAACAGTGTGATCATAATCACAAATGTGTGTTCAGAGTGGATGGGTGCAAAATAATAATGGGCGGAGCATGTGGTCATGTGACTGAAATGGATGGCCATAGGCTGAGGGGCAGGTGACATCACTATCACACAGCGGCCTGAACCCAGCAGAGCGAGTCCGGAAACTGCTCTGGAATTTACTCTTTTTTCCATCAGACAAAAGTCCTTACTCTTGTCTTTAAAATACCAGAGAAATTCAATATAATTTTTTAACGCATAGTAAGTGATTTTTGGGAGGGCTGGAATGAAAACTGCAAAAACACATGGACTTAAAACATAAAAGCATGAAAAATAAGTCAAATCAGCATGTTTTAAACTTTCCATGCAACTGTAATATTACTTACCACAGATTTAAGATAAAACAGCTTTTTAAAGGAACACTTCACCCAAAATAAACAACTTTATCTTCACAAAGTGAGATATTTTAAAGAAAGTTATTTAAGTCTCCTGAAAGTCCTCTTTTAAACTGTACAGAAATCATGAGTTTTCAAACAGCACAGCTCTGTGTACTGCTGATTTGCAAAAAAAATAAAATAAAAATAATAATAATAATATTCAAAATGCATCATTTAAATTAGAATCAAAGGAGAGGAAAAAGTGTAAATTATGATTATGCATAAAAACACGTCTTGTGAATGATTCATGCATGTGAAAATGTGCTGAGAATTGAACAAATAGTTGTAATGTGGCTCGGATTCTGACAGGAATCATGCGTTTGTGGTGTTTTTCAAGACTTCTTCATCGCACAAACGCTTGACTGAAGCAAAAATGCTATGTGTGATAAAGTGCGACGTGACTATTTTTGAAATCAGTGCCAAATACTGGATTTCACTGAGCAGATATGATGCTGGGCAGTGTTACAGATATTTGGGTGAATCATTCCTTTAAACACTAAACAACACCATCAATTTAATTCAAATGTCTGAATTTAGAATAAAGCATGACTTGACTTCTTATTAACACTTAGAGACCATCTCAGAGGCACTTTTTAAAGTTTGTGCAACTGCTCGTCCTGCCAAACTCACCTTAACTTTCCCGCCTCCAGGCTCATGATTGACATTATCCATTGAGCCCACCTTGGGATGAGCTTTATCCTTAAAGCTCACCTTATGGCTCTCGATCTTGACTTCGCCTCCACCTACAGAAAAACACACAGGCCCATTGGTCTAAACGCTGAGGTGACAGAGACTGAGAAGGAACTGAAAGCCATTTAAATGACTATTTACGGTTCTGGTCTCATCGTACCTGGTTTATGTTTGATGTTGGCCTTGGAGCCACACTTTGAGGTCACTTTACTCAAGTCGACCTTCTTGTTGAGAATCTGGACCTGTGAACACACACTCGTCTGATGAAGCTGCTCAAATCCGAACGTTACTGCTAAAATAAAAGTCGCATGCAGTGCTTGAACACAAGGTGATGAAAAGCATCTCTTAAAACGGAGTTAGTGTGAGAGAAGATTATGAGCAAACGTCCAGAACCCAAACCTCTGCTGTCACCATGACTTGCTTTGAAACGCTGATTTGGAAAATGCAGCTCAGCAACATTGGATTTGGCAGCGTTTCTTCCTGCTCTTTTTCGTTCATAAGTGTTGGGTCTGAGCGCATCATGTGGCGCAGTGACTGTGTTTGTCTGAACGACGGCTACACCGCATGCAGTAACGTTACTTACGTTCCCTCCACCAGGAACATGTTTGATATTGTCCTTGGAGCCCAAGCGAGAAGTCACGTGACTGTAGTCCAGTTTTTTGGAGACTATCTGAACCTACAACACAGCACGGCGGGCCGGGAGGGACGGGACACCAGGGAGGTTCAGGTTAGAGAGGGAAGACAACAGAGGACACAAGCAGAAGCAACTAAAAGCAACTAGCATCATTGACAATGAAGACGCCCCGTTGACTGTTAGTGTGAACACCATTAGGGCTCTTAAATACAGTTTCCCCTCGTAATACAAATCACCATTAAAGTGAATGAAACTGATAGAAACATTAGATTCAGTGCTTGATGAATATCTGGTTGGTGAGCTACAAATGGACATTGTGATGCAGGGATACTCAAATCAGATTCAGTTCTCAGTGAATAATGCAATGAACCAACATGAAAATGAAATGAAATTTTAAAACCAACAAGGACTAAGCAATATTATAATTGTTTATAATTTTATTTACAGCCAGCATTTTATTAAGTGCTGGCCAAACTAATACTAATAAGTCATTTGAGCATCCCAGCTGTGATGTATAATGTGATGTAGAGCATTTAATAATGAGGGGCAAGAGCCAAACACTACATGATAAACGATGACTAGATGATTATAAACCCAATGTAAGCACGCAAAGATCTTCAGAAGGAAAGACGGAAAGATTACAAGCTGAACAATGTGGTGTTTTTCCATCTGATATCAATATCTGCTGATAATCTATATTCTTATTATATTGCTATTATTATTATTAATTAACTAATTAGATTTTATTGAAAAGCAATTATATATAAATCATGAATATATATACATATAAAACATTTTTGTATAAAATATTGATGAACATTATAACAGTTATATAAATAACTCAATATATACTTAATTTTATTGAGTATCATTTATTTTGTATTAGAGTACTAAAATTTGAGATGAATCAAATACAATTTTAATAACAGTAACGCTACAAAATAGAAATGTGTGTATTTTAGGTTTATTAAATATATATATATATAAATAACAAATAATTAATAATTAAATATGTAATAAATATTTGCCATATTAACATTAAAGATATACATATTTTACTATTAAAATATATAATATCATACAAATACTAATATATATATATATATATATATATATATATATATAAATAAATAAACACAATTTTATTAAATTAATTAATTAATATAAATTAATTATTTAAAAATTAAAACATTAATTTAATATTTAAAGTCTATTAAAACATTTTCATATGAAAATATTACAATAATATCATCTGACATATTTCTTTAACTATATATGAAGAATTCATTTGCAAAAACATAACTCAAAAATGATGTTTTTTCATTGTGCATTCAAATTAATCTCAATCAAACTGCAGTTGGGTTATTTTGATGAAGTAAAAATAACTAAAAATACAGCTAACTAACACAATAAAAACATGGTTTTTGAAAAGTAAAAAAACGGAGTTCTCTCATATAATATTTAATTTTACAGTTCTCAATCTATCACGCTACTACTGAAGACGCTGTAATGTCAGATCTGTGTGGGCTATATTGAGAAGAGAAGGAGAGTTTGAAAAGACTGCAGTGGAGACAGAGATGTGCAGAAGTGAGTGTGATGAGCGGATGAACTCACTTTGGCCTGGCTGGTCTCTTTGGAGGGCGAGCTCTGAGCGTCTGTCCTGCTCTGAGACACTGAGACCTAAAAGCAGAACAAGCCCAGATACAGCCCTCCAGTCAATCGCTCATACTGTACGTGTGGAGACGGGACGAGCTAAAACCTACTGTAACCTCATATGAGAACCAGGAAGACTTTAGGATCAGAGGAAGAGGCAGGAACAGGCAGAACTGGGGCGGTTAGTAACGTTCTTCAGCGCAGCGTGACAGTCTCACGTGGACATGCACGATTCATCTTCATGCTCCAAACTCAAAACTGTGACCTCGCTTTAAAACTTCACTTATACTAGACGACGCTCTTGAACTTTTTGTGGTGACAGGAGACGTTTCTCAGGAACAGGAGAGTGTTAGAGAGTCATAGCGACAGAGCTCAGCCAGGAAAAAGACCAGGATGAACCACAAACATGAGAGGAGGGATGCAATACCAGAAAGTGAAGCTGTGACTTCAGGACGTGAGTGATATATAATGATTATGAATACTGGAGCTAGTTTACATATTTACATACTAATATAGATGTTAACATGAGCAGAAGAGACACTCTAAAGAATGTGAATCATGCTGCTTTTCACACATTATCACATTAGACTGGGAAACAGTACTCCGTTTGCAGATAGACAGAAAAATAAGGACAGAAGAGCTGTGTCCAAAACCAAAGGCAGTGACTTAACAGGCAGCGTTTTAGCATATAGAAAATATTTAATGATTGATGTGGTTATTTTTCTCTTGAAATGCAATTAAAAGCTGAAAAAAAGATACTTATGATTAAGATTAAGACATCTAATTGTAAACATATTTCAATATTCATACAAATATGTGTTGAAAACATACATGAACATTCATATAGTAAAGTAATTACATACATTGCATATATTATATTATTACTTTTACAGTTTTACAATTATGTAATAATATATTATTAAATAATAAAATCTATAATTACTATTCTACATATTATATTGAATATATAAAAAATGATACATTAATATTTTATTTAATAATAATAATAATAATAATAATAATAATAATAATAATAATAATAATAAAGAAGATTTGCACTGGTGCCTCTGGATGCTGCCTGTAACGTCACAATTTCTCAGGTTTCGGACACAGTTACAGTCATGCAAGAAAGACTAAGAAGTCTGTTTAAATAATGCTTCAGGTCAGAACACTAAAGATGACAGCGGCACATTCTGCAGAAGAGAAACTGCTAATAAAAATGACTAAAAGGAGAAACTGAAATAAAAATAAACTAAAGCTAAACAGAATTATAAAACCAATGAAAAAGAAAAAAAGCACATAAAATGTATGAAAAATTAAAATGAAAAAATGAAAATAAATAAATAATATAGACTATATAAATTATCATCAAATAGTACAATAGTATGTAAATAATACAGTGCTGTCAAAGGATTAATCGCGATTAATACATTTTTTGTTTGCATAATGTGTTCTGTGTATATTTATTATGTATGCATAAATACACAAACATACAGTATATATTTTGAAAATATTTGCATGTCTATTTTTATATTCATATAATTTAAATTATAAATAAATATATTTAATTTTATATAAACATAAGATATTTTTCTGAAATATATACATGCATGTGAGTATATATATATATATATATATATATATATATATATATATATATATATATATATATATATATATATATATACATACATATATATACATACATACATATACATACATAATTTTGGATGCAATTAATCGTGATTAATCATTTGACAGCACTTAAATAATAAATATAATAAATATAATAAATAAATAAAACTGCTAAGCATCACCACTGTACTTTTTTTCCTAAGTGTGCATAAGTATGTACATACTACTAAATATGAAAACACCGCAAAGCTAGAGGACAGACTACTAGCTTGATATCACATTTACAGCTAGCTGCTGTTCTCAGACGCGTCCACTATGAAGGGCGCATGTGTGCGGTTACCTTTCCTCCTCCTGGCTGGTATTTGATGTTGTCTGTGGAGCCGATCTTGGAGCGGATGTTTTTGATGTCGGGTGCCGGTGTGGAGCTGGGCCGCGTTGTGCTGCGAGTCGCGGCGCTGGCGCTGGTGCTGGAGGTGGAGCCGGGTCGAGGTGCGCGGGGGACTGCCGGCTTCTTCTCGGGCGCAGCAGCGGCTGTAGTGCTGCTGGAGACGGGTGTTTTGGTGGTGCGAGGGCGAGTGCCGGCGATGCTGCTTGTAGTGGTGGAGGCTTTGAGAGGAACGGGTTTAGAGCGGGCGGCATCTGAAACCACAGACGTCAGCTTGTTTGTAGTTGAACTCTGAAACACTTCCATAAAAATTTAAAGGGACAGTTCACCCAAAAATGAAAATTCTGAACAACCCAAATTCCAGAAATGTTGGGACGTTTTTTAAATTTGAATACAATGAAAACTAAAAGACTTTCAAATCACATGAGCCAATGATTTATTCACAATAGAACATCAAGAACATAAATGTTTAAACGGAGAAATTTTACACTTTTATGCACTAAATGAGCTCATTTCAAATTTGATGCCTGCTACAGGTCTCAAAAAAGTTGGCACGGGGGCAACAAAGGGCTGAAAAAGCAAGACATTTTGAAAAGATTCAGCTGGGAGAACATCTAGCAACTGATTAGGTTAATTGACATCAGGTCTGTAACATGATTAGCTATAAAAGGGAGGTCTTAGAGAGGCAGAGTCTCTCAGAAGTAGAGATGGGCAGAGGCGCTCCAATCTGTGAAAGTGTGCGTAAAAAGAATACTTTAAAAACAACGTTCCTCAATGTCAAATTGCAATGGCTTTGTGCATAACATCATCAAAAGATTCAGAGAAACTGGAGAAATCTCTGTGCGTAAGGGACAAGGCCGAAGACCTTTGTTGGATGCACATGGTCTTCGGGCCCTCAGACGACACTGCATCACTCATTGACATGATTCCGTCATTGACATTACTAAATGGGCCCAGGAATACTTCCAGAAACCACTGTCGGTAAACACAAACCGCCGTGACATCTACAGATGCCAACTAAAGCTCTATCATGCAAAAAGGAAGCCATATGTGAACATGGTCCAGAAGCACCATCGTGTCCTGTGGCCCAAGGCTCATTTAAAATGGACTGTTGGAGAAAAGTAAATCTGCGTACATACATTGTTTACATATGTGATACTCTCCAAAATGGCACTATAGGGTGACGCGGAGGAGACGAATATCTTAAGTTGTGTTGCGAAGATGAATGAAGGTCTTACGGGTTTGGAACGACATGAGGGCGAGTAATTAATGACAGAATTTTCATTTTTGGGTGAACTATCCCTTTAAGGGAAATGCATGCAATGCTAAAACCTTTAGAAATGGTGCGTGTTTGAGCGATATCTGAATGTTCAGTTCATAGCACAAAACCCTCTTTATGTGTCAGATTAAAATAATCTCTCTGCACCGTTGCGTTCGGTTCAAATCTCTGGAAACGGGGGTAAGAAGCAGCGCATCGGTTTCCATGTGTGAGATTATCCTCATTCCTGCTGCGCAATTCACTTCCAGATTTAAATGCGTGTTTGTCAGCGCAGCATCTCTAAAAATATCTTTTACTTGTTGCTATTAAGTCACTACACTGAATTTTTGTATTTTTCTACATACACTACCGTTCAAATGTTTGGAATAATTAGGACTTTTATATAGTTTATATATAGTTTCTTATGCACACCAAAGTTGTGCTTATTTGATTAAAAATATAGTAAAAACAGCAATATTGTGAAATCATATTATAATTTAAAAGAACTTTTAAAATTGAATATATTTTAAAAGTACTTTATTCCTGTGATGCAAAGCTGAATTTGCAGCAGCCATAAATAAACTGAATAAAAAAATATTTATTCTTAATTGAATAAAAAACCATTTATACACACACACACACAAATATATATTTTATAAGAAATATTATTATAATTATTTTATTTATTATATTACAATTTAAAATAATTGTTCTATTTGAATACAATATGTTTTATTAATTTAATAAAAATATTTTTAATTGTTCATACACATTATCATTATTATTTAAAATAATTGTGTTCTATTTGAATATATTTTAAAACGTAATTTATCCCTGGGATGCAAAGCTGAATTTTCAGCAGCAATTAATAAACATATTACTGAATAAAAGTACATTTTACTGAATAAAATCATTATATATATGATCACTTCCTTCAACATATAGTGTTATAAGTGGTTGTGTGTTGTACCTGTAGTTTTCGGTGTGCTTGGTTTCTTTTCGTCTCCTGGTTTGCTCTCAGTCTTTGCGACTAAACACAAAAATAGAAATGCATAATGTGAATATTCCTAGCATTTAATAAATCAGGTCAAAATGCTCCTCTTTAAATGCATCAAGTCTGACCCGGGCGTCGTGCTGCAGGAGCGCTGACGGCGGTGCGTGTTGCGGTGGTCGTGCGTGTTGCGGTCGCAGGTTTGTCTGCGGCGGGCCGAGCCGGAGCGACAGCAGCCCTTGGCGCAGTCAGGCGTTTCTCTGTGACCGTCTGTCGGAGGAGAAGACACAGGGTTAGTTGGGGTCAGCTGCACTGTGATATTCTACAACTTAACCAAAAAAAATCCTTTCATGTTTTTTTTTTTTTTACTGTGTGACAAACCTCTTTTCTTATTGGGGATTCAATCATATTTCTTAACATTAATGTGGCAACACGTGCTTTAGAATAAAAAATGAAATTGTATTTAGTGTTTATTATTGTTAATCTAATCTCTGATTGTACATATTAACCTTCATTAAATGTCAATAGTTAAACTGACTTTAGTCAGTAGTGTAGTTAAACAGATGGCCACTAGAGGGAAGACTTGAAATGAACATTGCTCATATTTAGAGAGATTTAACAAGAGCAAAGTTTGAGTGTGTCAGACCTGGAAAAAAAAAATAAAAATTCATCTAGAGACATCATAAACTATATTAGGTTTTTTCATGGCCCTTCCAAGTGGTTCATGATTGGAATAAAACATTTTATAGATGCTGCAGTGAGCAATTTCTAGCTCAAGCTTCCTAGAAAATAAAAAAAGTATAACAAATCATTTTTATGACTTTAGGAGCTCTAATATTAGCAAGCTTCTTTGGTAGATCAAGATTCATAAATCATTACTTTTATTCAGCAAGGATGCATTAAATTGATCAAGTGTCAGTATTAAGATATTTGTTACACAAGATTTCTATTTCAAATAAATGTTGTTCTTTTGAACTTTCTATTCATCTGTGAGTCCTGAAAAATAAAATGCATCACAGTTTGCACAAAAAATATGAAGCGTCACAACTGTTTTCAACATTGATAATAATCAGAAATGTTTTTTGAGCAGCAAATCAGCATCTTAGAATGTGTGACACTGAAGACTGGAGTAATGATGCTGAAAATTCAGCTGCGCATCAGAGAAATAAATTACATTTTAACAGATATTCACATAGAAAACTGCTATTTTAAATTGCAATAATATTTCACAATTTTACTGTATTTTGAATCAAATAAATGCAGCCTTGCTGACCTCTTTTGATAATCAACCCCAATCTTTTGCACCGTAGTTTAAACAGTAAAGCTATATAAAACACATGTTGATGTGGTCAAGCGTGAACGACACACAAACAGAGCATCCATGCAGAGATGAGCGCCGGACTGAGCTGCTTGCACCTCTGGAAGGGGGTTTGGACGTCGTCTTCAGCAGATGGATGGAGACTCACCTTGGGCTTGACCTCTCTGGTGACTGTGCTGGATGCGGTGGAGGGTCGTGTGGATGCTGTGGCTGGCCGTTTGGTGCCAGCGGCTGGGGCTGGGGCGGGAGCTTTGGGCACAGGGGCTTTTTTGCTGAGGGGGGTGGGTGCGCTGGCAGCTGAGGTAGGGGTGGAGCGCTTGGGCGCGGCTGTAGCGCTGGAGGCGGAGCTCGGCCGGAGCTTGACAGAGCTAGGTTTGGTTGCGCCGGCGACAGGCTGCATGGATGGACAGCAAACCCAATGGACGGATGGCAAACGATGAACAAAAAACAGAATAAGGACAAATGATAACGGCAGCGACATGAGCAGAGCAGGCCGATAAAAGCACAAGATCAGATCCAATTCAGACTGCATTTTCATCTGGAGTAAACTATTAAGTTTACTCTGATTATTAGATGGTCATGTAGGGATGGGAATCATAAGTAATTTCCTGATTTATGTTCCACAATGTAAAGGAACTCATTTCTGAGCCACTAAAGGACCTGAATGAAAATGAATCTTAGTTTTAGTTAATGATAATAACTTTAAAACATTTTTTTTAGTCATTGAAAAAGCTTAAACAAAATATAAATATTAGATAGTCTTGGCAACCAAGTGAAATAAGTAAGCAAGTATTTATTTATTTATTGTTTACATAAGGATTCAAATTACTAACTGGAAAAAAAACCCCTAAATTTAACCAATAAATAAATGTGATATTAAAACCTCACAAGATAGTAATAACATAACTAAAATTGAAAAAAAAAAAAAAAAGAAAAAAAAAATTATATATATATATATATATATATATATATATATATATATATATATATATATATATATATATATATATATATATATATATATATATATATATATATATATATATATATATATATACACACACACACACACACACACACACACACATATACAATAAATAAATATTAATAAAAAAAATTGTAATAGTACACAAATAATACTAAAACAGTATTTTTTTTTGCTTTTGATTCACAATCTTCAACCCTACATAAATTACTAATTGGAAATAAGTAAAAATTAAAATTGAACTAAAATTATATTTTATAATTTTCATATTTTATATTCTAAAATTATATTTAGTTGAACTAAAGTATATTTATAAACTAATGACAAAATGGCTAAAAATTCAACTAAAAATGAAAATAGAAAAGCTAAATCAATATAGCAATGAAAACTATAACAGTACATAAGTACTAATGAAATAGAGTTAGTTTCAGGTTCTCGATTCCCAACCCTACATAAGCAATAAATGACTTTTGGTTTGGTTTTGGCATTAATATGCTTTAAGAACAGAATCAAACTCATTAGCAGAAGCAGAAGCAGGAAGGTCAATGGAGGGCGAAGAGACAACAGAACGTTTTCACAAACCTTGGTCTTCTTCTCAGGGCTGGTCAAGTCTTTTCCAGGTGCACCGTTGGTTACCGCAGGCTTGGCCGCTGAGGCTTTAGCAGCTGGTTTTTTGGCTTTCTCATCCTTCTCAGCTTTGGCAGGTTTCTTGCCAGCTGGCTCAGTCTTTTCTGTTTTCTGTTCTACTTTGTCCTTTTCTGTCTTGTCTTGTTCGGTCTTCTGTTCTGCTTTCTCCTTTTCCACTTCCTTCACCTGTTCTTCTTTGCTCTTTTGTTCATCTTTCTCTACTTTCTGATCTGATTTGTTCTCCTCGACCTTCACTTCCTTCTTGTTCTCCACGACTTTCACTTCTTCCGTCTTCAGCTCAACCTTTTCAACCTTCTCCATCTTTGGAGAGGAATCAATCTTTTCTGTCGTCTCTTTTTTGTCTGCGGTCATCTCAACATGATCAGCTTTTTCAGTCTCATCTTTAGTAGTTTTCTGCAACGGTTCGATCTTCTCAACTTTCACTGGTGTTTCTACTTTGTGAGCTATTTCATCCTTGTCCACCTTCTCTGATTTACCCACGTCTTTGATTTTGTCCAGAGCTTCTGTGTTTTCTCCTTTGGTTGTCTGTTTGTCTGTGTGGACAGTTTTGTCTTTCTCCTCCACCGTTTCCATCTTCTGATCTTTGTCCGGTTTGCTGAAAACATTAAAGTCATCGAACTTCTGGACAGCGTCCATTTTGTTCACCTCTGGCTTGCTCTTCTCAGAGTTTTCTGGTAGGAAGAAACAGGTCGAACGGTTGAAAACAGATTAATATATACACACAAAAATGAGCAAATCATAGCCAAAAAAAAGCTGTACAAGTTTCACTTGTTTAGTTCAAAAGAAAGCCAAACCAATGACAAAAGACAAAAAGGTTCATTAAACTCAAGATACCTTAAAAACAAAAGCTAATTTAATTTTCAGATGCATTTATGTATTTAAATTGACTGAATTGCCACAATTTGGGTCACAATCATTATAATTCACCAGCAAAAGGCTGCAAATGAATGCAATAAATATATCTGTATATGCTGCATGCTTAAAAGTAAATAGAAAGAAAGAGATCCGAGTTCACTTCAGTCACAAAGTAAACTTCATTTTAACTTCTGGGTAATGCTTATTGTACGACGACTTACTAAATCGCTAAATAAATGGATAGGCCAATTGAGCTGAGTGTACTTCATTTTATTACGTGAGAAAGAAAGTGTGTGGAGCGTAAATGGAAACATTAAACTAGCATGAAGAAAATCACTTAACTGAGAAAACGTGTTATAATTTGACCAATCAGAGTCAAGTATTCTAGAGAGCCTTGTGATAAATGAGAGCTGGATGAGGCTGAGAGAAGGAAGACTAAAGCGGAGAGCTGTCTTGAGTTTGGCCAGCATCCATTAGTAATGTATATATATCTTCCAGGCGGCTCTCTGGTCACTTCACGTTCAATGGCAGATCCATTACAAAGACTGCTCGTCTCTTTGAGAAGCAAAAATTATAGCCGTCTGTTTTTAATGAAAAGCAATACTAAATTTAACAGCAGAAGGTAAATAGGTAACATTTTACATTAAGGTTAGTTCACATTAGCTGATGAAAAATAGGTTGAAAGCATTTCAAACATCTTATTTATCAAAATCAAAAGATTAAAATTAAATCAAAAGATGCATCTGATAACATCATTTAATAGACTTGAACATGAACTAAAAATAACTACCATTATTAAAGATTAGCCTAATAAATACATTGCTCTTTGTTAATGTATAGTTGGGACATTATTGTAAAGTGTTACTGGTAAATCTGCTCCCATAAACCCTGCACAGAAATTTGGTTCTGTCATAAACATATTTAATTTGTCAAGAAACCGCTTTAAAAAAGGAGCCTATTTGCATATTTATTTCACATTTTGCATTGATTATTAAATCTAGTGGGCATGAAATAAATACATAAATAAAATCAGACATCATTGATATTCCAGCAGCATTTTTCTTTGCACATGTAAGCTGCAGAAATACTGCATCCTGTATTAAAATTAATCTGTCACCACAAAGCGGAGTGTGGATTTCAGCTATTTGTAAGAAATATCTATGCATTGAGTCGACTAAGAACTCTTGCATTAAGCTGATTGATTTCCACACGGCTCAGGTGCATTTATAACAACAAAGACAGGAGTTTCACAGTGACACATCAAAGCAGACGAGAAACTGCTGAGAGCAGAATCAAGAAAATCTGTCTAGAAATGTGAAGACACCTACAAAGCAAACAGATACTAGCCTGACGGGACTAGTTTTCACAGATGTACTTTGTGAAGCAACCTTCAGCAAAATTACCTTCAGTTTCCGTGTGTTTCCTCGAATACAATTTCATTATGAATTTAGACCTTTTTTGCCAACTTTTTGGATAATATAACTGTTGGAAGTACTGCTGTCATCTTTGTTAAATGGTTAAACTGTAAAAGCAAGTCTTGTGAATTCAATGCACACAGATCACGTGATCTCCCCACCCATCTCCAGACACTCCCATTTTACTTAAAATCTCCAAATCAACACAAATTATTACAAGAAATCACAAACATCCTGCATTAATAACTGCAAACAGTGTACAACAAGCATCCATCCATGACTCACCATCATTAGCACTAATCCACACTTTATATTACATGCACCTGCTTTTCCATTTATCAAAGGCATTGCAGCAATGATTTAATCTTTTGTTTGCTTCCTGAATGTTTCATTCATACATTCGCTACGATGCATTTTCACTATCTGTCAACCAGCCAGAAGACAACTAAGGGATTAAACTAGACTATTTAACACACCCCTCCAGTGAATTACTATTTCAACAAAAAAACTAAACTCATAAGCGTTAATCGTTGTAGGGTGCAGCTGGAGATTTCTGAGCTCTACCCATCATTAAAAATGCGGTGCAGGTTGATGAGAGTTTCTGACCTGGATTTGCCGAGGGGCAGGTTTTACTCGAGGAAATCGGGACAGAAATGACTTACGCTGTCGGCTGCTCATCTGGAGTGAGTAATGAGCATGCGTTGGCAGTGGCGTGATAGTGCCGTACACACAGAACAGAGACACTACATAAATCACCTACTTCTGCCACCGCTACCCATCAGAAAGACGCAGTCTAGGACTCGTCTCTCATCATACCGACTCAATAAACCCAATTATATGCACTTTTTAAAATAAAGGTTTCTTATAGGCATCCATGCACAACAGGTTCTTCATATTGAAAAAAGGTTACATTTTATTCCAAAAGAAGCATTTTTTTTATTAGTGTGAAGAATGTTAAAGGTGCAAAATATGGCAATAAAAAAAGCTTTATTTTTAAGGCTATAAAAAAAATAGTTATTTTAGGAACTGTTCACTAAAGGTTCTTAAATAGAAATCCTATAGGAAAAAAAAAAAAAAAAAACCTTTTAGAGCCTTTATTTAAGAATGAAATACATCACCACATACTTTCCAAACCTTAATTTCTTTGTTTGTATGAAAAATTATGCCATGCTTCTTTCAACGTCTCATCATATTGACTCAATAAATCCAATTTCATACACTCTTAAAAATAAAGGATTCTCACTGGCATCCATGGCTCCATGAAGAATCTTCACTATCAATGCATAAAAGCTTCTTTATACTGGGAAAAGGTTCCATTCAATTCCAAAACAACCATTTTTTCATGCATGTTAATAGTTCTTTATGGAACCATGGATGTCAATAAAGAACCATGATTTTTAAGAGTGTAAGAAAAAAACGGTTATTTTACTAAAGGTTTTTGGGGGAACCCAAATGGTTCTTCAATGGCATCACTGCAAAAACCCATTGAAACATGCTTTCCAAACCTTAAATTTCTTTGTTTCTAAGAACGATTACGCTTCCCTCGATCACATTGCTCACCTCATATTGCACCAATAAAAGCCGGTCTGTATCCTACAGCTCAAAACTGACTCTCGCTTCACCATCACCTACCCTCAAACGCCTCAGCAATCGTGTCGATTTTGTCTCCAGCGTTGTTGCAAGTCCCATTAAGGGCACGTGTTGTCACTGGCACGGGTAGAACGACTCCTTGGTCCTTGTCAATGAACGGTCCCTCCAACAGGTCTTCTACAGGCGAGAGGGGAGAGCTGCTTTGGTCTTTGCATGTGGAGAAAGTGGGGAAATGTAGTTCGATATCGTTCCGTAGGTCATTACGAGTGGCCGATAGGGTTGGCGGCGGGGTCGGAGGTTGATCGTCGGCTACGGTTAGAGAGCGTTTCATAGCCCCTGCATGCTGGCGACGAGGTCCTCCGATGGGGGAAGGCAACTTGTCAAGAACGCCTCCACCGGGATACTTATCCGGGAGCTCGAGACAGGCAGGTACGGAAAGGTGCGAACACTCGGACATCGCTCGCCTCATCGCCTTCCTCTGTTGCTCGGCTCTTCCCATGAAGGAAGGCTCAAGGTCTTCCTCTTCCTCGCTTTCATGCGATGACCCTTCAGCCTTCGGCCGCTCATCTTTGCTCTCCAGGTAACTATCGTTGACCACGCCAATGACGCAGTAGTTTGGAGGCGTTCGGGGCGACGGTGTGCTGGGACTCTGTTCCGGAAGCAATCCGGAGAACGGAGCCGGTTTCGAAGGTTCGAGAGGCGACAGAACTTCGTTGTGTCCCGCAGGTGATTCCAGAAGCATCATGCCATTGTTGTCCGCAGTGCAAGCCGCAAATCTTCCAGGAGACGCAGCCGATGGAGACGAGGACGAGAGGCTTTCTGGACTGTCCCCGGTGCTGCCAAACGACATGCTTGTTGGAACGGCTCCTCGCCCGGGGACGTTGAGCTCAGCAGGAGACTCGTAGAAGCATAGCTTGTCCTCATCTGTCATTCCCGTTGCTCGAAGTCCACCTCCAAAACTCGGCGGTGCCCCGAGGTCTCCGCGCTGCCAGTCCCATCCCGGAGGGGTGGCGGATGTGGACATGGATGGGACTTTACATAGCTCACTATATTCTGAGAACGGAGATGCCGGTTGTTGGTTCGAGAGAGAGGACATGCTTCAATTCCCCTGTCTCTGCTTCTGGTTTGGGTGTTTGTGTGTCTTAGTCCTTTTCCTGTGTTAATATGTAAATGTCTGTCTGACTTGTAACCTCACAACGTAACCTTCTCTGCTGCTTCTGGACACAACAGCAGACTAAGCAGCACTGAGATCTGGCTGGAAGCGTCTCTCTCTCTTTCTCTCCCTCTCTCTCTATCAGCCAGCCTTTTGCCATGGCAGGAATCACATGCCTCGTAATGTGGCTGTTCATTCGCTGCTCCAAAACCAGCTCCCTCCTTCCTCTCTGCCTCTCTCGTTTTCTCCACGTTGTCCTCTCTGCATCCATCTTTTCCTCCCTCCTCTCTCTGATAGTGACACACTACTATCATCCCTGAGGCTACATGCATGCAAAATGAGGAAGGGCTTAATGAGCATTCATTTGCACACACAATTTCAGAGAGCGCACACATCTATCGTAAGTCTTTTTGGGTAACATAATCAGTCTGGAAATTTCCAGACATACAAACTATATCAGTATTAGATTATCGGAGGCATAGATTTGCATATGGATGATATGCCTAAACAATGAGATTATTTTTTCCTCTTGAATACAGTTATCATCTTCACCTGTTGTCTGTGTTGAATTTATACTGTTAGATGTCTCTAAACATGTGATGGTCAAATCGGAATAAATAATTGTCTTTGTTGTTGCCTGCAACAGCAACATGTGCCTGTGCATGACTCATCAGAAAGACAACATCATTCCTCACTGTAAGAAATAAATGCGTAAAATAGCAGAAAAAGTCCTGGCAGCTCATTACCGGCACATTTTACCTGCATTTTACAGACATTTCTATGAAATCTAAAAGACAATGCAATGCCATGTAAAATGTAAAAACAAAACGGGTAAAACACCTGTAAAAAATAATTACAGAAAACTCCTTCAAAGTAATACAGTACATTACCCCCTGTTTTTATGGATTTTTTTTTTTTTTTTTTTTTTAAGAGTACTACAATCAGAGAACGAAAAGTGAAAAAACAATGAATAAACTAAAATAGAACAATGCCAGATGACCAGAAAACACTGTTTTAAACCCTTTACTCAGCTCAGAGGAAAATGTTGTTATTATTATTAATAATAAATGAAACAATTAAAATGAATGCATATTTATTTTATTAAATGTATAAAATATTTTATATTATTAGTATTAGTATTAGTATTAGTATTAACATGAACTTATTAAATTAATTTATAAATGAATAATGTTAATATTATCAATACTACAATTACTAATAACAATATATATATATTTTTTTCCAGCACATTGCTTTAAGTCTTGTTTGTATTTATTTAGAAAAAAAATACATATACATATACACATATGTATTTTTTTTTAAATAAATAAATAAATACAAACAAACAAGACTTAAAGCAATGTGCTGGAATCAAAACAAACATATGATACTTTCACAGTTGTTGCTAGAATCGACACGACATTGAATTCAGAACATTTCACCAAAGTAGTGAAGTGACACAAACTCTTCCCATGCTTTGGCCATTCAAAGACGTCACTGTTCAACAAAGATGAAATATGTGAACTGCTTGGTAAGTTTTGTCATGAATATTTCATGCTGGTCTAATTCAAACAAAAAAACTCACAACACTGAGACGCTTTGTAAGCACATCTTCAATGCATTGTTAATGCAAGCAGACAAAGCGTCCATCAGGTTACATAAGTACTGTCATTTCTGAGCCTAATTTCCTCCATCAGCAACTGTTGTTTCAGTAGAACATACATCCCACCAGCCTCGAGATCGTGACCCGTGAATGAACCGCCTTACACAAGCGCTCAAAATGACAATTATCAGATGATTTAGGTTGAAGGGCGTCTTCAAACACATTCAACAGACGAAAAATGATGCTACTTCACGATACGAATTAGCTCGCTTCCTCAACTTCCCATCCTCATCCCATTTCCATCTCTTTAACCAACCAAAAGCTGTTGCAATGTTATGCTTGCCTTATTAAGCACTGCTAAAAATGTCGAAAGAACCCCTGGATTCACTCAAACAGAAATGGTTTTCATCACGCATTTATCTCAGGGAATCGGCGCTTGCACAGTTCAGAAGTGCTTCACGTCTGTGTCTCTGTGAGGCTCACTGAGCGCCCGTCCACTGAACGTGTCAAATCAATCCCGCATCCCCACACGAGTGTGTCCAGGCCGTCAGGGACAGAGACACTGTAGGGATGATCTCATCTGACCCCGGACTGAGACCCACCGGCCCCGTTACATAAGCACAACTGAAAGACGCCTGTCTGGTATTGAACTCACACTGAACCAGGACGATACGGCACTGTGTGCTAAATCTGCCATCAATAATGTATGGAAAGAACCTGTTTCCATTCCCCTTTAAAATCCTAAAACAAAAAACTAAAATGTGTAATAAATAAATAAATAAATAAATAAATACATCCTGGGCAGATTGACATAATCCAAATTCCAAATATTCAGAGCAGAATATTTTTGCTTATTTACTTTTTTTTCAGTGTAGCTGCTTTTGCAATAAAAAGTAAATTAAAGAAGTAAAAATTAAATCAAATATTACAAGTAGAGTTACTTTTGCTCTTGCACTGTAATTTGTGTTGCATCACAAATTAATTAAAAGAAATAAAACACATAAAAATAAAAAAAATAAATATATAAAATATGAAAAAAAAGAAAAGAAAAGAAAAGGAAAAAGACAAAGGAGGTCTTTCTAAAAAGACTTTAAACCACATATAACTGTGGCTAGGACCAGTTGGAAAAAAAAAAAAAAAAAAAAAAAAAAGAATACAATAAACAAAAACAACAACAAAAAAAATACTCTGATTGTAGTTTTTTCCTTTGGTAAACTCCCAAACAGACACAAATAAATGAAGTTTTGAAAATAATGTGCTGCCTGTTTGAACAAAGCAAGTATATTTAGATTTTCTGTTGTCTGAACAAAAATAATAGTTTGATGTGTTAAATAAATAAATACATGTCTTAAAATAAAATGCAAACAGCTTTTAGTTGGATGTGATGAGTGAATGAACAAATAAGTAAATAAATAAAATTAGTAAGTAAAGTAAATAAATAATTGGCTCAAAAATCAAGATTTTTACTTGAATGAATGAATGAATGAATGAATGAATGAATGAATGAAACCAGTCACCATTCAAAAAAAAAAAGATTGAATACAAATCAAAGCTGTTTAGATTTTCTGTTGTCTGAAAATCTTAACAGATTTAAGAAGTGTTAAATCAACCAAAACAGATTTGAGACGGATGTTTAAAATAAATAAAGTTTAAAAAATAAATAAATATTCGCTCCCTATTTGAACAAAGTCATCGAACAGAAATGAGGGCCAGCAGCGTCCAGTGCCAACATACAGCCTGACCTACATGTATGTACAGTCTCTTGGCTGACCTACATGATGGGTTATGTAGCATAAGGCTCGAAGCGACTAACATACTGATGAAAAATGCCAAACACAGATTCAAACGGACAGCAGAATCACAAATAAACGCAGCCGTTGAGTTTGCTGAAGCATGCAGACTTTAATTACACTACAAGATTTTCTTCTAGTAACTGATGTAAGGAATGAGATCCTAGAGCAGCAGCAGAAGCAGGGATATAAAAAGAGCAGGTAGAGGTTTAGTGCAGCGGCTGAAGACATTTATCAATGTCACAGCAGAAACACACAGGTGGTCGAAAAGAGATGAAGTCGGGAAGCTGCGAGAACATAAAGCCAACAACCGTCTACCCAGATGCTATTTTTAGTGCATCACCCCTCCTCCTATGAGCCAACATTGTTTCCTTGGTAGCCCTGCTTCCTTAGGTCTCCCAAGCAACTGCCTCCCGTCGCCATGGCAACAAGAGTCTTGTCACCGCGAGCGGCTCTGAGGAGCGCCGGTGTCCAAAAACACAGAGCGAGTGAGTAAGGTCGAGTAATGTTGAGTGGGATTATGGGAAAAGCCAGATGACTAGTGTTACTTTACCATCACTGATATACTATTAGAGGAGTTTTTGTTAATATTTTTTTTAATTAATTTTCAAACTATTTTCCTGTTTTCATTGGAATTTTAGATCAAGTTATAGTTTTTCTGTTGTGTTTTTGTCATTTTTATTCATTTTAGTTTTGTGAATGTCTATATAGTAATTAATTTTTAGTTACAGTTATTTTATTACTTCAATATAAACTAAACAAAAATGTTTTTTATAGAATCACTGATACACTATTATATATTTTGTTAATATTTTTGTTACTATTTTGAATCAGATTTTATTTTTCCCTTTAGTTTTCATTGTAATTTTAGTTCAAGTTTTAGCATTTTTATTGTGTTTTTGTCATTTTTATAATTTATTATTTTTTAATGTTTATATAGTTTGTAATATTAGTTACTTTATTACTTCAACTAAACAGAATAGAAAAATGCTGCCTTTAGAATCACTGATGTACTATTATATATTTTTCTAATATTTTTAATTTGATTTTATCTACATTTTCTGTTCTTTTTCATTTTAAAGTTTTAGTGTTTTTGTCATTTTTACTATTTTTAATACATCTATATAGTTTCTTTTATTAAGTTTTAGTTTATTTAGTATTAGTTATTTTATTACTTCAACTTACACTAAAAAATGAGAAAAGTTGATTTTAGTAAATATTTTGAATTAGATTTTATTTACTTATTTATGTGTTTGTTGTTTATTACATTTAATAATTTTATTCTGTGTTTGTCATTTTTATTATCTATAGCTTTATTTATTTATTTATTTTTAATGGTTTTAGCAATAAACACCCCTGCTGAGGACCAGTCCAAAACCAGCTTTATTCCGGCTGTAAAGTCCATCACTAAAAGTGACTTGCGTGTCTTGCTGTAAGCACTATAACAGCTTTCCAATCCAAACTCACCATTCTCTGAGTTTGAGACATTAATAGGCTCTTTTGGTTCCGTCAGATCAATTCTTTGACCAGCTCTGAGACCGCACGCAGCCTCTGCCACAGGCTTTACAATCAGTAATCCAGTCCAGCAAACACACATCAGGAGAGCTGCTCTTTTTCTGTCCCTGTTCACTTCACACCACGTGCTCAGATGTTCAATAGTTTGTCTGAAGAGGAGACAGATCAATTAAACTGCAGTCTTTTACACAACATTTTTCAGCATCACTCAACATGAGCTGTTGAATCGTTCAATGCTGCTATTTATATTCTGAAAAGAAACTCCAGTAAGCATCAATCATTCTTACAACTGAGAGAAACTCGAGTGCTATGATCTTCCACGAAAATGTAGTGTGCTGCCTACAGACCATTTAAATGGCACACTAATGTTGGGTTTTTAAAATGTTTTTGAAAGAAATTTCTTCTGCTCACCAAGGATGCAATAATTTGATTAAAAATACAGTAAAAGTAGTACAATTGTGAAATATTATTCCAATTTAAATTAAGCATTTTCTATGTGAATATCTGTTAAACTGTAATTTATTTCTGTGATGCGCAGCTGTATTTTCAGCATCATTCCTCCAGTCTTCAGTGTCACATGATCTTCAGAAATCATTCTAACATGCTGAATATGCTGCTCAAGAAACATTTCTGATTATCATCAATGTTTACAGTTGTGCTGCACAATATTTTTGTGGAAGCAGTGATACTCTTTATTTTTCAGGATTCTTTAATGAAAAGAACAGTATTTATTTGAAACTGAAATCCTTTGCAACATTATACATGTCTTTACTGTTACTTTTAATCAATTTAAATGTGTCCTTGCTGAGCAAAAGTATTAATTTCTTAAAAAAAACTAAAATCAAATTTAGAAATATACAATCCCAGAATGCATTGCAACAACCACTCAAAGATCTCAGAGGGATAAATATTGATTATAAAAACCTAAAATGCATTCAATAACCAAAAAAGTACAAGTTTAAAAAATAGTTTGATCTAATGACAAAACAAACATTTTTATACAACATAGATGCACTAGATTGAAGCTTTAAAAGCAGATAAACTCTCCATTTAATCTTAATTTAACCCAATACATCTTTCTGGAAGTAATTACAACAGAAACAGCAAAAAATAAAGGACAAAACGAATGAATCACTACATAAACAGCAGACTAGTATAACAGCATTTCATTGAAGTGATGGCGTTCATGTGAGCTGGGAATATGTTTTTTTTTTTTTTTTTCTGTTTAAATCTAAATCGTTCAGACTGCAGTGAGTCTCCTGCATCGATGAGCAGACGCTAATTATTCTGTTGATCGCAGCCTGGTCGCTTTTTTCCAACCGCCTACCGAAGCTACAGCAACTGTTGCAGAAACCGGCCCCGGGCTGCCTCATTTACATATCTGCATAATTAAAACACATTTGTGAAAATACAGAAGAATATTATCAGTGACGTTGAGCACACACTACAACATCTTGTGACAAAAAGACTCTGACTGAAAAAGTCACATGGCAGCCGCACTTTCTCAGCATCTGTCCTTGTTACCATGGAAACATCAGCATCTTTTCAGTCGCCGTGGAAACGAGACAGACTCCACGCCCTCCCTAGAGGCAGTCTGTGTTTACAGTCGATGCGTTGACCTTTACGGCTCCATCGTTCTGCTGCTCTCAAACGCTCTGATTATCAGGACCTTTGACCTTCAGAATCCATCTGAATTCAGTGGCGCACTAACGCAGAACATCAATGGGGTAAATGTTCATCTCATCGTGGCAAAATAATGCTTAGCGATGCCGCTAGATACTAATTCATTCTCAGCACATACACACTTGAAAACTGTCAAAACTGGAAGTGCGCCAAGAATAGAGATGTTCATTTCGGCTTGAATAGACACTGAATAACAGCGCACATCGCCAAAGCTAATGACTCCACCTTACAAACAACTGCTGCTCAAAAATGTGGCGTCATTAAGAACAACTTACTATTTTTATTGAGTAAGGATGCATTAAATTGATCAAAAGTGACATTAAAAAACTTTTACAATGTTCAAATTTCGAATAATGTTCTTTTGAACTTTCTATTCATCTGTGAATCCTGAAAAATAAAATGCATCAGTTTCCACAAAAATATTGATAGCAGCACAATTGTTTTCAACATTGATAATAATCAGAAGTGTTTATTGAGCAGCAAATCAGCATCTTAGAGTGATTTCTGAAGATCATGTGACACTGAAGACTGGAGTAATGATGCTGAAAATACAGCTGCGCATCACAGAAATAAATTACAGTTTAACACATATTCACACAGAAAACACTTCTTTTAAATTCTAATAATATTACACAATTTTTACTGTATTTTTGATCAAATAAATGCACCCTTGGTGAACAAAAGGGAGATCTTTCACCCTAAGCTTTTGAACGGTAGCGAATATGTATATGTACATCAATTAATTCAATTTGAGCTGCTAGTAACCAGTATACATCAGTAGCCAGTGCCAATATCTACAGATCATCTAGTGCTACATTATTTCTTTTCCTGACTCCTGTGCAGTGAAAAATATTCTGTCCTTCACCACAATCACACTGCATCATAAAAAAATAAATAATAATAAAAAAAGGCGTGTGCTGGAGACCCGGGAGCTTTCGCGCTGCATCGCTGTCAAACATGGACTCAAGAGGGTGTTTTACTGCCAAGAGGCTGGTGGGCCTGTACGCCCATCTTTCCCTGTCTTCACCCTGTGAAGGATCTCAGCAGGCTTTACTTATGTAAGATCCTCTCTGTTGAGTCCTGTGCTGACACTCACAACCTCACGAAATCTCTGGCCTCTAAAAATACACCTCACATCTGCTTCCAGACACTACACTCAAATCTACGGGCCTGTTTCAGAGCTTTTACTATGTATGACACAGATATAGAAAGAAAAAAAAGAAAACCCACAACCTTGCATTACAAACAAACCAAACAGGTAGATGAAGTACGACCAAATTTAACAACGCAGAATATTTTTCACTGCATTTCAACTCTAATGCAATATTGAATATTTGCCACACTCGGTGCTTTCTCTTCTCTTTTTGAGTAGGATGCTGAAAATCAGACATTAAAGGAGAAAAATGTTGCAGTAAACACTAAATGGATTTTTCTGACTGTTCATTTATAAATTACCAAATGGACAAAAAACAAAAAAACACTCATGAAAGCAATGCAACAACCAAAGTATGCACGTAAAAAAAAAGAAACAAAACAAAAACACTTTAACCCTCAAGCAATTCTGACTAGACTTCACCTTCCAATTAAAAAAAGAGCAATGAAAAACTGTGAACCGGGTAAATGAAAATAAACAGAACGCCTCTCTTGAGAATGATCTGAGAACAACAGTTGTATGTGAACAGCAACTCAATGCGCTGTAATCAGGTCAGTGTGAGTGAAGAGTTGTTAAAGTCAACAGTCATTTTGAAGCCCATTATTTAGATGGAGCCAAAATGAAAAAAAAAAAAAAGGCATCCTTATTGTTGTTAGTTTTTAAGCATGCACCAAATAGCAAAAATCGAATGTTTAAACGACACAATAAAATAGACCAAACACCCATTTAAAAACCCAAATGAATCTCTATAAAATGTAAACCGGCATCTAAAACATCAGATTCACAGAGAAACAACTAAACTCAAGTGTCTGTTTTTCCCATCACAAGCATCTGTCTGAACAAAAGCAGAGCTGAGTCACTCTGAGCGTCTGTGTGTGTGTTAACACTCCTCCATTCATAACACATGCTACTCAAAGTCACAATCAACATCTCTGGCCGTCACCAGCGGCTCGCAGATTCACAAGAGCACAACCACACAAAAGACATCACGACCCCAAACAATCAGCGGCATTCAGAGACGCTCACAGGATGTACTCACTCACAAATCTTACTTTGAAAAGTCCTCAACAAAAACATTAAAGATGTGCGTCCTTGAAACATGCTATTGATGGATACTGGGTATTTTTAGATGAATTCAGACTATTTTTACGAGGAGCACTGTAGCCCCTGACTGGAAATTTTTAGGAGCACGAGGCGAAAATTTAGGGGCACACATTAAATCAGCCTGCAATGCAATCATTCACATATTTTCCCCATTTTAACTGTATTGCTGACAAATGCTTTGATAATAAATAGACTTAACTCATAGAAATTACAATGTGCAGTACTCTTTTAATTTCAGAGGGATATGACAAAAAAAAAAAAAAAGAAAATTAAATAAATATATATTTATTTAATTTTTTTTTTTTTTTTTGTCATATCCCTCTGAAATTAAAAGAGTATATATATATATATATATATATATATATATATATATATATATATATATATATATATATATATATATATATATATATATATATATATATATATGATCAAATTAGGCTACTATTGTTTTGCATTAATAAGTGCAGTTACTAATAACAGGCTATTACATGTTCATTTCTTGTTTATGTCATGTTTACATTTGACAGTAACGCACTAAGCTTTACTGGCAGCGCGAGTTGAACAACGCGGTGTTCGCGCCAGTGCGACCGCACACAAAATGTACTTGTATCAGCAGAACAAATGGTCTTGGTCGCAGTCTGGAGCCCTGAGGAATGTACAATAAATTATACAACAAATAAATAAATATATATAAAAAATATGAAAAAATAACTAGACTAACAAAAATGACAAATGCACAAAATTACTAAAATTACTCATTCACAATACACTGATCACAAAAAGATGATCCATATGGTGTAAACCATAATTGCATTTTGTAGAACTGCTGAAGACTTCTGTTCAGTCACTCTTTTACTAAAACATTTACCGCAGTAACAAACACCAAATGGAGTATTACTGCAGGCAACACAACATGGATTAATAGAATTCACTCTAATGCGATATTTGACACTGAGCTTACAGTTTCCCTATTCTCATCTCATGAGCTCATAGTACCACACACACACACACACACACACACACACACACACACACGCTTTACGGTACACTGTCATTAATTTGCATGTTGGGAAGTCTGACACCGAACGCTGATGTCCTGTCTCCCGGAGTGTATAAGTAGCTCCCTCAGTGACAGAGTCCCTCCCCACTGGAGAAAGAGCCGAAAATTACAGAGAACTAAAAGAGACAGCTGTGTCAGACGTGCTCAAACACACACACACACACAATCTAAAACCAGCCATTCTCAGATACTACACTGCGTTTCTGCAGTTGTGTAGCTTACGTTATGCTAAGGTTATTACATAAAACAGCATTTGCAGACCAATTTATTTCTACAATCTCATGCATTTCAAATGTAAAGCACACTTTTTTTTTTTTTTTTTTTTAAACAATGGTGAAGTGCCAACAGGAACTGAATAGCACAAAAAAGTACTCCAAGTAAACAAAGTCAACTTTTAATTTCATGTTGACTTTAATAGCTTGAAACTAAACATCCTGCCATTTTACCATACATTTTTACAGATGGCACTCGTGAATCTAGTTTACATGTAACTTATAAACGCTTTACTGAAAACAAGCTAGTAAACTGTTTATCGAGCTACAAGGGCTTTCTGTAGCAAATTCCAATTCACTTCATTTGGACTTGAGATACAAACTACAACTAGCCAACATTTGAAGTGGATCAAAACTTTCATCATAGGCTTCATCGTTCTAAAACCTAAAACCAAAACGTGTTCTTGTCTTAGGACAACTTTGATGAACTTTTTTGATCCACTTCAAACGTTGACTACTGTAGTTCATTTCATTACTAACTACTTCGAAAAGGCATTCAGACTCAGACAATGATTATATCACTGCAAGTCGCCAATTGCATCACTAGCATTTCACAATCTGCTCTTGGTTGTAGCATCATTACAAATATGCATAGAGCTAAACTCTTGCATCACCAAAACTCTCAACCACTCGAATTGCCTCATATCGCCAACTTTCACAATCAAATATTGACCTTTGGTTGCTTTGAAGCCGCAAATCACTGTTGGGCGTCTACTATTGACATCACATACAGTATATCTAGTCATGAGACTACTACAGCAATAAATGGGAAGTATAGGAAGTTATGAATGAAAGGTAGATGATGTTATCCCACAATGCACCCACAATAGACATCATAAAGAGAAAGCAATAACTAAAGAATTGCTGACTTACCTATTTGGTGGGTTGCAACAGATGATGTCGGGGAACATAGAAGAGAAAAAAGAAAGAAAGAAAAAATCATCTGTATTGTACTTTGAGTACATTCATAAAGTGACAAGGGTGGTTCTTATTCACTCTAAAGGTGCTAGAAGAGAAACATGAAGGGGTGGTGGGAAACCGAGAGAGAAGATTGTCACTGTTAGGTGCCACCAGTGCTAGTATAAGAAACAAATCACAACAGCAGAGATGCAAAATTGTGAGGGAACAACAACGCCTCCTCGACAAACTGCAAACCAAAGCGTTTGGATTAGTAGAGTACACCCTGAATCACAAGGTTAATGGGGAGGAAGGGGGATTCTTGCTTGTTTACACTGTTGGTCATTCATTGTGGAAGAAACACCCAAGCAAAACCAAGCCAGCTCGCTTTGAGCGAACCCTGACCCTTGCTTCCAGCTGACGGGTGATGTGTTAGTTATTGCGGTGCACAGTTTAAATCACTCAAGCCCAGGCTTGGAATCCACTCAGCCATGCATTACGTGGATCCACTTCCCAAACGTCCACAAACAAACCTTCCAAAGTGACGGGCGCTCCTGCTTTGAGCTCCCAAGGTTCTGCAAAACTAGGGAAGAATGGCGGAGCGGCCGGATTTAGACCGGAATTCTGGGGAGACGGCAACTTTGCTTCAGGGGAGGTCGGACTCTTTGATGAGGATGAGCCGGGCTTCTTGCCTTGTTTGGATTTGGGTTCCTTTGGGGCTTTGCTCTTTGGCGAAGGTAGAGGTGCAGGAACCGGGGTCTCAAAGGCAACACCTTCAAGATCAAAGGGTTGACTGTGGTTATTAAGAGACCATGCAGGTCCAGATGGAGAAAACGGCGGTGCTGAGATCAGTGCTTCCATTGGTGGTACAAAACAAGCGCTTCCAGGGGTGGACGCCTGGGGTTCCTTCACTGGTGAATCTTGGGTGGTGTAGGAGTGATCTTGTCCAAAGATTGCTTCCTCAAGGGTCGCACCAGGAGAGACGAAAGGCTGAGTGTCGCTGAGGTCGCAAGCAAGAGAATCATCTGTTTCCATGAGGATATCTTTGAATCCGGATGACATGGACAAGGGGTGCTGGGGGGATAAATCGGGGGCTCGACCGGGAGACTTTGGAGAAGGCATTGCAGGTTCAAGATGTGTTGAGGACGGTGGGGATGTGGCCGTGAGGGATAGAAGATCTTGGGTAAGAGACATAGGAATGAGACTCTCATCGGAGAAGTCTTCAGAAAGCGACACAAGTCCGCTGTCATCTTCAAGGGGCGATTGGGAGAAATCAGTTGTGAACTCCTGCGGCATGCAAGCCGAAGCAGGGACGAAGGGCTCTGCATGGATCGCCCATTCCTCGGGAATCTTCTTACGGCTTTTTGGCTTCTTGACTCTCCCTCCAAAGCGGCCTCCGTCTTCCCAGCCTCCGTCTCGATCTCGCTCCTTGCGTGGGGACTGCTGATGGGGGCTGTCGGATAAAGCACCTTCGCTCGGCATTTCCGTGGGGAAGTCGTACACCTCGTCCCTGGGTCTCCGCTTTTTCTTCTTCTTTTCCTTCTTACGGTCAGATCCTTCACCTTCCCTTTCCTCTGCATCTCCCGCCCCGCTATCTCTCGGGGACCACTGAGGGTCGGCCGTGACATGTGGGCTGCTCTCTACTAGAGGACCGGCATGGCGACTGATAACGGTGGAAACGCTGGGCGTGAAGGGCAGGTCGGATGGAATGCCGGCCTCATCGGACCAGCAGTCGCCAAAGACACCTCGTATGCAAAGAAGAATGGAAATTAGAGCAGCACTAACTCCCTTTTATGCTCTCTCACACATTTGCTAACTCAAATCACCCCATTTGATATATCTTACAATCTGCAAAGATCAAAATCAAACAATTTAGAACACATCTTAAGATGCTACCCAGTATGTAGCACAAGATAGAGGACAGTAAAATCATTTTTAGTTTTAGAAATGGATAGTTGCAGCCATAGATGCTCATTGCAATTATACTGCAATACACAATATTGTATAAACTATTACATGAAACACTTTGTAAATGTTTAAGTTCTACAATAAAGCAGTTAGTTTAGAGATTTGCTTGATAAGACTTTGAAATTTCATTGCATTTCTCAAAACTAAGTATGAGAAAAGAAACGAGGGGGTTACATGACATTTTAAGAGTAAAGACAACAAACAGTAACTGATGAAAGATCTCGAGGCATGTAAACAGTATATATACACACACACACACACACACACACACACACATATATATACATATATTTATTTTTATTCTTTCACACTAGAAAACAAGTAAAAAAGAGAATGAAAGTCTTTTACATTTCTGTAGAAGATTTGCATGAAGCAGACTGAGCAACTGAGGTCAAGCATACTGTAATTTATTTGTGTACAGGGTCTAGTCTGCTCTATCAGAGGTAACGAGCAGATGATTTGTGGGGTTTGAATTTGCACAGTAACACAGTAATGCAGGACGATGTTTCGTATAGTAAATGGCAAGCCTGACTGACCCACATATCTTTGTCCTAGAACAGGGAATGTTCCCAGAACTTTCATTCAGAGTTATCTGGTATTTAATAATGTTCTTGAAAATAGCACAAAAAAAACGTTATTTTTACATTGTTCATTTTTTCTGAAACATTTTCGTTGGACATGTAACGTTTTTTTTAAATGTTGCTATTTGTTTAAAAACATTCATAGAACATTTAAAAGCAACATTTCCATAATGTTTGCAAAATCTTAAAATAGAATGTTTCCTTAAATTTCGCATTACCAAAATAATTTTTTAAAACATTAATGTCATGTAGAAATAATGTTTTGATAACTGAAAGGGAACATTAGCAAAATGGTCTTAGAGAATTTTTGTTAGCTGGGATAGTCTGCAACATGAAGTGTGTTGTTAAAATCTGTCGACAATCTGTCCTGATAAGACACGCTCAGATAAATCGCACAGACGGATCTGTGCTCTTCAGAGTGATGGGGTGAACCTGTGAGAGTGCAATGCATTATGGGACACACTCCATCTGTGACCGTTAAAGGGATAGTTCACCCCAAAAAACAAAGTCCTGCCATCATTTACTCACCTTCAAGTTGTTCCAAACCTGTATGAGTTCTTTTTTGTTCTGTTGAACACAAAATAAGGTATTTTAAAGATTGTTGGTAACCAACCAGATGGCAGACATTGACTTCCAAAGTATGGAATAAAATACAATCAAAGTAAATAGCTACCATCAACTATTTGATTACCCACATTCTTCAAAATAAAGAAACTCATACACGTTAGTTGATACACGAGACAGATAAAAATATGACTTTTGCTATTGTAAGTACGCTTATGATATATTTCCATCTGGGTGATTTAATGATCAGACACTTGATAACTGACTCATGCATGAGTTAACATGACTCTACAGGTCTGACCCTCCATCTGTTAGGTGTGTAACACACTGTTTGCACATCAACAACAAGCCCTGAGCATCAAATCAGGCAGATTATGGTTCTTTAGCTTGATATAAACCAGCGGCATGACTCTGGGTCTCAGCTGCACTGTACTAACCCCATACAGCTGTGAAGCCCTAAAAGCCCCTGGGATACCAGAATGGATGGATTTGACTAGTTTTGACAACTGATAATGTAACTCAGTCTAGCACTCGTTACAGTGACCCCCAGTGGACAGCCTTAGCTTTAATTACTGATAGATTAGATATTTGCTCCACAGGGGCTCCTGTAGGCATCCCATAATCCCTGATACAAAACACGTGGGAAGTAATGAGCGAAGGGGATGAACAGTATTTGAAGACGATTACATGCAATAAGACTTTACTGCTTTATAGGAAGATAAATTCTGAGGCCATAATGCATTTGAAATGTATATGATATTGACATACACTCAACATCATGGTGTTGTTGTGCAGATCTTTGTTCTCTACCTGCAGATGTGTCCCTGGGGCTCTTGGGGGTCGTGGCTGACAGGGGTTCAGCTGGTATTTTGGGGGCTTCGGTGGCCTGAGCAGCTGGCGGCTCCTGTGCTTCGGCCAAACCAGACGGTGTTTCGGTCTGGAAAGGTGCAGCACCTGTGATCACTGCTGACATTACGCTGGGCTGACAGAAACCTACGGGTTCAAAGAAAGAAGTCAAATACATGACATATTTACTTCATTATACCATGTATTTGTGGTTGGTCAAGATAATCGAGAATGAATCATTAAAAAAATCATTATTAATAATAATAATAATAATAATAATAATAATAATAATAATAATAATAATTATTATTATTATTATTATTATTATTATTATTATTATTATTATTATTATTATTATTATTATTATTAATAATAATAATAATAATAATAATAATTATTATTATTATTATAATTACTACTACTACTACTACTACTATTATTATTATTATAAAAAATAACACTGCTGCTGCTGCTACTACTACTAAATTATTATTATTAGCAGCAGTAGTAGTAGTAGTATACATAATATTAACATTAAATGTATTAATTTATAAAAATGATTGACTAATGACTGAAAAAGATTTTTAAGATTCTGCAGCAGAATATTCTACAGTATTAAAACACATTTGTAAATAATTATTATACTGATAATACTACTAAAAATAATACTAATAGCACTATTACTAGCAATAATAATAATAATAATAATATTATTATTATTATTAGTATTATTATTATTATTAAGTAGTAGTAGTAATAAAATAGTTAATTAATAACATTAACATTATTTGTTAAAATTAAGTAAAATAATTTATGAAGTATTAATAAATAAATAAATAAATAAATAAATAATGAAAGTTCTACAGTATTAAGAACATTACATTTATTAAATATAAATAATACTTGGCAAACTACTTCACAAACATACAAGAAACACCCATTTAATTGTCATTAATGCAAAAAAAATAAAAAAAATAAAAAATAATGGTCTAAAAAAAATAAGTAAGTAAAACATATTTCTCTTTTTGTTTTGATATTGGAGTGAAATACGATCCAGACATGGATCACATCGGATGAGATGCTGATGCAGCTGTAACATCTGTATCTATGATATATGTATGTATGTGTCATACACGTTTATCAGATTGGACGCATGTATGTTTCTGTTTGACAGAAAGCGAGTGGGTCTGTAACAGGTGGTGAAATCCACCGTCAGACACGAGCCGCGCCGCATCTGAGCTGAATTCTGATGTGAGCGTGACTCATCACCTCCCAAGAGCCCCTTCAAACCAGCGCCGTCATCAGCTATTGTCTTTCCAGAGAGAAACAGGCCTGTTCATTTACCCTGCTAATGAATTCACGCTCATTTTCATTACTAGCATTACTACTAATGTGGCCCATTAGAGTGCAGAATAAAAGCTCCAGGTTACATCAAATCAAATCTTTATTCATCAGAACTCAACCACAGATGTAGTGTTTTTCTGTGACTTTCAACATGATGTTGCCACACAATGACTTAAAGTTCCCCCAACATCTATAACCAAAATAACTACTGTACATAGATGTGCATCACATTCAAAACAGGAATCACGGGAGGAGAAGATGTGAGATCTGCATTAAATGAGGTCAGGGGTAATTAGAGGTGTTGTTTTGCTGGACACACAATTTTAGTAAACCTAATTAATGGCCGGAGACAGATTTAACAAGATGACACTGAACAAATAAAAGCGTATAATTAACGAGCGGTCCGGCCTCAAGCAGCGAGCACTGGAAAGCAGCTAAATCACATTAGAATAATGATTTTCAAAGCTCGCTTTCTATATATAAACATCCCACAATTAAATTACTAAAGACGCAGTCAAAACTATTATGTAAATTTATTTTTATAGTATTTTATATTATACATTGTAGTTTATTGTAATATTTTAAACTGTGATATTTTATATTATATTGCAGTATTTCATATTTAAATATATTCTCACACACACATACATAGACCCATTATACATACATACATACATACATACATATATATATATATATATATACATATATATATATATATATACATATATATATATATATATATACATATATATATATATATATACATATATATATATATATATATATATATATATATATATATATATATATATATATATATATATATATATATATATATATATATATATATATATATATATATATATATAAAAGCGGTAGTATTTATAGTACAATAATATTTTAATCATTATTAATAATAATTAGCAGTAATACAGTAGATGCATTTATTAATTATGATTATTAATTTGTTATTAAAATAAAAATATTTATATTTACAAAAATAAATTAAATTATTAAATAAATAAATAAAAAATTAAATCATTTATATAATAATAACAATAAATTATCATTACTGCTAAAACTATCACTACAGCTGAATTATTAATAAAAATATTTATAAAAAATTTAATAATAAAAGATTTAGAAGATTATACAGTATTATAACAAAATGTATTAAATAAATTAATACATTTATTATTATTAATATTACTGAAAATAAATACTTATTGTATACACGCACATATATAAAATTTATATAATGATTCACCACCTTCAATAAAACACTGGTAAATTGCAAACTATAATTTGGGCTGGAATGATGGCAGAGATCAGGTGATTTAGGTTCTGAACTCTTGTTATGACGTGAGGTCACCTGTGAACGCTGCCATCGGGTTGCTGTCCATCATCTGCGGAGGGCTGGACTGTGAGCTCCACTGATCAGGAAAACCAGACACCGAGTCTAGAGAGAGACGGAGGGAGCAGAAAAACAACAGGGCGTGACGAACGAGTGCGCAGACGCTGCGCCGCATTTCAATGAGAAGAAAAGTGACGAGTGCTTTACAGAGACACAAGCAGCCGGTTATTACTAGTGAAAGGAAACAAACAGATGAAGATGTTCATGTGTCATTTATCAAAGAAAACAGCAATGCAGAAACAACCTTAATGAGTCAGTATTTGTGCTGGACCAGAAAACTCCCCAAAAACCCCACAGAAACACACCGAAGCAGCACCGGCAGGAAGAAAACACCGAGCATCCCATCCTATCGTCATGTCAGCTAGTTTCAAAATGTAATTTTAGTAAGAAATTGTCTCAGTTTCCATCCACAGTCTGTTCACTGTTAATCTGATCCATATTGCACACTAAACCGGAAAACTCGTTCTCCATCTGGCTGATTGGCTGACTTTACACAACTTCTGGGATTAACAACGAAGTCATGCTACAGATACAATGAACACTTCTGAGGAAGAAAGTCTGAGTTTAATATCATCAAATCTTTGAAAGATGCCTAGAGTTTAGTTTTAGGCTCTTAACAGCAGATAAACTAGACATTCAATAGCAAAAATGTTTTCGAGTTATGTTTGTGAGGTAACACGTATGTATTACTATGTTAATTAACAAAAAAATAAATAAACTAAACCCATGAAACAAACAAAGAAAGAAAGAAAGAAAGAAAGAAAGGCTTTATTTCAGCTAGTTACCAAAACATCTCTTTTTTGTTTAACTAAGTACTAAAAGAACAAAACAAACAAAAAGAGACAAAAACACAAAAACAGTACTAAAATTTTAAAAATAATATATAATATAATATATATATATGAATAAATTTAGTAAAAAATAAACTATTAATACATTATAACATGCATCAAAGACACTCAAATAAAACTGTGTATGGAAAGAAATTTTGATCCGATTATATCTATATTTTCTCCTGCTATAGGTTTTTCTCTACAGCTGTTTGTGGAGTCTGTTACACTACTATTGACTGTGTTTTTCATGCTGGTCTATTATTGCCATTTAATCTATTTCACGAGAAAAACCTGCAGCTAAACCACGACATAAAAACAAAGCAAACTGACGCTGCCACTGATCAGATCAGATCAGTCAGACAGACGGTCTCTTCTGTGTCCAAGCGGGCAGTTCTTGACTACAATAATCTGCATTGTGGACTCAATCTTACAGTGCACGTCACAACTCTGGTAAAGCTTTATTTACTACGTAAAGCAGAGACTGAACTCACCTGATAGTAAGTCTGTCCCAAACGTCTGCTGCTCAGTCTGAAGAGGCGTCTCTTTCTGTGGCATCAGCAGATTCACGGTGCCTGAAAAAAGAGACATGAAATCATATTTCCGCTCTGATAACAGACTATAATCCATGCCTTCAACTCACCTGCCCCATATCAAACACACAGCACGCTATTTCCATGCATACTCAAGTTAACACACAGTTAAAGCGCAGAGCTCGAGCGGCTCGGGCCCGAGACGCGTCTCTGACTGGCACGCTGTGAACTCATGGTCCCGTCTGTGTGGGGAACCTCCTGACTCAATCCTGATCCGAAGTGGCGGTTCTGGACGCGACCGCCTCCCACAACCCCCCTCCAGCACCTCCTCAGACGGGCCGGCGGCTCACAGCGGCTGACGCTGAAAAGACTCGACAGGACCGAAGCCAAAGTCGAACCCAAACAGAGCAGCGTTCGGTCCAGACCTGCGGGTCAGAGGCGGGTTCAGCTCGGTTTACCCACGGTCTGTGCTCTTGAGCCAGAATCAAGGCAAATCTCACCCACAGACATTACCAGAGAAATAAACCAGGCGATGTATCTGTACACAGAATCAGACGGACAGCTTCTTTGCAAAAGGGAAAACGCATCCAAAAATAACCATTTACTGAAACGTTCCTTTAGTTTAAATGGAAAACATTTTCATTTTTGTCTTGTTAAAATAGTCTTTATTAAATTTAAGCTGTTATTAACTGAAATACTGAAAAAGTGAAACTGAGGCTCAGTAAGAATATTTATTGAAATATTTCTATGAAGCAAGGCTGCATTAAATTGATCAAAAGTGCCAGTAAAGACATTTATAACGTCATTATATATTTCTATTTTAAATAAATGCTGTTCTTTTGAATTTTATTTTCATCTGTGAACCCTGAAAAAATAAAATGTATCAGTTTCCACAAAAATATTGTGCAGCACAACTGTTTTCAACATTGATAATAATAATGTTTCTTGAGCAGCAAATCAGGATATTAGAGTGATTTCTGAAGATCATGTGACACTGAAGACTGGAGTAATGATGCTGAAAATACAGCTGCGCATCACAGAAATAAATGACAGTTTAACAGATATTCACATAGAAAATAATTATTTTAAATTGCAATAATATTTTCAAGCATTTTTGATTAAATAAATGCAGCTTTGGTGAGCACAAGAGACTTCTTTCAGAAACATTTACGCAACACATGCAGCATTATTGATGCCAAAAACATCCCTGATTTGCACACTGAATGCACAATAGGGAATGAGAAATGCTGGAAAGATGCGTGCTGTATATTCAGAAGAAAACAACTAACCCAGCTATGAGCAGCACCATCCTGTCAGCTCTGGTTAATAAAAACTAACCCTGTCGTTTCTGTTGAGCCTTTAGCCATGTCTGCTCTCAGATCGCATCAGGAACGCTCGGTTTCATTCATCGGCTCATAACATTCACATAAACTGCTCATCTTAGACAAAACCAGATGCTGTTAAGAGAAGCGAAGACGTGACGACTGCGCCGGTTAGTGAAGATGTGTTTTGGTAGGTTATGGTGAGTTATGAGCCGTCACCAGTCTGTCCGCAGGCGTTCGTGATGAGGCTGAGAGCATGCTGGGAAATCAACAACTGGCAGGGTGTGGAAGCTGTACACAATCCAGAACGAGACATGAGAGAGCAGAAGAGGGAAACATGCCAAAAAATCATGGCTGTCTAGCCCAAAACTGTCACGTCGTGTTTAGTTCTCCTCGTTGATGGAGGCCGCTTGACTTTGAGGAGTGCAGTTAACTAACCGCTCACTTACCAACACATCAACAGGGTCAGCAGTTATTAGGAATGCCTTTTTTAACTTCATGTCTATGAACAGCATCTCTATGCATGATGTTGATCACAAAAGACGGTAACTGACACGCTTCAGTGTTTACAATAATGCACTTTTAATAGAAGCTCAACAGGCAACAGGAATATGAATTATGTCGGTAGTTATTTTTTTGCCACTGTATATTGTATATTTGCCATGTATATTTAATTTAATTTTCAAATGATTATCCATGATAATGAACAGCATGTGGGCCAAGGTTGAAAACCCAGAACATTATTATTAATTAATTAAATTAATTTATTATAAATGGCAAGACGAAATGCCATTTTTAATTAAAAATCATTAAACGCTAGGAAAAACTAAACGGCACTATATTTACATTTTACTTATATATTTAAATATAATCATTATTATTAATATTAATATATCATCATCATCATTATCATCATATGTAAACAAATATATAAACAACATTTTATAGATCAACAAAAGTATTTTCAGTATTAAAAACAAGAATATTAAGTATTAAAATCAGAAATGTATTATATTATTATTATTAAAAAATATTAATAAAATATAAATTTAAACATATGTGTGTTTTCTCCATTAACAATAATTTATTATTATTAGTAGTAGCATTAAAAAAACTGAGACACGTGAATGAAGATAATAATATTACTGGTTGTGTCCTCAGAATGCTGATGATTTTAGCCATTTTATGATTAATAAAACTGAAGTTTGAGGCTGTAATATTTTTATTTATCTGTTTATTTATTTTTTTAATGTCTTTGCCTAGAGTTCGAACCTCCAGTCTTACCTTCACCCCCAGGATATTTTTGTGGACAGCAATTCTGTCTCTTTTCCCGTTTCGGTGTCTGTGTGCCTCCAAACCTCCCATGGGCCGCACAGACCCGTCTATTTTTACGACTTTGCCAATGAGGACGCAGGCAGCGTGCTGATATGTTGGCCGGGCAAACGATCTGCATCTCATGACACATTTGCCAGAGGAAGCAGAGCAATGACACGGAGTCTGAGTGACTTTCTATCCACGTCTGCCACCGGATCGGATTTATATCGCTCTCATCACCTGCAGACAAATGCTTCAAATGACTTACAGTGCTGAGAAATGATTTAATACTGTGATAAATGTGTCATACAGTAAGACTGTGGCCACCAATCTGGACCTGATGCAAAGACAGAACAGGGTTATTTATGATTAGTATGCAAACTGCTGCATATCTCTGTGTGAATATCCCTTAATAGAAATGTGCAAAGGATTACATTCAACAAATATCAGACTAAACAATCACAGTTTATTGCACAAAACTATCAGTGTTCACAAAGAGATGAAGAACTACAGATTATGCATAATAAAGGGAATTGCTCACAGCAGGCTGACAAGAATTACCTCGAGAATTATTGTAGAAATCAAGACAAAGATGACAAGAAAGAAGAACAAAAAACAAGAAGATGATGAGGAAGAGGAACAAAAACAAGAAGATGATGAGAAGGATGTAGATGAAAAGGAAGAGGAAGATGAAGAATTACAAAAATATAAACAAGATAAGGAATGCACATAAAAAGAAGAGGAAGAACAAGGTGATGAGGAAAAGGAGGAATAAAAATAACAAATAAGAGGAAAAAGATGATGATGAGGAACAATAAGATGAAGAAAATGAGGAAGATGAAACAATAAAAAAAAACTAGGAAAAAGATCAAAAGGAGGAAGATAATGAGAAAAAGATGAGGAAGAATAAGATGGAGATGAGAAAGATGATAAGAATTTATATGACAATGAAGAGTAAGAACAAGAAGATGAGGATGGTGAAAAAAACAGAAAAAAAGAAGAAGAATAAGATGATGAGGAAAGAGAAGGAATGGCAACAAGACCAAAAACAAGAAAAGATGAGGAGGATAAAACGATGACGAAGAATAACAATAAAAAAAGATGAGGAAGAGTAAGATAATGAAAAGAAGAAACAAGAAAATAAGGTAGAGGGGGAAGATGGGATTGAGGAAGAGGAGGATGAACAACAACAACAATAAAAACAAGAGGAAAAATAAAATTAAGAATAAAAAGAAGGAGAGGAGGCAGAAGCAAATAATGAGGCAGAATGAGGAAGAATAACAACAACATAAAAGATGAAGATAGGAAGAAAATATATGCCAAAAGACATGAACATGAGGAAGACGAAGAAGAGAAAGGCAAGAGGACGAGGAAGGAGAGGAAGAAATGAAGATGTCAAGACAGTAGATGAAACTCTTAATTCAAAAGAAAGGAAGGACGAGGGAAATCCTGATTTCCATGATCTGCTCATTTGAATAATATTCAAACAGACAGGTTTGGACTTGAACAGAGGTCTTGTGAGGACAGTAAAGAGGAAGACGAGGAGTGAGCGAGTCCTCAGTCTGACCCCGGAGACGCTCCGAGACGCTCCTCGTCTGCCCTCCACCGCAGGAGGCCCAAAAGCGCTGCTCCATTCATCTGCTTTACATTTATCCTCAGGATTAGAGCGCTTATGCAATGCTAACGGCTTACCAATGATTTAAAACACATCTCAAATCTCCAAAAGACCAATCCTGAGAACGAGGAAGCAGCGAAAAGCACCTCCGCAGACAGGGATTATGGGAAACGGCTCCTTCATCAGTGGAGAAACATCCTCAAAACTGACCTCAGTTCAGATTAGACTCAAGGAAGACAACTAATGCTGAATTAAGAGCTGCAAGACGAGACGAGACGAACATATTACTGCAACTACTGAACCAGGATCAACAAACAGACAAAAACTCGTACCTACAGAAATTATATAACAATAGATTTACATTAAACTGGTCATAGCATTCATTTTTCAGCACTTGTTAAGAGAATAACCCATTTTTGAGAAAAAAAAACGCACAATATTTTAACTTAATTGGAAATCAGCTCTTTGTAAAAAATAAAAATACAATCAGCTTAACTATATACGAATAATATATTTCTAATATATATTATTTATTATGCATACATTATAATTGCATATGATTAATAAAATACTCAAATTAATTCTATATATATTAGACAATACAATAAATGCTATAATATACACACACACACACACACGCCTTTCAAAACTTTCAGGTCATTAAGATGTTTTTAGAAATGACATTATGTCTATATGAATAATGCAATACATTAATATACATACACATATACATACAGTATCTCACAGAAGTGAGTACACCTCACATTTTTGTAAATATTTTATTATATATTTTCATATGACAACACTGAAGAAATGACACTTTGCTACAATGTAAAGTAGTGAGTGTACAGCTTGTATAACAGTGTAAATTTGCTGTCCCCTCAAAATAACTCAACACACAGCCATTAATGTCTAAACCGCTGGCCACAAAAGTCAGTACACCCCTAAGTGAAAATGTCCAAATTGGCCCAATTAGCCATTTTCTCTCCCTGATGTAATGTGACTCGTTAGTGTTACAAGGTCTCAGGTGTGAATGGGGAGCAGGTGTGTTAAATTTGGTGTTATCGCTCTCACTCTCTCATACTGGTCACTGGAAGTTCAACATGGCACCTCATGGCAAAGAACTCACTGAGGATCTGAAAAAAAAAGAATTGTTGCTCTACATAAAGATGGCGTAAGCTATAAGAAGATTGCCAAGACCCTGAAACTGAGCTGCAGCATGGTGGCCAAGACCATACAGCGGTTTAACAGGACAGGTTCCCCTCAGAACAGGCCTCACCATGGTCGACCAAAAAAGTTGAGTGCACGTGCTCAGCGTCATATCCAGAGGCTGTGTTTGGGAAATAGACGTATGAGTGCTGCCAGCATTGCTGCAGAGGTTGAAGAGGTGGGGGGGTCAGCCTGTCAGTGCTCAGACCATACGCCGCGCACTGCATCAAATTGGTCTGCATGGCTGTCGTCCCAGAAGGAAGCCTCTTCTGAAGATGATGCACAAGAAAGCCTGCAAACAGTTTGCTGAAGACAAGCAGACTAAGGACATGGATTACTGGATTACTCAAGCGTGTGTGGCGGCAACCAGGTGAGGAGTACAAAGACAAGTGTGTCTTGCCTACAGTCAAGCATGGTGGTGGGAGTGTCATGGTCTGGGGCTGCAGGAGTGCTGCCGGCACTGGGGAGCTACAGTTCATTGAGGGAACCATGAATGCCAACATGTACTGTGACATACTGAAACAGAGCATGATCCCCTCCCTTCGGAGACTGGGCCGCAGGGCAGTATTCCAACATGATGATAACGACCCCAAACACACCTCCAAGACGACCGCTGCCTTGCTAAAGAAGCTGAGGGTAAAGGTGATGGACTGACCAAGCATGTCTCCAGACCTAAACCCTATTGAGCATCTGTGGGGCATCCTCAAAAGGAAGGTGGAGGAGGGCAAGGTCTCTAACATCCACCAGCTCCGTGATGTCATCATGGAGGAGTGGAAGAGGACTCCAGTGACAAGCTCTGGTGAACTCCATGACCAAGAGGGTTAAGGCAGTGCCGGAAAATAATGGTGGCCAGACAAAATATTGAAACTTTGGGCCCAATTTGGACATTTTCACTTAGGGGTGTACTCACTTTTGTGGCCAGCGGTTTAGACATTAATAGATGTGTGTGGAGTTATTTTGAAGGGACAGCAAATTTACACTGTTGTACAAGCTGTACACTCACTACTTTACATTGTAGCAAAGTGTCATTTCTTCAGTGTTGTCATATGAAAATATATAATAAAATATTTACAAAAATATTGTAGAGATGCAGTATGTATATATATATGTATGTATATACATGTGTATATGCATGTATGTGTGTGTGTATTTTATGTAAAAAAATTATATATATATCTATATATATCTATATATATATATATAATTTTTTTTATATTATATATATATATATATATATATATATATATATATATATATATATATATATATATATATATATATATATATATATATATATACATATACACAAACTTTTTTGAGAGGGTTTTGTTTTTGAAGAATAAATTAATTTCATTCATCAAGGATGCATTAAATTGATCAAAAGTGACAGTAAAGACATTTATAAATATTGTAAAAGATTTATATTTTAAATAAATGCTGTTAATTTGAACTTTCTATTCATCTGTGAATGCTAAAAAATAAAATGCATCAGTTTCCACAAAAATATGAAGCAGCACAATTGTTTTCAACATTGATAATAATCAGAAATGTTTCAAGAGCAGCAAATCAGCATATTATAATGATTTCTGAAGATCATGTGACACTGAAGACTGGAGTAACGATGCTGAAAAAATAGCATTAGATACTTTTGAAACACATCATGTATACATATAATACATGCATAATATGTAGAATTATACTATTTCCTGTAGCTCAAATAGTAGAGCATGGCGCTAGCAACGCCAAGATCATGGGTTCGATTCCCAGGGAAAGCAAGAGCTAATAAAATGTAAAAACTGTAACTTGAATGCAATGTAAGTCGCTTTGGATAAAACCGTCTGCTAAATGCATAAATGTAAATGTAAAATATTATGCGTAGAAATATACTGAAATACCTTGCTTGCATTACGTTCTGCCGATAAAAAGCTGAAAACTTGCCTTTCTAACACAAAATGCGTGATTGATCGTGCAGTGGGCACAGCTGGATGAGAGATGGACTCAGCAGAGGTTCCCATCCTCTGGAGAATCAGGGACACAACGGCTCCAGATCGAGCACATCTGCTGTGGGGCCGTCCAGCCCTAAAACAGACTCAAGTAGGCCAGGCTGACCCATATAGAGCTCCCGCAGGAGCCCCTGCCGCATAGACGCCGCCCAAACACACACTCCTTACTAGAGCTGCTGGAGTTACGCCATCACGATGACCAAGAGAATAACTAACCAAAACTAAAACTCAGGACAGCAGTGAGTCAACTTAAAATAACCGTTCACACAACAATTAACACCATTAACATATTGACTTTCCTCCTCCTGTGAAACACAAAAGATGGTTTGGATTTGGAAGACTCTTAGTGTTTTCATACAGTGAAAGTCAGTGGGGTGTTTGTCTATTTTTGGGTGAACCATCCCTTTAATACACAGCCATTTGTCAATTTCCCCAAAAAGTCTAACATTGCAATTAAAAAAAATCAAAACACTAATAGCTGATATCACGACCAGCTATAAAACCAGTTCATCCAAAACGTCTCCAAAATCAATGCTGCATCAAATAACCAGATTTCCAAGTACTGGGACAGATCCAGTCGATAAAAACTTTATTAACTGAGTGGACACTAGAAAAATCTACACGTACATCAGATGTAATACAGACTACAGCAGCCAGCGTGTGTGTCAGTGGAGGAAGAGGAAACAGCAGTTTGAAGGCTCTCTTGGTTTCTGGTTGAATTGAAGTTCTCTTAATAAAAGACCATGTAAGACAGTGTTTAGTGTAGGTTTTAGTAACTTCATTAAAACTACGTAAAAGGCAAGAAAAACAGACGAATCAATCAGTCATTATAAACACATGCACTTGTTAAAAACAAACATACAGCTGAAAGAAACAGAGCTGCGTAAAGGAAAACAACACCTGAGTGCAGCGTCAGGCCTGAAATAAACACAAACTAACTAATCACAACAAACATCTGAATTACATTTTTAATGAATTTTGAGAAAATAGTGTGCAAAATAAATAGCTAATTTTAATGAAAATATTTGGCCATCATGCTACCTGCTCTATAGTTATTAATATCATCTTTGTAACCCTTGCACGCTTGCAGCGCACTGACCAAGAGATTGCATCTGCATTTCTGGCCTTAGACAGACAGTCTGTTATGAGCGCTTATATAAACGCTGCTGAGACTGCGACAGGCTGCCAGTGTGTGTGTGTGTGTGTGTGTGTGTGTGTGTGTGTGATGAACTCTGGCAGCTGAGGTCTCAAAGTGAGCTTTAACATGGCCAGACAGGAGGACAGAGGAAAGTGTATGTGCGTATGTTTGTGTGCACAATGCAATCAAATGCAACAATGAAAACACAACACGTCTCTTTGGGCGACTGCTGTATGACAATAAACAAAGCTGTGTGCATCAGAACTAATATGACATACTGATGATGCATGTTTACAGGTAATCAAGTGATTATCACTAGTAATAAAGTCTCTTTAGGATAGTAAGACAAGAACAGACTTAAAGTCAACATGAAACTACATTCACAAACCATTTCACTTCTATAATGTGATGCATTTTGTGGTGAAACAGGATATTCAGAGTCAGCCAGTGTTAATTAACTTGGGGAACTTTTATTGTTTTATTTTTTTCTTTATTCCATTTATAATTATTCAATATTATAATTAAGTAATCATTCCATAGTTTATCCCCCCACAGTTTTTTTTCTATAGTTTTTATTCATTTGAAATTTAGTTATTTTAATAGATACGATTAAACCAAATTAAAATATAGCAACTAGCTGAAATAATAAAATAAATATTTAAATATTTTATTTAAATTAATGTTATAAAAATACACATTAACTGAAATAAAATATTTAAAAAATAAAAATAAAATAATAATAATAATAATAATAATAATAATAATAATATTTTTTCTAGTAACAAAAAATTTTTGTATGGTTTTATTTTAAATGTAATAACCATGGTCAGAGCAGAATTTTGCAGTGGATTGTGGGAGATCTGCTCTCTAATTGATATTATTGCTACAACATTTATAACATTAACTAACATTAACTTACTGACACTTCAGCAGGCTAAAACAATGACTAAACAAATAATTGAGGAATTGAGAGAAAAAATATATATATATAATAAAGTGCTCTGATAAATCATTCACAATAAGAAATGTGCAAAGTCATTTAATTCCTATTTCATGTTGACTTTAATTGGTAAAATGTGTTTGTATGAGCAAGAAGAAAGACCTGACAGTAGACAGTAAACAAATCGAGTGTGTGTGTGTGTGTGTGTGGATCTCGAGGCGTGTGTGACTGCGGTCTGTCATCACTAGATATATCATCTCTCACTCTGAGCTACCGTTCCCTCAAAAGATCCCGTTTCCCCTGAGCCCACAGAGGGAATCCTCCGGTGGCGTGTGTTTGGAGCGTCCTGCGGCCGCTGATGCTGCTGTACAGTGTGCCTGAGATGACTTTGCCGAAGAGGAAGAGGAAATGTCTTTAAACGAGAGGCCGGAGTGCGTCTGACAACCAGACAGTGTTCCAAAACCTAGTGAGCTGCCTACATAGTCAGCAATGTAAGGCATCATAGTGTGCTCCTGGAAAAAATTGGCTGGTCTATAAAGTTAGGCGACATGATTTTGCTGCCTTTTAAGATACCTTAATAAATATGAATTGTAAGGCAGCATCATGGACAGGAAATCCCAAAATGCATTGCAATAAAATAGCAGGTGCGAGCAAAATTCTAATTAACTAAATCTTTAATTCAAAATTGAATATTTTGCTCAATTTATCAGTCCCATATGTTTGTGTGTTTTGATTGTCATATTATTAGAAAAATGCATATTTTATGCATAGAAAAATGTTAGATTATGTTACATTTAACAATATTTTAACCAATGTTTATGTCCCATGTGTTTGTGTTTTGAGTATCATATTATTACACAGTATTTTTAATAGTTTTTGAATGCCATGTTTTGTGCTTTGTATTACTTAGTTAAATATCGGATAAAATATGCATTTTATTAACAAATTTTTATGTTAAAATTAGCCAGACATGTCGCAAGTAGGGTTAGGTATCGAGAACTGCTTCCTATTGCAGCTTTGTTCAAGCATTTTTTTTTTAATTCAATTATTGAATGCTACTTGAAAGTTAAGAATTTATGAATTCACTTAAATGTTAAATTAATGTTATTTAGTTGGCAGTAGTGATTATATCCTAAATGTGGCCGGAATAAAAGGTAGGCTAATTTTTGTATCTATTTGAATCTGAACCGAGATTAGATAAGAAACGGATTTGATACGCAGAATCAAAATTGATAAATTGAAACAAAACCCAACCCTAAAATCAATAGTTTAATAAAACTGAACGTGTCCTGTGTGAACGGCCCCTTAAAAGGCAGCAGCCTATGAAGACAGCAGCTCACTAGGGTTTGGAATCAGGGTTTTCTCCGTCTCTCAACACATCCCACGTCCTTAAGCAGGGTGTAAAGCTGAGGCTTTTGAAGGTGGTGTCAGGAACGGGTTTCCAGAAGGTTCAGCGGCGTAAGCGAGAGGAGAAGAGGCATCGAGACGCAGCCACAAGCAGAAGATCTAGTCGTCTGAAGCGAGAAACAGGGCGGAAACACACGACGCAGGACAGAAAGACACAGCAGACGGGAAGAGAACAACAGCGCTGGTTAGTACTTCACACCTGTCAATCAATCTGTCACATCAGTCTCGTCGCATGCAGCATGCATGGCCCCGCCCACAAATATGCAAATAAATAAATGAAGACATGCTTAAAATTGGCTCTATTCCCTGGACATCTGCGTCGGCTGCAGCTCACAGATCTATATTCTCTGCCCTACTTACTTCCTGCAAGAACAGCAAAGAGAAACTTTCCATAATCATGATTAATGGAAATCCAGAGCTCATGCAGGAGATCATTCCGGCACAACAACGCCATCTGAAGGGCGCTCATCAAAACACATGCATTAAACCTGGGTGTTGCTTTCAAGAACATTTGTGAACTTCATATTTTCATTATGGATTAAATGCTTGATAAAATCAATAATGCACTCGAGGCATGCTATTTTTTGTCTTTTCCCCATCATAAAGCAGCACGGTGAAATCGCATATTAGATGGTCATTTTGTGAGCTGCAGTGACTCAAGCGTCCAGACGAATCATTTTTGTGCATCAGCATGCGATGACCGTCTGACTCGCCCCGTCTGAAGCATTCTGCTCTTGTGTGCTGAGAGCTGAGAGTAAATTATTACTGTCATATGAGTGTGTGAGAACAGAGGCAGTTCAGATAAACACTGAACCTACAAGAGCAAAAAGCACTGACGCTTTGGGCTGAAATCCAGACACGGGAGATGATATGCACTGTCATGGCAAAGACATATAAAGTAATGGATAGCAATATGACAAAAAAACAAGCAAATTCTAATCAGATTGAAAAGCCTTCATGTAAACACCTCAATCTAAAGGGGTGGTGAAGTTGGGTTATAATTAATATAATTAATGGAAACTAAGACTAAAACTGAAACCATTACTTTGAAATGAAATAAAAATAAATAAATAAAATGGAATAAAAACAACTTCATTTTTTTCTAGATAGTTGCCAAGGCAACTTTTCTCATTTTAATTCAGTTTAATTTGATGCACTAAAATAAAAGTACTTAAGACATATTAAAAATTACATAAATAAATAAAATGACAGAAACACCACACAAAATTACTAAAACTTAAAAAACAAAAATATAAAAATCCATTATTAAAAAAAAATACTAAAAAAATTAAACTAAATTAAACTAAAACTAAATTAAACTAAATAACACTGCCTTACAAATCCATTAAATTATTAACCAAAATATTAAACATTTAAACCTTTTTGAATGGCATGTGTTTTGAGCATAATGTTATTTTTAAAAAAAATACATTTTTACCTAATTCTTGTATTAAAAACAGCCAGGGTTGAGTATCGAGAACCAGTTCTCACTTTATTTAAAATATTAATAGAAACTACGAGAGACTAGTTTCTCAGTCAGAATCCAAATGACCTTGTGCACATGTGTAGTGTTGTGTTGCTTGTTTATTTACGTCTTCTGGTCAGCAGTGGAGAATGATTATTTGTGCTAAAAATCATTTGGCATATTTTTAGATTTGTAAACAAGGTAAAAACTACAGACCAAAATCAGTGTGTGTAAACAAGAGCAACAGATCTAGGTATATCGTTACATTAATATATATATAACGTGCATTAATGAACATACTGGACCTATTTCACAATCTCGACTATAATAAGTAATAAAAATAATAAATAGTAATAAATAATAAAAAGTCTGACAAAGTCAAATCCCGCAGACAGACATGTGAGAGAGGACGACAGATATCAAGATTGAGGAGAACAGTAAAAAGGTGCTATTTAATGCACTGCTAACGGGATAAACATGCAATTACAAAGTAAACTAAAACCTTGCTAAATGAAGGTTTTAGTGTCCTCTACGCCCACTGAGACAAGTGGCTTCCCGTCCAACCAAAACCAATGATATGAACTGAAAATGAGCATGAAAGAAAACAAGCAAACCAAGGTATGACTCAAATAATAGAGCGACACCCGAAACTAAACCGGGGCGACGAGGAAATCTGAGGCGTCTCTTACCAGGGTTTTGAGCCCCTTTGACTTCCTGCTGTCCGTTCTCGACTACAGTACCCGGATCTGCTCACACACACACACACACACACACTCCACAATTAGAGGCATTTGAATAAGAAAATCCTCAAAAGCCAAAGGGAGATTCCTAATAAACACGCCGTTTGCTCAATGCAAACAAACTACTGGAAATCCATCAGACAGACGCCCACAAAAGATTCACACAGGCCAATATAAACCAGAGGAATAGCTTATTTCACACAGCAGCATTCAATGAACATCACAGGTGACTGAAACAGGAGAGATCAGTTTGCAAATACTTAATCTCAAGAAGAAAAAAAAAAAAACAACATGTGAAAAGAGATACAACTGTACAACTGATATTATTAAAAAAAAAAAAGTAGATAAAAAGGTAATACAATAAATAAAAATAGTAATGCAATGCAATAATAAAATAAAAAAGAAAATGCGATGCATTAAAATAATAAATAATAAAAAGAAAAACTATAAGAATCAGATCAAAATCAGTCAAAATAAAAAAAAAAACGCATTAAAAATAAAAAAAAACGCACGGCAATAAAATAATAAATAAAATGCAATGCAATAAAATAAAAAATGCAATGCAAGAAAAGAAAGCTTGTTGGTAATACATTAGCATTATCAAACAGATTTGTCACTTGCCCGATCAGGCCACTGTAGCGTCGTCACGAAATTTTATCATTTGCATGCATTTGGGCACAAAAGACAACTCGTTTCAGTACTCGCACGCTGTGTTCTGTTCTGTGTGAACAGCGCACGCACAGACAGCCGCGTGCGAGCCGCCTGAACGGGCAAATTCATACAAAAGTATGTCAAATCACCCATCCTGGCAAGCAACTTTAACAACGATTAATCTATATTGAATTTATACACTGGAGTACAGATGCACCGATCGACTGGACATTTTTGGTTTTATTTTAGAGCATCTTCTGGTCCGAGCTTGCACACAAACTTTCACAAAGCTAAAGTCGGGTCCTTCTGTTTTTGCTTCAGATTTTGAAATTATACAGTCTAATATAAATCAAACACTGCGCTTTTTTGTGTGTGTGTGTGTGTGTGTGTGTGTGTGTGTGTGTGTGAGGATTAATCCATGATTAAAATGCAGTGGCTGCCTCTAATTTCAAATTGCTATGAAAAATCAAGGCGCAACAGAGTGAAGAATATTCAAATGTTATTTTATATGTGATTTTTCAATTTATGTACCTGAACATCTACAAACACAAAAACCTAAAGCATCATTTCATTTCTATGTTTGTGCTATATGCCTATGTTTGTGTGCTATTACTTGTAATTTGTTCATTTGTTCTTATTTATTGGCTGTCACTTGTCTTTAATAATATTTGTGTTTATTTTTGGCTAGTGATTTTTGCTGTGGTATTGAAATTAGAATAGAGAATTGATATTTAAAATATTGGTGTCATAAGTTTATTTATTAGAATACAAGATAACAGATCAAAAACAATGATGACAGCAACTATTTTATTTTTTGTGGCAGGGCCAGTGAAAATGTTGCCAGGGAAAGTAAAAATTTGTACCACTGGCCAGACTGGCCCAACCGGCCCAGTAGAAAAAAATCATTAGCGTTGATCCCTGATTATGCAATAAAACTTGGGCACGCCTGATGTTTTGGCTGGGTAACCTGTTAACATCAACAGATCAGACTCACCCTTCCCGTCATTGTCCAGCAGTGGGACGTAGTTCGCCTTGTCAACCGTCTCTCCGACCTGATCGTCGAAGGTCTCGGCATTCAGCGTGGCCACAAAATCCCTCTCCACCATGTTCTCCACGTCAGGCTGAGGGACGCTGTCGGTCAGAGCGTCGGTCAAGCTCAGATCCGCCATGACTCTTACTGCAACACAAAGACCACGAGAAGAAAACATGCAGATTTAATAATCACAATAATAAGAACTACCTACGTTTATTAATATGTTGTATTTACTGTCATTTATGCACCGCAGCAAAAATTATGTCATATATTATGATGCAGTCTCTTGACATCAACTGAGAGATACTCCTTTGATCATTTAACATGGCCATTATCAGAAGAAATGAAAGCAGCAGATAAAAAACAAGATCGTCTTGAGGGTGAAACTAGCTCAAATGTGCTCATTTCCTTCTTTAACTCCCTTTTTTTCCAAAGTCTGTGATTCATTTGCGGCGTCTTTCTGCTGATAATCATAATTTGTGTCTTCCTGTGTTGTGTAATCTCAAGACTTTGCGTCTGTGTTTTCCTAAATCACAGAGATTAAAGATGTGGCAGCAGTGTAACGCAGCAGGATTACAGCTGTGGGACGGACACACACACACACACACACACACTCCCGATTAAACAGAGCTATGCTGAAGCATCAGTTCAACAGGCTAAGCCGAGAATCATTTCTCTCTCATTAAAATTTAAATACACTCAATTCTTTAAAAAAAAAAAAAATAATAATAAAATATATATATATAATTATATTTAATTAAATTATATATTAAAAGTAATAATAATACAAAAAATACAAAATAATAATTTAATAAAATTTTAAATAAATTTATAAAATAATAATAAAATAAAAATAATACAATTAAGTGCACTACTACTACTTATAATAATAATAATAAATTTGAAATATAGCAAAAAATAAAATAATATTAAAATAAAATAATACAATAAAAATAAACAAGTCAAAATAAAATAAATGCATCAATTTAAATAAAATAAAATAAAATAAAGTAATTAATATTGATCTCATAAATCACAAAAGCTGAGTCATATGCAGCTGTCAAATCCTGTGTGGCGTCCTCTATTGGTGAGGCAGCACAGTGAGGAGGACAGAATGTTCCAGTGGGAAAGAGAGGGGCTTTCAGACAGGAAGTGGGTGTGAATATTAGGTGTATGACAGCAGCGGCAGGCACTTGTGAGCTGAACTTCTCTTGCACTCAAGCATGCAATTCGACTCAAGTCTATCATGAGGTCATTTCCTCCGCTGCTCTACTGTGGTGAGGTGACATCACCATCATGAGCTGCAGCAATCAGTCCTTCAAACCAGCAGCTAAACGAAGCCAAACCACCTGGTAATAAACTCACTCCTGCTGTTTACTGACAACAGCCCAGGTGCATTTACTATGGTTATTATCATGATCGATAAGCAGGGTATTTATTAAACATCATATTACTCTTGTTTCATGTTTTATATAAAACATAAAGGTGAACTTGTTGAGCTGACAATGTCTGTGACACTCATATAGCAATAAATGAAAAGTAAATAAATACAAATACAAAACAAATACAAAATGCATTTGAAATACAAAACAATACAAATAATGTCAGAAAATAAAAATAATTAAAAAATAAAAATAAAAAAGACAATATTGTCATTTTTAATAAAATTATATAAAAATAAAAAAAGTGAAATTAAAATAAAATAAAAACTATATAAAATTAAATGAAAATAAAAAAATACATGAAAGATAAAACAAAAAAATAAACGAAATAAAAATAATTCAAATAAAATACAAATAAAATAAACAAAATAAACAAGCATTAATAAAATAAACTACAATAATAACAAATATTTAAAAATAAAATGAAAAGTAAAAGAAATGTCATTAACAACCAATTTATTTATATCATTTTACTGTTGCTTTATGCTTTAAAAAAGCCTCTCATTCATGCATTACAGTAATTTGACCACGTCTAACAGGCGTTTTTAGGTACGACGTGAATCATTCTCTCATATGACCTAGATTCTACAGGATCTGAGCGTCAGAGGATCAGAGAGCAGCAGCGAATCAGCAATAAACTGCTGTGCTGAGATTTTCAGCTTTAGAAACATTCACTTTCCCCCACAGCTACAAACATGATGACATTATATGACAGGACTGGCTCTCCTCCGCTGTCTTCCAGAACCTGTTCAGCTACAGTAAGCTGCAAAACAGTGTTTTTTCAGAGAACCACATCTGTAACTACTGGTTATGTGCTCGACACCACGTAGATTCATTAATATATAACAGCAGTTCACTGCTATAGCGATAATATCACTTCAGGAAAGACCTGCCCTAAACTGGACAACTTTCAACAGGTGAGTATTTGAAAGCTAAGCTACTCAAAAAAGCAAAACTTCACGAGCTCTGGTTAAAGAAATCACATTCAAGAGCAGATATCTGGGCCGTGAGCCTAATAAAACACAGCAGATCACATCGGAAGTCATCATGTTTGAACAAAGGAAGCATATTGGGGGGAAAAAGTGGTTGATTTGATTTGATTTGATTTGATATAGCAGGCCAGAACTAACACAATTTACTTTAACAGTCATTGTGGCTGTTTACTATTAATTTGTCTCCAAAAATGAACAAAATCTGAGCTAACTATTATTATTAAATAACAGTATTTAATAGTGTTTAGTACTGAGAGATGGTGCGTGTGTTCGTGATGGTGATTTTAGTTACATTGTTCCGCCATTAGATGGCGACAACAGACTGTTTTTATGAGTCAGCGCTGCAGTAAAGACTTTTACTTTGAAAAATAAACGCTTTTCTAAACAGAAGATATTTTTACTTACAACAACAGCTTGACGCAGCTAACAAATGCACTGAGGAGCTGTCATCAGAAATCAATGAAAGGATATTGACGTTACGACAAAGATAATGCTTTCATCAGCGAACATTCAAACTTAATTGTAAGTAACGTTCGGAGAATGAGATGCCTGTATCAGATGCAGGTAATCACAGTCACTCAGTCCATCTCTCTCTCATTATGCTTATTTTACATAATACAGCAAGCTTTTACTACAGTAATACAAAGTTTTCAATGAACCAACTCAAAGGTCCTTCGTTACTAGCTCTAAAGTGACATTTTGGAATTAGTAACGGAGACGATCAGCTGTTAAACTGTCAACTTTAGATTTAAATCTGTGGCGGAAGAAAGTAGTTCTGCACAAAAGGGGGCTTTTAAAAGATACTCCGTTGTTGTTTCTAAATTATTTACACACTCGTGCCGTCGAACTGTTGTATAAACGCAATATCACATGAGTAGAAGTGAGATATGGCTGTATATCGGCACAGCTGTGATCCGGCTGTAGGCGCGAGTAAATGTGGTAAATATGATCAAAGAAGGCTGTGAAAATTAATCTGCATTGTTAATCCTTTTGATCTTTTATTTTTTTAAAAATTCACAAAAATCTAACCTTTCATTGGATAATAAGAATTTAAAATGGGGGGAAATATCATTATGAAATAAATGTTTTTCTCAAATACACGTTGGACATAATTATTGGCACCCCTAGAAATTCTTATGAGTAAAGTATATTCCCAGCACCATTTTTGAGCACTCCAGGGTGATTATGAACATTAAATTATCCAGCCATGGCTTCCTGTTTCACAGAAATATAAATAGGAGGGAAAACAAAGCCCAAATTCCCTTATTCATTCATCACAGTGAGAAAAACCAAAGAATATATTTCTGATGTGCAGCAAAAGATAATTGAGCTTCACAAATTAGTGAAGTGGCTTTAAGAAAAGAGCGAGAGCAGTGAAAATCCCCATTTCCACCATCAGGACAATAATTAAGAATTTCCAATCAACATAAAATGTTAGGAAACTGCCTGGAAGAGGATGTGTGTCTATATCGTCCTAATGCACGGTGAGAAGGAGAGTTTGAGCGGATAAAGACTCTCCGAGGACCAAAGCTGGAGAATTTGGTGAACACAGGGATAAAAATTACCCCATGTGTACAATGAAGTATACTTCTGTATTTTTGATGTTGTGGGCCTATATTTCTGCTGGAGGTCCTGGACATCTTGTTTAGACGCATGGCATCATGGATTATATCAAATAGCAACAGATAAAAAATCAATAAGTGACTGACTGTTAGAAATCTTATAATGGGCCATGTTTGGATCTTCCAACCGTACAATAAACCAAACACAAACCTCAAAAACAACACAAAAATGGGTCACTGAGCACAAAACCAAGCTTCTGCTGGTCATTCCAGTCCTCTGACCTGAACCATGTAGAACATGAGTGAACTGAAGAGAAGAAGCAGCAACATGGAGCTGAATCTAAAGGGTCTGGAGTGATTCTGGATGAAGGAATGGTCTCTGATCTCTTGTCAGGTGTCTCTAACCTCATCAGGCATTATAGGAGAACATTCAGAGCTGTTAAACTGACAAATGGAGGTTTCAAAAAGTATTGAATAAAAGGGTGCCGTTAATTGTGGCCAATGTGTATTAGAGAAAAACATTTCATAATGATATTTCCTCCCATTTTAAATACTTACTATTCAATGAAAGGTTAGATTTTTGTGATTTTTAAAAAATAAAAGATCAAAAGGATTAACAATGCAGATTAATTTTCACAGCATATTTACCAAGGCCAAAAATATGCGATATTTTTGGCCATGACTGTGTGTGTGTGTGTGTGTGTGTGTGTATAAATATATAAACTGTATATATACACACACACACACACACACACACACACACACACACACGTATATAGTTTATGCTTTTTTTTAATGCACATTTTCTTGTTGGTTTCAGGTTAGTCTGCAGTCATAACTGGCTTAATATTGTCAATTGTATGTACTCATTTATATAGTTTAAGTATAAGTGTGTTCGTTCTCCGGTCGTTTGAGGTCATCGACACAGTTAAACCTGTGTAATCTACTGCTCTACAAACAGAGCACTGGTGTGCAAACACACACACACACACACACACACACACACAGGTATGCTGCTCACACACATGCCATAATCTTCCGCACACATGAGCTGAGATTGAATCGTGGGTGTGTCAGGAATCCAAACACAAACATTATCTGATCTTATTACACACACACACACACACACACACACACACACACACACACAATTTTACTCTTCAGTGACAGCATGCTTGAGAATCAGGAACTAGAGATTAATAAAACAAATCTCTCTATAGAGAGAAATATGATTCAACATCACCATAATTATTTTATTTCTGTTAACGCTATGAATTTTCAAAACTGTTTTAGACAACATTTCTCATTTTTAGTTTTACTTGAAGACTTGAAAGAAAACAACTAAAACAAATAAATAAAAATAAAAAACATAAACCTATTAAAAAAACAACACAATTATTCAAAATGTAACCAGAATTATGAGAAAGTTATGAAAACAGGAGAAATAAAACTAACCTAAAATCAAATCAATGATAATAAAATAACTGCTCAAGTTAAAAATCATTGTTTAAAATGACAGCCAAAAAAAAAAAAAAAAAAAAAATTAAACAACATTGAACAAAACAAGGAAATTGTGGACCAACTTTTCACCAAAAAAAAAAAAATAAATCTCAGCATTAATGCAGGTTTAACATGCAGTGAAACACAAACACTTTGTATCAAGTTTGTTTATAATTTAAAACTACTGCCAGCTTTCATGGCTTTATTAATGGCTAGAAACATGAAAACACAGAAAAAATAATGAATGAATAGCAAAATGATATATGAACAGCAAAAAAATAACCAATATTATAAAAGGTTTATACGTTTATCTTTGATTAAAAAAAAATCTAAGGGAGTCTGGCCTCACCTCATTAAAAATCTTTTCATAAGAATAAACCGAGAAGTCTTTCTATTGCGTAAAACTGTAAAGAAAAAAAATAAGAACAAGTACATAAAAAGAAACATTGCATGATTTGATTTAAAGCAGGTCTTTACATTATTTACCTGCTTGTGCTGCGGTCCAAAACTTGACGTCAGATGTCCTGAACTGTTCACACATCACAACTGAGCTCGTTTCTGTATTCTGGCCTCTCAAACACACATAACCCAGGTCACGCTAACCATGAATCAAACACACACACATCTATCCATTCTCTGTGCAGCAGTTTCGCTCCTGTCGATAATCATTTGATTGTTTTCTTCAGGGTAAATTTGCCCGCTCAATATTATTTTAGCACACAACACCTACAGTTTAGCAAGGTCAAACTGCTGACGCACCCTCACAGCATTTTTGGGCTTCTGTCTCGATCGGCAGCACCAGCCGGACCGTGCCTGACATTTCTGTGCAACAAATTACCAATAACTCAAATTTATGAAGTCTTGCATTTGTGCAGCTAAACAACAAAAAACATCTCTTATTTCATATTCCACTTCAGTTTCCTTCACTAACTTCTGCTTTTTTTCTGCTGATGCTCATATGAATCTACAACCACTGACAACATGATGGAAAGCAGCCCAAAACTACGGTCATGGCGGAGCAACCGCTTCAAGACAATCCTGCTGAGTTAGTTACACTCTCAACATCTTTATGGGTCAAAGACGAGACGTCCCAGTCTGGTGTTCGAGTAAAGCACCTGCTTTAATGCTTCAAGTAACATTCGTGAAAATAAAATGTCAAACTATGGGTGAAACATGCTTCCATTTACGTAAAAATTAAACAACATACTTATTCTGAAATGCACTATTAAAATATATAAAAGAATCAACTGATCATATGTTTTAAATGATTAAAAACTTGTTTCTGACAAATAGGTCAAACTTGAGTGAAACTTTGTGGTTTGAAGAAGAGTGGTTCATTGGTAACAATATATATATAAAATGACAATGAATTAGTATTTTAGGGCTGAACTGTGATCACTAAATAAAGTCTTTTAATGGCATCTAATCATTATTTTTCAAAATACAGTATGCATGGCAATATATTTTAATGATATACTGTATGAACTATTGTTACACTGAATGACACTTTACTTTCTGTAAATCATGGTAAAAATGTATGATGTTGTGAAAGCTGTTTTAAACTTTGTTTTGATGACTGAAAACCCCATATATCTGGATGAATAACACGTATGACATGAATATGTAACATGCACTTGTAATGCATTGGTCTGTGTTTGTGTACTGGGGGGTGTGTGTGTGTGTGTGTGTGTGTGTGTGTGTGTGTGTGTGTGTGTGTGTGTGTGTGTGTGTGTGTGAGAGATCCTCCCGACATTCCACAGATGCCTGGAATTCCCTGGTGTGACACTGCAGCAGGTTTAGAGAAGGACTGGACTGTGACTAACACACACACACACACACACACACACACAGTCTCTGTGCTTTATAACAGTCTGCACAAAGCCGGCATTCACCTGTCTCACCCTCACCTTGCTCTGGGTCATCTACTGACCCTTAACCAGCCGCAGTCAATGATCAACACATCTGAACTGCTCTCTAATGACTGTGGCCCATTTCACACAGCTGTGAGAAAGTCAAACAATAAGTCACTCAAGTCTGTGTGTCACATGACACTAAAGCCCAAAAAAAACACTGCACGATTTTAACAATCCTATAAGATCACTGCACGTCACGCTGTGCGACATGGATCTAATAAACTTGTCTATGACATGCGTGTAGACTGTACGATGATGACACCTATTGATTTGTACACTACGCCACACGTATCTATAGAAGAATGAGAAGCCATCATCAGCATGTGCTACAGGCAAACAAAAAGAGCATGATAAATCATCGTTAGCAGTTGTATTTTTTTTGTGTGTGTGCTGAAAAAAGTGGAAGCGGCGAAAGAGCTTGAGGTAAGCAGTTTTGTGTTTTAGCGCCACACTGTTAAAAAAAAAAAAAAAGTTGAGCCAACTTAAAATTAAGGCAACAAACTTCAGCAGATTTTTGAGTTGAGTTTTCTCAACTTGTCGTTTTAAGTTTATACAACAAAAATTTGAGAATCTCCCACAAAAACAAGTTGAGCAAACTCCAAAAAAAAAATTTTTTACCAGCTTCAGCAGATTTTTAAGTTCGCTCAATTTTTTTTTTTTTTTTACAGTGCATGTCGCGTTGATTTCATGTCACGTTTGTATTGGTCGGTAAGTAAACGTGGATCGTAACAGTGAACACACTGTGCGATGATCATGCCGTATCGTAGGATATCTTAGGTCGCAACAAATTTAAATTGCAATAAATTTATTAAAAATAAATAAATAATTGAAATACGTTTTTTTAAACCACTTTTAAAACAGCCCAGAAACTGACCAAAGCGCTGTGCATGAGCAAAGTAATAAGTACAATATAAAAAAATACAATATATATATATAAAAAAAAAAGTGAGCAGTGTACACAAATAACAGATTTAAAACAGAAACAAAAATTATTATACCAATTTTTCAGTGTTAATACAAATAATTGAAATCAAAGCTAAAACTTAATTAACACTTATTTTGCACAGTATTTACACACACAAAATCAAATCTGAGAACCCATTAACAAGTCTTTCTGCCAGTTAATCAGCCAAGTGTGAATGGTTGTTGCCAAGTCCACATAATGTCCTTAATATGCATTTAATAAAGTATTCAAATGATTTGTGATCACAAGTTTGCACATGTAGAATATTTCACAATGGCTCAGAATGTGGCTCATCAAATCAGTTGTTAGAAACGCAATCCATTTCTATCACACAAACTTGGGAAAACTCAGCAAAAACAAGGTCAAAATACTGATATGCTCTTATTACTGCTGAAGACAAAAGTGAGTCCTCAACACTTCCCCTTTAATGACATTAGACACAAACGGTGTCCATTTCACTGAGCTCTTTCTGAAAACACACGGCCAGGCCCTGAAACACAACACTGTCACACTTGTTTGCATGTCTTTACAGAGCCAGCCGGTGTAAAAATAAAACCGGTTCAGAGAAAGCATGTTACGTTCTCTTCTTCTTGACCTCATGTTTCCCATCTACACACAGATCTGACATGACTGCAGATCCAAAAATAATCAGCACACACGTGTGTTTATGTCCACAGATATGTGCTGCATCTGCATGCAAAGTGATGCACAAGAAACTGCCAAGTTCAGCCGATTCAAGAGCTCGCTAAATCATAATATAAAGAAAGAACAGGAAAAAAAAAAAAAAAAAAACCTTGCATAGTTGTTTTGAACTTCCATATTACTCCCCAATTGGTTGATTACATTAAAAACTGTAAAATTTATTCATTCATTTAGTTAGTTAGTTTTTATAATTATCCAAATATGCAGGCACTCAAAAACCTTAACATTGGATAAAGCCTGTTTCATAATTGTTTTATTTTATTTCATCATGTTTTAGGAATAAATCAAGTGGAAAAAAAATCACACACCAATAAAGTTTGGTGTGTGTAAGTGTTTGCAAACTAACAGGCTTCACATCTATTAATTAAAATCTACAGACACGATCAGATAATTAAAATAAAACAGTATTTTGGATGTGTTTTTTCCCCACTAGTCTGAAACAACACGTCTCACACTACAACTCCTCTCCATGATGAACGAGCTAATGAGGAAATACTTTAAAATTAGTTTTATAGACAAGTAGCAAATAAGCAAATGTGTCCAAACTCTGGACTCATTAAAAATTGCTAGTAAATTTCACAAATTATTACAAAGGAATTGCAAGAAACATATTTAATTAAACATGAAATTTTGAAGGAGACAGAATTAAACTTTTTTTTCATTTTTTTTTTGCAGGTTAGGTGTGTCTCCTCCGCAGATGGAGCTGATGAGATACAACGAGGGACGAATTAGTGAGAAATTTCCCTGAGAGCGCTAATTCAATAACTCAGTCATTCTGTCATGCGCTTCAGTCTCAAGTGAACATTAATATGAACTGCAACAGCCATTAGCATAATCATGCATTCTGTTTCTGAATAGATTTACATATGGAAGACACGCATGCATGCGGTGCACCGGGCTGGTTTTGTGTCCGCTGTCTCCTTCACAGGGACACGGCATGAGCTAATGACGAGCTGTCAGTGTGTTTGTGTGCAGTCAGCTCAGAGAAAGCATCTCCCTTCGGCCAGCGCTGGATCCGTGTCAATTCTCACAGCGTGTGACCTCTGACGGGCGGCAGTATTGATCCACACATGGACCGAGAAACACCGCAAACACTGCGGCCCAAGCAGAAAACATGCAGATCAGAAGCAATTTACAATTCAACATAAGAAAAGATTACCTCGTTTTTCAAAAAATAATTCAGTCCTTCAGTACTTCAGTATTTCAGTCCTGCTACTTAAAAATTGCATGTTTAATTCAATGCTTTGCTGCTTCTTGGTAATTTTCTGTGAAATTTACAAAGTGAAATTTAAAATACCTTTTTTTTTAAATTATTATTTTAGAGATTCGTACCACGTTTTACAAGAAAAAACACTATTTAATTTTTGCTACTTAATAACTGCATTTATTAATGTTTAATGTAAAGTTACTTTCCTTTTTTTATTATTATTATTATTATTATTATTATTATTATTATTGTGAATTTTACTAGTAATCCTAAGCGAAAATTGTTTTAACAAATATAAATAACAGATTATTGTAGCAGGGTTTTTTTTTTTTTTTTTTGTAATTGATCCAATATTTTACTTTGTTTCTTTGTAATTATTTGTGAGAAGTCATTTTCAAGGACAAAATTGCTTATTTTTCATTATTTTAAATGAATTTGCAAATAAAACAAAGACTATCCGAATAAGTTTTTAACGCCAATTTATTTAATTCTTTATTATTTATTTCTTTTTTGAAGTTGTAAATATTACAAGATTATTGCAGTAGGTTTTACAAGAAAATACTACGTCAGTCTATTTATTTCAATGTGCTACTCTGCATTTCTTTGCAATTATTTTCATTTACAAATCACTTTCAAGTTTTAACAACAATTTTTTATTTTGTCAATTTAACATTATCAGACTACGTTTTAAATGTTAAACGTTCAAATCACACTGTTTTTTGTTAGTGTTTTTTGGCTGTACCCCTCAGAGTGAATCAGAACGGATGCGCATAACGACTCGCTTTATCTTTGGTGTCGTCTGACAGGTTTCTCTGGAAGGAAGGTGAAAGTAAAGCAGATATCAGTGAGTTTTTGATGCAATCTTCAACGGAATATGAATAACACTGGGGTGCCGACTCCTTATAAACATGAACCTGCACGTTTCATAGTTCATTATCAAGCTTATTATCCTTGAAAGATCTGTTTGAGACACTAAGTACCAGATAAATAGTAACTGCTCATTCTACATAATCATCAGACGAGTCCTTTCTGTCTATATGATTGGAATAAACAGCAAAAATGACCAGGGTCCACTTACAACAAACACAAAGTTAAGACAACCTTTAGTTATAATTGTAAGGGTATTATGAGGTTTTTCTAAATTAAGGGGTTTGTTGCAACCAGTTGCAGACTTTGTGGTGACAGACCAAATCAAATTAAAAAAAGTTACTATTAAACGACTGTTGCATTGAAGTCGGTCCTGACAACAGTTCTCATTAACTTCAGTCTGAAAGCTAAATTACTGGCAGCTACAATCCCTCATTTCTTATCACTCAGTCATCTTTTCTGTTCATTACGTCTGTCTCAAATCTGTCTCTCGTCTCTGACCGGCTTGATAATGGTGATTTTGGAGATTTCCCAGCGGATGATTGTGCGTAAAGCTCTGAGATCGTCCCGCTGCGGGCCGTCAGAGATTACAGATCACCAGGGTCTTCATGTGCACTAATCTATCACATTTATTCAACATGACGCTACGGGGCAAATACAATCCAGAACATTCAGCTAATAACCTGAACAGAAATGTGCACAAACAAGCACGCACAATTATCATACGAGGAACTGGCAAGTGCTTTAAGAAAATAGGGATGCATCCAAAAAAAAAAAATAAAAGTTGATTTTTGTTTTATGCCCAAATATGCTCATATAATTTTTGAACAAAACTGTGAATAAATACAGTAAAATGTTATTGTTTTTGGAAAAAAAAAAAAAAAAAAAAAAAAAAAAAAAAAAGTATAACACAAAATAAGTAAATACTTTAAAAATATGCAAACAAAAGCATAAAGATATAATAAAATAAGCCCTTATATTATATTTAGGGGGACAAATAAATAAATAAATAAAAATAAACAAAATAAGCAAAATATAAAAATGAAAAAAAAAAAAAATTAAATTCAGAAAATGCAAGTGAATTTCACAAACAATTAGAAAGAAACAGTAAGTAGCATTAATTTAACATGACATTTCCAATGATCTTTGTTTTAGTTTCCACTTGTATGTTTTTTTTTTTTTTTTTTTTTAAATGTGATTTAAGGAAAACTAAAAGGACTAACCAGTGTTCCAGCATTCAGACAAAAAACAAACAAACCAAAAAACTCTGTCACAACTATAAACACCGCTAATAACCAGTTTCAGTCATTTGAATGCTGGTTATGCTGGTTTGTGAAATAGGCCGTATATTTCTGGGCTGTTAGAAAAACACTTTACTAATACATTATCCATGAGACACTCCTTGGCTCCACTCACAACGCCATGGAAACAAACCACACCAACAGCTGAAGATGAAGCTTCATAAAACCACGAAGAAACTGAGCCAAATCAACATCTATTAAGACATTTACATTGAAGACTCTTCTGCTCACCAAGGCTGCATTTATTTGATCATAATTCCACTAAAAACAGTAATATTCTGAAAAATGATTACTATTTAAAAAAAAAAAAAACCATCTGTTATTTGAATCTGCAATTTATTCCTTTGATGCAAAGCTGAATTTTCAGCGTCATTACTCCAGTCTTCAGTGTCGCATAATCCTTCAGAAATCATTTTAATGTGTTATTCTTATATATAAGCATTAGCAAGACACAAGAATATCCCGCACAGTTTACATAATAACATGCCGGCGGATCAATCTCTCCAATTACATACACGCCAACAGCCATTGATTCAGTTTCTCTCTATGAATCCATCAGGAAGAGCGGGGGTGGTTTTGTGACTCAGCGATCCTTACACACACACACACACACACACACACACACACACACACACACACCCTCAGGCTGTTTTATTTACACCTTCACTGGAGCACAAGCCTCTCAAATCACTGAACGACGATCTCTTCCTTGTAAACAAACTGACACACAAATAAAAGAAGCTCCTACAATGTATCTCATATAAAAAAAAAAACCTTCTCCTTTCACTTCCTCATGCAGGTTACGGGTATGACACAGTTTATGAGCTAGATCAGTGTGTGCATGATAAAACCTAATGCTGAACTCCCCATGAATCACGCAAGGAAACTTGAGTAGAAGCAATAAACTAACAAAACCGGATGAGTCCAGTTAGCTGACCTAATAACTGACCCGGCTGCATGGAAATCCAGCAAAAAACATTCAAATAAGTCATTCATAAACAATGCAAATTCATTCATAAAGCTCACCTGTGAAGTGCAACTCAATATTGGCTGATCTCTTGACTCATTTAAATGACAAACGGCCTGTGCTCGGGTTCATGACAGAGGCAAAACGTCACAGTGAGGTCCCATTAGTTAATGCATCGACTAGGATTAAGTAATAATGAGCAATACATTTGTTGCAGCTTGTATTAATCTTCGTTAACATAATAAAAATACAGCTGCTTACTGTCAGACCATATTAGATCAAGGTACATTGAAAGAATAGGTCACCCAAAAATGAAAACTTGCTGAAAATGTGCTCACTCTCAGGCCATCCAAGATTTTAGTTTATGAAAACAGATTCGCAGAAATGTAGCATTGCATCACTGTCTCAGCAGTGAATGGGTGCCGTCAGAATGAGAGTCCAAACATCACAATAATCCACACCACCTCATTCTGACGGCACCCATTCACTGCAGAGCTGAGCAAGTGATGTGATGCTACATTTCTCCAAATCTGATGAAGAAACAAACTCATCTACATCTAAAATATACAAATAAGATGCCTGAGAAACATCTGCATGTCTAAAGCCTTCAGCATGTTTTACTTAATGCACAACTAACAACATGATGAGCAAAAATAAGGACAATCAAGCACCAGACAAAGCGTAATACTAAAAGTCTGTTCTGGTTGGGCTGCAGACAGGAGGGAACAATCAATGCTAAATTCAAATATTAAAATGCCACTAACGATGCAATCATGCATAACTAGGATAGCAAAATCTCTACTTTCATAAAAAGGAAGGAAATGCTCTTCCTGTATCTTAAATATCTGGCATGTGTTAAATCAAACTCAGTATGTAAGTGCAAATGAATCTGTCACTAGGCAGAAGACAAATTAGACTGAGGTGACATGGAAAGACTGTTTGATGTTTTATCAATCAAAAACATGTTTTGAAAAAAAGATGTTTATCTGGATATCTATAATCTATACTGCAGAACCTCACCGAGAGCAGTAACTTATAAAGCTTAAAACTGAGCTGAATGCATGACAAGGAAGACAACACCAATAAAACAAAGGCAGTAACAGCAGACATAATGTATTACACAAAGCAGTTGACAGGTTTTTGGCACAAATTGCATGCCATAACAATATGAAGAGCATAAGACTAAATATGTGAGCATGTATAAATGTAGGTTGCCTGGTTGCGTGTGTGTGTGTGTGTGTGTGTGTGTGTGTGTGTGTGTGTGTGTGTGTGTGTCCTGTAATCCTCTGATGCTTGTGTCACATCTAAATCCTCAGCAGGATGGATCATATATGATTCAGCTCAAACACACAACAAACTCCACAGAAAGGATGAATTATGACAAACTGATGACAGAAAGCGGTTCTTTTCTCATCTGATGCCTTTGCTATGATCTCCATAGAAACTTATTCAGCTAAAAAATACATATGAATCATCCACTGATTATCCAAGCCTGTCAGTAAAATATAGGAAATGAGGAATAATTAATAGTCCTGGTCAATATATCAATATATGAGAGAAGTCATATATTGTGTGACAGGCCACACACACACACACACACACACAATCAAGGACAACTTTACAAACAAATACACAACCCCCAGGTCAAAAACAATAGTTTAATGTTTGAACTGATCTGAAACCAGCAGTAGGTCTGATAGATCAAGAGTAAAATCATCTTAATCAATCAATCTGATCAGAATTATGTCAAATCAACGTAATCAGAGATTATAACACACTTACACAAGTTTCACAAGGGGTTATCTTGTCAAACCAGCTGCTCAGAAACAGACTCAGACGGACAGACAGACAAATAAATAAATTAACAGACACACAGACAAATAAATAAATAAATTAGCAGACAGACAGACAGCTCAGTCCAGTGTCACTGACCCACGCGAACCGCTTGCGCAAACCGCCCTCAGCGCGCACAAATTCCCGCGTCACTCTTTCTACGGATCAACTTGATCATAAAGTCGAGTTAACAGACTTTAAGAAGTTTATTCTCACCGTTTCCGTTGATTTCCGAGAGTTTTCCGCGCGTGTGTCGGTGTCGCGGCCTCACGCTGATCCGCCCTGCGCTCTTCACTGACCGCACACACAAGTCACCGCCCTCTGACACTCTCAGCCAATCGCAGGCCAGAAACGGCAGACGGACAGCCGAGTCAGCCAATCACGGCGCGGACGGAGCGTCTCCGCGTCTGATGCAGCCTGTCCAACTGGCGCACTTTTGACAGACACGCGGCGCGTGCAATCAGTGAGTTTGACTCCTTATACGGGCCAATGGCGAGCCAATGAAAATGAATAAAATAAAAATCTTACTTTCACTCCACTGACGATGTATATTTATTCATTTTATTTCATTGTTTTAAATATACGTTCAGTAATCTGTCTGTTACCGACCTTATTGCAAATGCATAAATCCTAAATAATTTTAAAAGATTTACGTATGTAATATAATATTACATTTTAAGTTAAATTTGGTCTCATTAATGTGAAATATTAATTTAAAAACTACGAAACTTTTATTTATATATATATATATATATATATATATATATATATTTTTTTTTTTTTTTTTTTTTTTTTTTTTTTTTTTTTTTTTTTTTTTACTCAATACTCTGTAATATTGTTTGCATAACTAAACAATACCCAGATCACTGCATGAAGAATTCAACTAAAATCACTGCTGAGAATTTTCGGATGGTTAAATGTCTCCATCTAGTGGCCAAATCAAACTTATTTGAAAGAATTTCAAGCCTGTATGTTAGTTTGCTCTCTGTTTTATACTGGTTTAATGTGAGTCTCTATAAATAACATTTCTTTAATAATGCATGTGGTATATGATTATCTGCACAAAGATGAGAGCATAATCCACTTGATAATTAAAAACGACTGCATCTGACTGTTTAAAAGATGCATTTTAATTACCGCAAATGCATCATTACTGTAAGGTTTATTAGATAACTTTAATCAATGCAATTAACAACATTAACTAACAATGAGCCATGCATTTGTTCAATTACTTATTCATCCGTGTTACAACTGTTCATTGTTAATTCATATTAGCTCGGATCCATTAATATTAACAGATACAACTTTGGAATTTAAGAATGTATTAATAAATGTTAAAATTAATATTAACTGAGATTAATAAATGAAGTATTTTTATTGTTAATTCATGTTAACTAATGTTAACAAATGGAACCTTACTGTAAAGAGTGTTATCAGTAACTTTAATATCTATCATCTATCTATCTATCTATCTATCTATCTATCTATCTATCTATCTATCTATCTATCTATCTATCTATCTATCTATCTATCTATCTATCTATCTATCTATCTATCTATCTATCTATCTATCTATCTATCTATCCCCCAATTTGGCTTTTAGACTCCCACAGCATTTAATAAAATAAAATGTAGTTAAATTTAATTTCAAATTAAATCTCAAATATAGATGTTGTTTAAAAAAGATCAGGTGGAAAGGTGCATATTGCTGTATCATCATAATCAAATTAATGGTTAATATTTATAAAATTTTCCCTAGAAAATAAAAATAATAAAAGAAAATGTTTCATTAAAAAAACCCTCAGTCATTTCAGTTGTTTTCAAAGAAGTTTATTGAAATAAATATTTTTAAACTTTATAAATTCAACCGTTTATAATGCTAGCACACAATCAAGACTTTCTGAAGTCTGTCCGATCTCGTCAGCTCATTTCAGCATGATTCCAGACCTCAGGAACGTAACAGCAGTGTCCAGTGTCACATGTCCATCCTTCCACACGCTGGAAGAACATGAAATGACTCTCGGTGAGCTGGAAGTACAGTGCTTCAGTCGACACATTCTGTGAAAGAGCCGCAGAAGATTCGCAGTGCAGCATGCAGATAAAATGTGCACAAGTTCAATCTGTCTTTGTTATTACCTTTATATATATATATATATATTATATAATAACTGATATACTTACATCATTATTAACAGAGATATTCACATGTTTATTTAAAAAAAGAAAGAAAAAAGGTCAAACATCTTTATTTTCCTCTACAGTATTTCTCTTTTTTATTTATTTTCTGCATTTCGAAGCATGCCAAGGAAATGCGATTCTGCATAGTGTCGGCTATAGGGATGCCAAGAATTCATTTCTTTACAAGACTTCCTTATGTACAGCAAAATCGGGAAGGAGAAAAATAGCAATCCAGTGTAAACAAATGAGCAAAATAAATTAAAACCCAACAGATTGAAAAAATCACGTATATACAAGATTCATGATTGGAAACTGACGCACTGGTAAAGCCTGTTTAATAGTATAATCGCATGGATTTGGGTGCGTTTGGCCGGTTTTATGTGATCTGTGTCTAAAGTTGATGGCATAAATGCCCTTGGCTTCAAATCCCTGTAAATAGATGTAAAGAGAGCAGAGATCCTCCTCTTCAGTACGAGAGACGGTGTAAAGTGCACAGCGGTTCACCGAGCGTCAGGAGAAAAACACACACTGCACACACAAAACCCATTCAGCAGGACAGATCATCATCCAGTGATGTGGAGAATAATCACACAATCAAACACAATAATCTTGTTATATAACCTCCATTAATTACTGTCGGAGCATTAGGACAATGAAGCCGTGTTTTGTGAATCGAGCCGGCTGCATTTCTGCGCTCACAGCCACCTGACACAGATTAAGAGCAAACCTGGATTACTAGCAAACAACCAAAACCAAAACTAAATGACTTCATGTGTCAGAGACCTTACCAACAAAATACTAGAGCCACGTGAGAGTGAATCTCACAAAAAAAAATCATTTTTGAGAAAATATCACGAAAAACTTCCATAATGTAAAAAAAAAAACAAAGAAAAAAATCCCCTGATGCTGTTCTCCCTTAAATAAATAAATCATTTATATAGATAGATAGATCGATAGATATTATTTATTTATTTTGGGGGGGGGGGGGGGGGATTAATCAAAACCAATTAAATATAAATTTAAAAATATTTATTCATTAAAGCAGTATTTGTTTAGAAAATTGCAATAATGAACAATGAGAATAATCACTGAGAACAATACAAACTAGAAAAATCCTAAAAATAGATTTTGTTGTCTTTATGCCAATATATCTTTTTGTTGCCTTGTTTTTGATCTCGGGGTAAAATTTGACCTGATGTGTGTTATTGTGAGATTCACCCGTATATGACGGTAAAAAGACTCGTATACACAGAATTTATAGAGACAATAATGATGATAATAATAATAATAATAACAAACATGAACTACATAAACAAGTGCAAACTCCTGCACTAATCAAAGTAAACGTGACGATAGTTAATTAATGCAGTAGTGTTCTTTCACACTGACACAGACACACGTTTGATCAGACGCGGTGAAGTCGACCGTCCTTATGTTCAGTTTACCAGTTCAATTCAAATTAGATATAATATTTGGTATCAACAATCATAAATCACAATTAAAATCCTCTAAATTCAAGCCTAGAGGCAGAACGATACAATCGTGGTCATGATTCACGTACGGATGCTGATGCACAACACGTTCTCATGCTAATATGTCTTCCTTCCTCAAGAATGCTTATATTAAATATTATAGTCATTTAAATATAATAATGGTAAGTCTGATATAAAATAAATGGCTAAATATTAAAAGTGTTTATTATCGCATGCTTGAGAGCTTATATAAAGTTTCTTTTTTCATTGGTCCACACATCAATGGAAAAACCAAAACCAGTTCAAGCTCAAGAGCTCATAAATGTACCAAATGATAATTAATAATCACGTGACTGTGGCTGCAGGCCGTAAACACCACAGACGATGAGGAAAACATTTGGTCCAACCCAATCTTCAATATTTGGTTTCGTTTGTGGTTTAAAGGATTCGGTATTGCTAAAGCTAGTGTGTTCTAACTACAAAAATCACATCGGGTTGAAAGAAAAAGCTGAAAAACAAACGAACGGAAGCCAAGCGGGACGTGACGCGCGATCAACTCTTTGCATATTGTTCATCCAGTGTCACAACACATGATATGCTTCATCAGTAACAGCATAGCTTTAAACACCCGCCAGTCGCCTCGTCCAGCCAATCCAGTGTGCTTGGGCGGGGCCTGAGGCTCCGCCTCCTTCATCGACGCACAGGAAATGACAGACACACAGAACACATCAGGTTATTATTATTAGAAGGGTTTTCTTCTGTTAGGCCAGCTAACACTAACGAGTTCAGTCAGTTTTGGAAGCGCCGCAGACGTGAAGATAAAGATCGAGAGAGTCTGGAAAATTCAGTGCAAGACATAATGGCTACTTGAAATTAGTAAGAATCATCATTATTCGTTTAGGGATATCCAATACTGGACGACAGCAGTAAAGACGAGTAAAACCGCCTCCAGTGAATCTCTGAACCTCCGCAGTGCAAAACCAGAGCCAGGTTGTGGTCCGGTTTGTTCTCCTCTGGTCTAGCTCCCGGGGTCTGAGCCGTGTTTCTGTGGCGTCTGTGAGCTCAGCGACGTGTGCGGCTCCTGTAGGGAGAAGCGCCGGTGGATGTCGGGGTCGGGCTCCAGCTCCAGTCGGGCCCCGAGGCTGGAGAATCCGGGTCGAGGAGCGGCGCTGACCGCTGGATGGAGCTCCGCGGAGCTGCTGAGAAACTCACAGGACTGGAGGAGAAAACAGAGCAGAGTTCATACATTAGCATCACAACCAAAACTTTCAGCCAAAACTTTAAATAGAATCAAAGAAAAAAAAAATTATATATATATATATATATATAAATTACATAACATGTTTAATTTTAATTATAGATTAATTTAATATGAAACATAACATTTATAATTTATGAAATAATATTATATTACACTTTTATATATTGCACACACACAAACACAGTTATAAATGGCAATAAATGAATAAATAAGTATTAAATCTAAATTATATAGAAATTAATTTAAATGTTTTTTTTTGTTTGTTTATTTCAAAAATGTATTCAAGGGCTTTATTAGGCGGTAGCAGCTCCTGATGGATTAAATGAAATGAAAACTGTGAGTAGTATATATATATATAGTATTTGTGTCTTAATAATTTTAAATGATTATATTACTATATATTATTTATTTTTTTATTATAAACATATTATAATGCCTATATTATACAGACATACATTAATTAATGTAATGTAAATATATATATATATATATATATATATATACACATTAATTAATTAATTAATAATAATTTGGCCATGAGATGGTAGCACCTCCTGAAGGACTGAATAGAAAGACGTAAAACTGTGACTAGTAAACTGTTTAGAAGTAAAATAATGTACGATATATACATTACATATACAATGTACACTATATACAGTAAACTGATCAAGCGTGGTGTCAGCAGTAACTATGATCATGTGTTACCTGTGAGAGAGAAGCTGGTGTTTTGGACTCCAGCGGCGTGACGGGCTGCACAAGGATCTCGGGAAACATGGACACCTGCGGCGGGGAGGAAACGCTGCTGTAGGACGGAGGAACCAGCATCATCTGCCTCTGCAGGAGCTGCATGATCGCGCCGATATCCGTCGACATGCGACTCTCCAGTCTAAACACACACACACACACACACACACACACACACGGATTATTCAGAAAACAGCTATGCGCACAGTTAGATTTGCAATGCAATTCATTCCTCTACTCATAGGTGGCGCTGTCGGGCTGTTAATGCAACTCCATTCAAAGCTTGTGAGTCTGGTTTCAGTGAGTCAGCTGGTTCAGACAGCAGGTTGTGTGGACACAGGTGTTCTGACTGCAGTAAGCTGAGACCTGTTGAGCTGTTTCTGCAGCAGCTCCAGTCTGCTCTCCATCTGGTTGCGCTGCTGGCGGCTGATGCTGCGCAGGGGGGTGCTGGGATGCGGCGAGGGCGACGGGAGATTGCAGCGGGGCACCTCCTGATACTGCCTCCCCCGACTGTCACCCCAAAAACTGAAGATATTAGACACACCTGAGAATGCACCTGAGGCACACACAACACACACACATTACTACCACATACAGCATGATTTATAACATTTATATTTCTATGTACTCTTGTTTAAATAATATGAATATTAATTCATAGTATTACCATAATTTGTTTTTGTTTTGTTGATGATGATCGTTTCACTTATTATTATTATAATTTTATAAATTTATTTTATTTTAGTTATATTATATAATATACTTTTGTTTGTTTGTTTGATTGCATGTTATGTTGCCCTTTGCTGTTATCTTGGCCAGGACACTCTTGCAAAATATTATATTAGTCTTATAAATAAATAAATAAATATATGAGTCTTTTATTTTAAAAAATATAGTTAATCAAAATGCATAAAAAACCCATTATGTCAATCAAATCTTGATAAAAATGTAACAAAGTCAATGTGTTTTATAAAATGCAAATAAAAATCCTATATTCAACATTATAATGTTAACAGTTTTAATATAATCTAATATTATATTATATAAAAAATAATATTTTCATAATATTGTGTATGTTATAATATGAAAATATTATTTTTATATAATATAATATTATTTTTAAATGTTATACAACTTTATATATTTATTATAACATTTAAATTCTGAATATTTCTAATATTATTATTTCAATGATTTGATCTTTTTTAATTCTTTTTTTTTAATACTATGGAAGTTTACTGTTGTCATTCTGTCACCTGATAGGGCGTTGCACGTGTTTCCTGTTTTGGGATCGCCCTCTCCCTCAGTCACATCCATGAGCGTGGTAGGAGGGGTGGGGCATGTGTTCACAGGCTCCTCCCCCTCATCACCACTGGAGTGGGAGGAGATAGAATTGCGAGGCTCCTCCCACCCCGGTTTGAGTTCGCTCTTGTTACAGGCTGCTTGTTTTCTGCCTCTCCGGACGGGTTTCTGATTCTTCTTGATCTCTCCAGCATCGGCGTCATCTGGAGAAACAAACATGGACATGCAAAACAGCTCCACTGTCTGCATATATCATCTGTAAATAGTGTGTTTCAGAATATTAAATGACGGAATCAACCATAATAAATCCAGACTGAACATCAATTATCAGGAAAAACCTTTTTCTGTCCGTCGTCGGAATGAAAGTTTTCTCCTCCGCAGTTTGTTGAATCCGACGCAGTCTGAATCATCGCTGCTGGGAGATCCGGGAATCATGTTTGTCTGGAACATGCACACCTCGATGAATTCTGTGTTTTTGCTCCATTCAGTTGAAAGATTATGTGTATCTTACATATCTGTATCTGTCTTACAGACAGAACTTTTGGGAAAGCTAGAGAGAAGCTAGGACTCTTACAAGGGTTAAGATTGTTTGAAGGATGACATGCTAACATCGCTGCTGTAGAACTGCTACCTTCAATAAATTTTTCTCCCCATAAGAACTGTGGTCAAGCTTACTTATGTTACGTGTTAGAGACATCTAGTACATTGGCGAGCCACCCAAACCACTGCTCGGCCAAACACAGCACAATCAAACACAATGAAAGCGTGACTCACGTCTCTGAGGTTAAAGGTGATCTCCAGGTTGCTCCAGAAGTGGTCAGAGAACTCCGGGTACATATCCAGCACCTCCAGCACGTCTTCTCTGTGGATCTTATGGAGGTCGCAGTACGTCAGCGCCCTCACGTCTGCGTTAGATTTGCCGGGCCGTGCGTACAGGTTGATGGGCTCACCGAATATATCATTCTTCCCTAGGAAGCACACAATATCACCGTCAGACGCAGCCACAAACAATCAGACTGACAGAGATGTGCACATTTATTCTTTCATATTTTATCATTTTGTGTGCAGGAAGACTATTCCCAACATTTTGGTCTAATTGTAGTTGGAAGCCCGTCTAGTAAATGTAAACACTGCAATTCAATTTGGCTGATTAACCCCTTTTTTCCCATAATATTTTACTTCTACATTACAGTGAAAGCAACATGCTGCTTAGAATTTAGTTTATTCTTAATGCACCTACAGTTTTATTTATCTATTTTTGTGCATTTTAATACTTTGCTTTTTAGGCATTAAATTGAATTCATTCATTCATTCATTCATTCATTCAACTGTGATTTATTTATTTATAATTTATTTTTTATGATATATATATATATATATATATATATATATATATATATATATATATATACAGGACAGAAAAACAGTGTAACTGCAGTTTTGTTTATGCTTATGCATTTTAATGCTTAACTTTTATGCATTCAATTATTTGTTTATATATATTTGTTTTAATAACCTTTTTAAAAAAATTTAAACGTAATAATTTATTTTATGATTTTTTTAATGATACACATAGGACATGAAAAACAAACAAACAATTTAATACATACTATAAACTAAATAAATACTATAAATAAATAAATAAATAAAATAAATACGACATATGTTGGTATGACTTCAGAAGACTTGGACTGTCACTCATGAGTGATAAGAACTATTTTAATAGTGTTTTTTTTTTTTTGTCCCCCCCCTATTTGCAGCTTGACAGTCACTAGTCTTTGAATGATTTCAATGAACAGCAGTGATGTTCTGCAAAACATCTGCTTTTGTTTTGCAACAAGAAGAAATGCAGTCATGCAGGAAAGTCATGAGGATGAGTAAATGATTTTTGGGTAAATTATTCATTGAAGTGTGTGCATTCAGAGTCACACAGGTTTACAGATGACATCCTGTAGGTGGCACTGCAGGATAAACAGAATCTGTCAAACTGACCCTACAGTACAAACTGTGGATATTAGAGATGCGTGCATGAGCTCAAACGTCACCTGAATCCGCTGCTTCAAATAAATTATCCGCCTGCCACCCACCCGCACCTATATTTTTCTCTGATTTAGAAACCGACCCGACCCGCACCCGATCGTCACATTACAATGATTCTAATTAGACCAATTCTTAGTTTTGCACAATGATATGATGAACGGATGGTTCATTTTTAACAGCAGATTCAGTGATGTGAGAGCTGATCCGTGCATCACGTCTGCCGTGCATTACGGCTCCGACGCGGCCACCGGAGCTGATCGCAGTCGCTCTAGTCAAGTCAAAGCTTGTGTTTATACCCATAGATATATATATATATATACATATATATATATAAAAAAAATGAAGGTTTCCTAGAAGTTTTGATAGACCTGGTATTGCATGACTCCTAGTTGAGGGTTCCAAGTCGTTTTTTTATTTCCTGAAGCAAATTAAAAATAACATGGCTTGGCAAACGATATGTTCGAATAATGTGTTCTTCTGGTATTCAAAATAAATTAATATGTGTGTAAAAATCCTCTCCCTTCAACCACGTGCTCTCCGTTCTCCTCTAACAAAAATAACTGCAGCCATTTCAAGCACAAAATAGTTTAAGATGTTTTTGGGGGGGGGGGGGGGGGGCGTTAAATAATGGTGCAAATGCCAGTAACTTGACGAGTGCAAACGTTAGTAAATCTCGTTGCGTGATTCATTTGAATACTCTCCTCTCATAACTTTTGCGTCTGAAAGGGAGTCTCCTACAGTGAAGAATTAGCGCTGAAAAGGCATGCACCTGACCTCATTGAATATGCATTTGTAGGAGTTTCCCTTTTAGACACAAAATTTATGAGAGGAGAGTATGCAAATTAATCCCGCAAAGCATTTTTCTACTGTTTGTGCTCATCAAATTACTAGTATTTGTGCCATTATTTAACGCCCAAATAATGCATGCCTTAAACTATTTTGCGCTTGAAATGGCTGCAGTTAGAAGAAAGATGCTTTTTTCCACATGTATTAATTTATTCAGAATGCAAGAACAGATTGTCCAAACATATCATTTTCCAAACCATGTTATTTTTAATTTGCTTCAGAAAATAAAAGACGACTTTCATTTTTTGGCCTCTGAACTATGCTAATTTGAGATGAGATATTGCTCCTGTGTTGTTTAATTTGTGCGTTGTTAGTAAATTTCCATTAGATTTTGTTATTTTTGTTTAATTTTCCATTAAATTTCCACGCCCATCGGCGCTGTTTTGGAATTGTGCTCTCGCGATAATTTGCCCTTTTTAGTAAAACTGGCCCTTAATAATATTAAGTCATTTTACTTGTCAAGTAAATGTATCTTAATTCAAGGATTTGTAGATATTCATACTAGAAAACAAGACAAAGTACTAAGGTAGAAAATCATTATTTGCAGAGCAGTACAATTTTCACGCCAAAAGACGGCTTGCGCTGGCACAAGCTGTTAGTAAAACTGGCCCTAAATGTTTTATGTATTATAAAAGACCCTGGAGGATCTTTTGAAACGGCCTACCTAAGATAGCCACCACAACATCACCACGTAAGATCTCGATGGAGCCGCGGGAGATGAAGTAGAGCGCGGTCAGGACGTCTCCGGCGTGCACCAGCGTGTCTCCCGGCGGGGCGTGTGTGGTCTTGAACTTCATGGCCAGCGCTCGCAGACACCCTTTACTGGAGCCCTTGAACGCTTTACAGTTCTGCAGGAGAGTCCGGTTCAGATGCAGACAGATATCAGCCTGCAGACACTCTGGGAAACCCTTCAGCACCTGAAAGAGCACAGAAACACATCTATTAAATGAGGAAAAGAATTGATTTTTTCTGTAATCTACAGTCCTTTCTAAAGTTCGGGGTCTGTAAGATATTTTGGTAACACTTTACAATAAGGTTCATTAGTAAACATGAACTAAGAATGAACAATACTTCTACAGCATTTATTAATCTTAGTAAACGTTAATTTCAACATTTACTAAAATCAAACGTTGTGCTTGTTAACATTAGTTAATGCACTCTGAATTAACATGAACTAACAGCGAACTACTGTATTTTCATTAACAAAGATTAATAAATAGTGTAATAAATGCATTGTTCTATGCTAGTTAATACATTTACTAACATTAACTAATGGAGCCTTATAGTAAAATGTACCGATTTTTTTATTGTTTTTGAAAGTCTCTTCTGCTCAAGCATTTATTTGATCAAAAATGCAGTAAAATTGTGAAATATTATTACAATTTCAAATAGCTGTCTTCTATGTGAATGTATTTTAAACTCTAATATATTTCTGTGATGCACAGCTGTATTTTCAGCATCATTATTGCAGTCTTCAGTGTCACATGATCTTCAGAAATCATTCTAATATGTTGATTTGCTGCTCAAGAAACACTTCTGATTATTATCAGTGTTGAAAACAGTTGTGCTGCACAATATTTTTGTGAAAACTGTGATACATTTTATTTTTCAGGATTCACAGATGAATAGAAAGTTCAAAAGAACAGCATTCATTTGAAACTCTTCGTAACATTATAAATGCCTTTACTGTCACTTCTGATTAATTTAATGCGTCCTCGCTGAATAAAAGTATGACTCTTAAAGTAGTATTTAATATTTATACTCATTATTAATGACTACGAATCATTAGAGTTTTATTGTACTCTGATTCGAAGGGATCTGCAGTCTCATAAGACATATCATGTGCAAAAAAATCATACTTTTTTTAGTATCTCGCCACCTTTAAATCAACGTTTTAATGTTTCAGAGCTCAGTGGTTCAGTAAAGAATTTTTTGAAAAATCGATGAAAAAATTATGGTCCACGTCATTTCACTCGGCAGCACAGCAATCATACCGGCTCTGACTGTCCAATCAGAACGCTCCACTGCTCCTTAATGAGAGGAGCCGGCGGCCGGAGGTGGACGCTCATTTGTTTTCTTTACTTGAATGCGTAATCTTGTTAAACTCTGCGTTTGGGGCTAGTAATAGTAGAGGATGTACTGGTGAGGACAGCTGCTAAATGAACTCATTATTTATTATACACATTCATGTAATCCAGCTCACAAATCACTTTAAAGGTAATGCAAGTGAGATTGTTAGTCATGAAGTAATAGTTCACCCAAAAATGACTCATAAGATGTAGATGAGTATGTTTCTTCATAAGATCTGAAGAAATGTAGAAACAGCTGATAAAAGCATCACAATAATCCACACAACTCCAGTCCATCAGTTAACATCTGGAGAAGACAAAAGCTGAAACAAATCCGTTTTTAACAACTAAAATATGAATCTATAATAACGCTTCCTCCAGTGAAAAAACAATCTGGTCTGAATCAGGAGAGAAATCTGCGCAGATCAAGCAGTGTTTACAAGCCAAAACAGCTCTAAACAAATATATGGCTGGATTTTGATGTGAAAGACAACAGGAGATGCACTTTTTCACTGACTTTTTCAGTGTTATTATGGATTATGGACTAATATTTTAGGGAAAGCAATAGTTTGAAGTTACACACATCTTAATGACGGATTTGTCTCAGCTTTTGTCTTCTCAAGATGTTAACTGATGGACTGGAGTGGTGTGGTTTGGACTCTCATTCTGACGGCACCCATTCACTGCAGAGCATCCATTGCTGAGACAGTGATTTCTCTGTAAGGTGATGTAAGGCAGCAGGAGGACTCACAGCGTTCATGTCGATGCCGTTGGTGTAGGACCAGGCGTGTTGGAAATATTCCTCCAGTCTCTGGCGCAGCGGGTTGGGAATCTGATGGAAGCGGATGAACTCTCTCACCCGCAGCATCTGAGTGTGATAACGAGCCGTTCCAGAGTACAGCCGCTGGATGATGGCTGACACGTTCCCGAAGATACTGGCGTACATGAGCGCTGAACAGGAACAGGAAGGGCAAGGTTAAAAATAGCGTCATGATGAAGCACCAACACAGGTACATGCTTCACACTTTACTGCTGTGACATCTGCTTAGATCAGCGCCAGTTTCCTTACGGGTCGAGCTGGCGGACAAGACTACTTTTGCTGTTAATTAGCACATTTATGTACTGTTATAAACATCTCACAGAATAAAAACACAATTATGAGCTTAATGATTTTGTTGTAATAAAACAAAGATTATTGGAGTGTTTTACAAGAAAATAATATTTCAGTACTTGAAAATTTCATGTTGAATTACTTGCTGTTACTTTCAATTTCTGTGAAAATTGTTTCTACACTATACAAAAAAAAAAAAAAAAAAAAAAAAAAAAAAAAAATATATATATATATATATATATATATATAAAAGGGCTGTCGATCGATTAAAATATTTAATCGCAATTAATCGCACGATTGTCATGGGTTAACTCGTGATTAATCGCAACTTAATCGTGCATTTTTATTTGTTTTAAATGTACCTTCAATTAATACTTTTCAAGTTTTTAATACTCTAATTAACATGGGCATGGACAAATATGGATGCTTTATGCAAATTTATGTTTATTATTATTGAAACCATAGTCAACATAGAGCATGGAGAGTAGACATGTTTCAAAGGTCATAAATGTTTTTCAAAGAACTTGTTCATGTCTATTAGACACATGAAAAAATAAATAGCAGGTTCCCATCACTTCTCTTTCTGTGCACTGAGCAATTTACTGACAGGGCAGCTCTTCTTCTGTACATGCAAAATGCACATTTATTATTTATTATTAGATTTGTTTGTCTCTCTCTGCGCCACATACTGTATTTTGATGCAGCTAAATTCTCAATAAAACTGTTTTCATTGATATATTTTACTGTTTCTGTTGTCAGACAATGGAATGAATATGAAATAGTGACTGAAACGCGACCCGTTAAGACTAGGCTACATAACCAGCTCTCCTTTCCAAGATGTTAATCTGCACAATAATCCTGATAATCGAGCCGTCGTCTGATGAAATCAAATACACATAAGATAAAGACAATAGCTGTGCTGTGATTCCGGCTATACTTGCATGTAAAATTAGAGACGCAACATAATATCTGTGATTAACTGAAAGTGCTGCTGAGCAGACGCAGAGAGAGAGAGAGAGAGAGAGAGAGAGAGAGGGAGAGAGAGAGAGAGAGAGAGAGAGAGAGAGAGGGAGAGAGAGAGAGAGAGAGAGAGAGAGAGAGAGAGGGAGAGAGAGAGGGAGAGAGAGAGAGAGAGAGAGAGAGAGAGAGAGAGAGAGAGAGAGAGGGAGAGAGAGAGAGAGAGAGAGAGAGAGAGAGAGAGAGGGAGAGAGAGAGAGAGGAGAGAGAGAGAGAGAGAGAGAGAGAGAGAGAGAGAGAGAGAGAGAGAGAGAGAGAGAGAGGGAGAGAGAGAGAGAGGGAGAGAGAGAGAGAGAGAGAGAGTGAGTCCACTTTCAGGTGCACTTTTGTCATAAATCAGTCTATTAATTTTCCTACATAATTTTTTACCAAAATTCAGTCTTTATACTCCAAAATTGCATATTTAATTCAATGTTAATTGCCAGTTATTTGTAATTAATTATGAAATTTACTAGGAATTTTCAAGTAATAATTGTTTCTATGCTTCAAAAAAATAATAAATAAATATTCTAAAACATGTTTTACAAGAAAACACTATTTTAGTCTTTCTACTAGTGTTATTTTATCATTTAGACACTATTATAGTTTCCATTAATATTTTTAATATTTTTATATTTTAATTTTAGTTTAATTTTAATATTATTGTGTTTTTTTTATCACTTTTAGTAGTTTTTGTTTTGTTTTATGTCTATATATGTGTAGTATTTTATTCATTTTTATTTCAGTTGTAAGTAAATTAAATATGCTTTGGCAATTAGCTGAAATTAAACTTTATTATTATTGTTATTATTATTATTGTTTCAGTTGATGTCTATTTCAACTAACATTTTTTTAGTGGTTCAAACTTTGTTTCAGTTTTAATTCAAGTTAACTATAACCCTGCTCTCTACTTCAAAATTTCATGTTTAATTCACTGTTCTTGCTGCTTCTTTGTAATTAATTGCGAGTGAAAATTGTTCTACATGTTTCTTTCCAGTATAAATCTGTAGAGCTTCAGTGAAAGTGTCTCAGAATGACCCTAAATGACAGCCCTGAAGATTTCTCCCTGTATTCATCGTTATACGGCCTCTGTAAAAGCGTCTGGATTCAGAGCTTGTGTTTCTGCGGTGGTCACTGACTGATCTCAGAGCAGGTGGGCAGCACTATGAATCACTCTACAAAAGCTGCAAAAATAGCAACAAAGAAGGAGCTGGTGAAGCTCAAACACTGGTTTGAGTTTGATTCTCGGGAACCCGATACGGATTAAATGAATACATGTTGAAGAAGTGACACAGAATATCTCCTTCTTTTCTGTTTGTTTATGAAAGGGTGATAATCTCAAAAAACCTGTCAAACCTGTGTCATATTTCACCATAAAAATCAAAAGAAAGGAATAGAAATTTGATTTTGCATAAAACAAATTAAGCCTTTAGACCCTTTAGATTTTCATGATAATTAAAATTATTAATAAAATAAAAAAGAAAAATATGAATAATGCATACATATATATATATATATATATATATATATATATATATATATATATATATATATATATATATATATACATACATACATACATACATACATACATATATATATATATATATATATATATATATATACATACATACATACATACATACATACATACATACATACATACATACATACATACATACATACATACATATATATATATATATATATATATATATATATATATATATATATATATGTATATATATGTATATATATATATATATATATATATATATATATATATATATATATATATATATATATGTATATGTATATATATGTATATATATGTATATATGTATGCATTATTCATATTTTTCTTTTTTATTTTATTAATAATTATAATATATTATAATAAGAACTGGGTGGGAAAAAAATAAAATATATATATATATATATATATATATATATATATATATATATATATATATATATATATATATATTTATTTTATTTTTTTCCCACCCAGTTCTTATTAACATAAGACAAAAATAAATATTATTTAAACTGTATAGTGGTTAAACTGCATTTAATTTAGGGTTTTAATAAAGAAAAACACTGTTTTACAGCCAATGTAATGTATTAAAACAATGAAAACCACCATAGGAAATTAAAACAAACAAACAAAATATGTAAAATCAAAATACAGCAAGGATAATTTATGAATTTAAAAAATACTTATCTTTTATTTTATTAAAATAAAATCACCTGGACCAGATTTTTTTGAGATTCATTCTAGCACACACACACACACACACACACACACACACACACACACACACACACACACACACACACACACACACACACACACACACACACACACACACACACACACAAAACCATTACATGCAGTAAAAACACAGAAGAAATATGATTAAATGAGTCTTTTTGCAGTCATTCAGCTGTTAAATGGTGAATATTGAGTTTGATCACTACAGTCTGCTGACTTCAGCTGTTGAATGTAATGAATAATCTTGTCGCAGATCGAAGAGGTCGTGTTGATCTTCTCCTTTTGAACTTCCGCCCTTTTCCAAAATGTAATTCTGCAGAAGCGATGATAAATGCTTTTACCGGCCATAAAAACGGAAATTACTTCACGGTTATTGAGGTCTAATATATGTGCGGAAGTGATATTAACTTGGCGATTTATCATTAATTGCGGCGATCAGGACCTACAAAAACGAGCTATCAGATTGATTTGTTCGCCAAAAATTAAAAAGGGAGGACGTTTCATCAGCATGTGATGAGGTTTGATCATAAAGTGCACAATAAAAAGAGCTCCATTATAAACCTGCTTAGAGAACAAACACGCGCATCTCTAATGAAGCTTTAATCTGAACGACAAGACATTCAGGATGAAGGTCAACACTCAGACATGCTTTAATGGCTCAGTTATGCTTGATTTGTTTTCTGCGGATCTATTAAGTTAATTAAAAATACATTTAAAAAATGAAATTTATACACACTATGTCCCTGTTTTATGATGAATGTTTTCAATGTGTGGAACAAAGTTCATTATTATCAGATTCAGATCATCACATAGAAAAAAGGCTCATCAATTATTATAAAAAAATAATATTCAATATTAAAGTATATATATATATTGTAGTTTTAATTTGAAAGTTTTAGTAATTGTGTTGTGTGTTTTGTCATTATTATTATTATTATTTTTATTATTATTATTAAATATGTATATGTTGTTTTATTCATTTTACTTATGTTTTAGTTTTAGGAATTTTATTACATTAATTTAAACTAATTAAAAATGATAAATGTTAGCAACTAGCTGAAATAAAACATTTTTTTATGCCTTTTTATTTATTTATTTCATTTAATAATTAACATTTATTATCAGGGTTTTTTAAGGATTTAGTTTTAAGGGAAATAATTTTGTTGTCAGGTCACTCTGAATTTAAAAAAATATATAATTATATGAAATATGTCAATATTTATATATAAAATTTTATAATGTACCTTTTGCTATGTATATAATCACAGAAAGTGTATCTTTAAGAAGATATCATAAAAAAAAAACATAATTTGAAAGAAAAAAATCATGATTTTCTTGTTTCAAAAATTCATGAAATTTGTAAAATCTTTTTTTTTTTTTTTTTAATAATAAAGGAAAATGTTAATTTGTTAAACTACATTTTTAGGAGTTTTTGAAACAAAATCAGAAACAAACATGAATACAATCATTGTGTTTCTTTTCAATCTTAAAAAATATTCTATGATCTCAGACCTCCTAACTGACGGCTGACCCTTAGCCAGCGAAACATACTCACATCCAATCAGCATGACGCAGATGGAGAAGATCTTCTCGGAGTTGGTGTTGGGCGACACGTTCCCGAAGCCCACGCTGGTCAGGCTGCTGAAGGTGAAGTATAAAGCGGTCACATATTTGTCCTTGATGCTGGGTCCAGATCCCTTGATGCTGCTGTTGTGCGGTTTGCCCAGATCCACGCCGAGCGCGTGCAGCCAGCCGATGGAGCGGTTCTGCTCCACGTTCCCGATGGCGTACCAGATACAGGCCAGCCAATGAGCGATCAGAGCGAACGTGCACATCAGCAGGAAGAGGACGGCCGCGCCATACTCAGAGTAACGGTCCAGTTTACGCGCCACTCGCACCAGACGCAGAAGACGCGCCGTCTTGAGCAGCCCGATGAGGGTGGTCTGCTGAGTCGGCTAAAAAAACACAATAAAACAAACAAAATGACAGATTCTCCTTTTTAAGACCGAGTAAAGACATTTTAGAGGGACAGTTCACTCAAAAAAACTAAACAAAATTCTGTCATCATTTACTCATTCACACCTTTGACTTCTATAGTATCTTTTTCCATACTCTGGAAGTCAATGGCTTTTTTGCTACCCACATTCTTCAAAATATATTCCTTTGTGTTTTGCAGAAGAAAGAAATTAACTTGAGAGTGATGTTAAACAGTAAATAATGACAGGAGTTAACCCTTTAAGGAACACAATGTCTTGTATTAGCAAGTTAGAAACACTTCACAGTTTGAAAATACAATATCTAATACTTTTAAATTCATTTTACAAACAAACAATAAATAAATAAATAAAAATACAAAAAATAAAATAGCTCCCAACCACTGCAATGTGGAAATAACTTTTACGGTACCTAATGATTACAATGAGTGAAAACAGTGATGTCCTTTGTCAGTGTTTCTGTCTTGTTTTCCAGTGCACATGTCTAAAGATTCATAAATCAAGATGTATTTACTTGAGAAGCAAAATTAGAAAAGATAGTCTTGTTTTATGTGGAATTGAATAACAAATCAAAATTGCATTAGTTATGAATAAAAAAGAACAAATAATAATATATTATTTCAAAGGAAAACAAGTTTTCATTCCCCAATAACAGACTTTTGTTTATGTTTCAAGCATAAACTTATTTCATTTTGTTCAATGACTTCATATATTCATTTTTCAAGTCAATATATCTTGATATAAGGATGTTCAATTGTGACTCTGGAGCACAAAAGCAGTCATAAGCAGCACAAGTATATTTGTAGCAATAGCCATCAATACATTGTATGGGATCATGTTGATTGTAAATTTCCTACCATAAATATATCAAAACTTCATTTTTGGTTAGTAATATGCATTGCTAAGAACTTCATTTGTTCAACTTTAAAGGTGATTTTCTCAATATTTTTATATTTTTGCTCCCTCAGATTCCAGATTTTCAAATAGTTGTATCTCAGCCAAATATTGTCCGATCCTAACAAACCATACATCAATGGAAAGATTATTTATTCAGATGATGTATATATCTCAATTTAAAGAATTTACCCTTATGACTGGTTTTGTGGTCCATGGTCACAATTAAGAAAAAAAACTAATTTTTGCAACATTTAATGCCATGACTTTATGAATTTAAGACTTTCTCTGATTTAAGACCTTTATAGATCAGCCAATGGAAGTAAATATATCTTCATTTAACAATGTTAAAAAATTTGTAATGGAAAACAAGACAAACATTTTTAGCAATGCATGCAACATTTAACGCAATGACTTTATGAATTTAAGTGATGATCCTCCTCTGTATTTTTACAAAGATATTTAAATCAAGATGCATTTACTTTAGAAGAAAAATGACAAGTCTTGTTTTATAAAAAAATGATCAACATGACAGGAGTTTATGAAACTGTATCTTGATTTAAGCATGTTTAGATATTTGCGTTGAAAAGCAAGACAAAAATCGAAATATTCATTATGCAGAGCATGCAACATTTAATGTCATGACTATGAATGTAAGACTTTCCGCTCTGATTTAAAACCTTTTTAAGGCCTTAATTTGCTGAAACCTTATATATATGTAAACATTTATTCATTTAGCAGACACTTTTATTCAAAGTGTGAAATGAGAATATAAAAAAGGGTCATGGCAAGCAATTTATCATGAGAGCAGACAGCATATGCAGTAGAAAATGGCAAGTTTGAAGTGTAAGATAAATCAGTACAAAAGAGCTGGAGCACAGATAAGAGCTTCAAAGCCTCATTTCCCATGATCCCCCTCACCTCTGCACCCATCTCCTCCCCGGTGCGGTCTATGAGCAGGTCGAAGGGAATGGCGGCCACCATGTCGATGAGGAACCAGCCTTTGAAGTAATGCACGGCGATGCGCAGCGGGTGGCTGACCACCTCGTCGTTGGCGTTGACGTAGGTGGTGCGGAAGTTGATGATGATGTCGATGATGAACATGATGTCCACGATGAGGTCCACCACGTTGAGCGGGCTGCAGGAGTAGCTGCAGTTCTGCCCGGAGGCGTCCTCGTCTCCGTTGAGCAGGAAGGCGGCGGAGTACGGCGTGAGGATGGCCGTGTAGATCACCAGCAGCAGGATCAGCCAGTCCCACACCGCCTTGAACGGGCTGTAGTGCAGCACTGTCCACTTGTGGATGCGCGGCGTCTGGAGCTTGTACTCCGGCAGAACGTCAGCGCCCAGCGACAGCACCTGCAGAGAACACAGAGAGCAGAGCGGCTGCTTAAACAGGAAGTGTTTCCAAAACGGTTCGCAGGATCGCCAATCAGAAGAATGCCAAAGACGGTGCAGAAATATATGCAGTACGTTTTTTTTGCACAAGCCACTGGCATTTGGTATTACCCTGCCATAGTCAGCATTTTCTCCTAATCTAACAATGAATGAAACAATTAAATAACAGCAAGGAACTAAAACTAAAGGTTTTGACCAATTCTGGCCAATTTCAATTACAAATAAATGACCAATAATATATTCAATATATTACAAAAACATATGAATGTACATATTATACATATATTAAAAAATAAACAAAAATTGTTATTTAAAATAATTGTTCTAACATAATGTATAAAAAATGTATATACTAATAAAAATATTATTACTATATATATATATATATATATATATATACATATACACATATACACACGTATTTAAAAATAGTAAGAAGAAAAATGACAAAACTAAAATTACTACACTTAAAAATGAAAATGAAGACTATTAAAATATAAAAATAAATATAATAGTACTTCAGTGGTACTAAAACAATATTATAAATAATAGATAACACACACGCACACACATTAAAACATTAAAATAAACTTACTTGAAATGTTAATAAAAACTATAATAGTATCTTAATGATACTAAAATAATATCACAATAAACAGAATATACACAAACACACACATGCATTACAAGAATGACAAGACCTTAATGCACACAGCAGAGGTAATATTGTGAAATAGGAAATATTATGAAATATTATTACCAGATGAGCATCTAAAGCAGTAACACACTAGTGAGGGAGGTGCACTGTGTTGGTGTGCGAGAGGAGTTGAGCTCTCATGACCTCTGCTGATGGGTTTATATAAAGCGCTTGTGCTGCTGTAGGTGAAACTCACTGACGGATGCTTTCTCTGCCATCTACGAGAGTCAAACGCTGTGTTTTGATGCATAAATGAACACTGCTGTGTGTTTATGTTAAAGTAAAGACCGAAGCTAATGTTCTGAAAGTGTTCTGGCTGTCAGGACGTCTCTGACAGACGCATCCTGACTGTTTTCACTCCAACACTAAAATCAGCTGTTTTGCTGCAATGATTCAGTGCACACAGACAACCACAGGACACAACATATACAAGAATCGTCCTAATTAATTCACTCTGACAAGAAAGATACTGGAATTAAACAAACACAAAATAACCCGAGATCTCATCAGTCAGTGTCAGATTTCTGAGCGTACAATAATTTCTGTCATGTTCATGCCACATCTCATCTCGTCTGCGGAGCCTTGATTGAGACAAACCCACACAAATGAAGATTTTCCAGTGTTTTTAAAAGAAGTCTCTTCTGCTCACCAAGCCTGCATTTATTTGACAAAAAAAACAGCAATATTGTGAAATATTACTACTATTCAAAATAACTGTTTTCTATGTGAATATCTGTTAAACTGTAATTGATTGCTGTGATCAAAGCTGAATTTTCAGCATCATTACTCCAGTCTTCAGTGTCACATGATCTTCAGAAATCATTCCAATATGTTGTATTCTAATATGAAATAATTGTAACAATCAAATAAAATGAAGTGTCAAGAAACAAGCACATCAGAACAAAGTACGCACTAATTTTCCCATAATCAGCATCTTCTTGTCATAATCCTTTTAGCAGATATGCTTTTTTTTACTCAATCTCACAGCTGCATTTGAAACTGTTGATTATGGTATTTTATCGCAGCATTTGGAAGATGTTGGCATTAAGGGTACTGCCTAACACTGGTTTAAATCATATTTAAAGCACAGATCATTTTCAGCTTGCCCTGGAGAATTGTGTTCTACATCAGCTAAATTACATAGTGGTGTGCCACAGGGGTCTATACTTGTGCCTATTTTATTTTCAATATATATGGGCCCCTTAGGCAAAATTTTTTGTAAGTGCAACATTATGTATCATATATATGCAGATGGCACCCAGATAAATATTCCAATAGATCCAAAAGGATCTTAATCCTTTGATGGACTTGTTCAGTGTTTAGGTAAGATTAGAGCCTGGTTGGCAAACAATTTTAATACTAATAAGACTGAGTGCATTGTCTTTGGACGCTCCTCTGCTACTAAGGAAATTATAAATAAGTTGGCGTCTATGATGGTAGGTGTTTCAAATCATGTGAAGAATTATAATTGACAAGAATGAGAATTCCGAGTATTCATGCATACAGCAATGTGCAGCATACACAGTAACAGTATGCATACACTGTTCCAATCATATCTGTTCATCTACGTGTGGCCTGTCTGTGCGTCTCAGCTTCCCTCGGATCTCATCATTAATCTCCAGCTGAGGTTCATGTGTCGTCTCATGTCTGCTGATAGTTTGAGCAGCGGAGCTCCATGTCACCCTCGTCTCAGTTGGTTCCGCTCGGGCAAACGCAGGGCATCGTGGGGGTCGGCAGGTGTTCTGCGCGCACAGACCACGGGCGAGAGCAGGTGGCGCTCTGACACACCGCTGCTACAGCACAATCACACAGCTTTTACAGCGGCACACACTGCTGCGTGAGTCATCATGGGAAATGTCCTCCAGCTGCCTGTCTTCACTAGTACACGTCAGCTGCGGTGACGGCCGAAAAGAGCAGAAACGCTCCGAACGCATGACTAACGCTAGTGCTTCCACCAGCACTAAAAGACCGTCTGTGGGCGAATTACAACCAGATCGAGAGGATTTCTGGAGAACATCTGAACAGTGTTTGTTTGTGTTTATTAATGCAGAACTAGCTGTTGTGGGTGGTTTTAGTGTGCTGCTATGCAGTTGCTCAGGTGTTGTAGGTGGTTGCTAGGGGCTTGTTAAATTCCAAAGTACCGTTTCTATCAATTTTACATTGAAGCCCTTTTCCGCCACATTAAATTCATGCTAAAACATGCATGAAATCAATATGATTTAAAAAGCAAAAATTAAGGGATAAAAATAAATTATGAGATAAGACGTATAATTGTGGCAATTTGATTTTGAATCATGCATGAAATCAAAATGATTTAAAAATCCAACATTTAGACATAAGAGTAAGTTCAAAACATAATTATAACAATTTGATTTTTTATCTCATAATTATGACTTAGTATGTCAGAATTTAGACCTTTCCCTCAGATAATTACTTTTTTGTCATATTTTTTTACTTTTCATCTCATAATTGACTTTTTTATCTCTTAATTATGACTTAGTATGTCATAATTTCAACTTTTTTCTTACTTTAAAAACTTTTCAAATGACAAATTTTGTCGTAATTTTGACTTTTTGTCTCATAATTCTATGTAGTATGTCATAACAGCATTTTTATCTCTTATATAATTACTTTTTCATCTAATTATTTCAACTTCCATTTTTATCTCATAATTATGACGTCATAATTTTTACTTTTTCTCACAATGACTTTTTGTTATAAGTTTTTTTTTTTTTTTTCTTTTATTGACTTTTCGACTTGTATCTCACAATTTCAACTTGGTATGTTATAATTTTGACTTACAAACAAGATTTACAAAGGCATGATTTTTTTTCTTGTGGTGATAATAGGCTTCCATGCGGTTATTCCAGTGTTTATGCAGTGCTAAATCTCCCGTGACAAGGCAAAAGAAATCATATTTTACCAGAGATGCGAATTTCATGATATAAAAGATCACAAACCTCGTTTTATCTTCTCAAACAAACAAACAGCTCGACCAGTGTAGTCTGATTGAACTGATTCTTCAAAAAGACTGTCAATCACTCAGCAACACTTACACATTGGTTTGTGTTGTGTGGCACTTCTGTTGGATTGACAGATTTTTCTCATCAGGACAGCAGCTGATGATGTAATGTGTGTTTTATTTGCTGGTCTGGATGCTCTTTGACAGATTTATCTGGTGGACAGATGATGAGCTGAAGGCCGTTTGACCTCAGGACTCAAATCTTCCTCAAGCGTTCAGTATGATCCATCAGCATGTGTTACTCTGTGACTAACGTCCTGCACATTAAACTGGGATAAAATATTGCTAAGGAACGAAAAAATGATTTCGCACAACTGATCATCACATTAGACCATTACATTTGTGTGTAAGAAACCCAGCAGACCTTCATAAATTGAGGCACAGACATATTGTATCTATAACGCTTTAGATAGTCCTATTTCGCATTTTTAAAAGAATAATATATTGTAAATTGTTTTCAAAATGTCAGTTAACTTTAATTTTTTTTAAAATAAAACAAAAAGGATCGGAAAAAAAAAAAAAAAAAGGTTTAATTAAATTAAATGAAACATGCATTAAAATGAAAATAAGAGACATATTACAGTAAAATAATAAGAGAGAAATTGACTTAATATGTCACTTTATTTCATTTTAATTAACCTTTTCTTTTTTTATTTTAGTTTTATTGTTAATTTCAGTTAATCAATAAAATCTAATTGATTTTATATATAAAATATATCATATCAATAAAATGTATTGATTGTTTTCAGACTTATTTTTTATTGTTTTAAATGGATCATTTTGCTGTTGCTGTCATTTTAATAAAGCATTTGATAAAGCACTGTTGCTGTAAGTAAAGCGATGAGGAAGGAATTGTGTGGTCATTTAACACTGAGCAATGAAAGCGTGTCTGCAGACATCAGCTGGCATCACGCCTGAGCTCTTCTGCAGAAATCATCTGCTCTCTTGACCTCGAATGGCCTGATCTCAGTTCAGCCGTCATTCAGCACCTATTAGAGCTCGTCCCCAGCAGCGCAGGCAGCCGGACACGTCCCGCGTCAAGACCCTCCTCAGGGACATCGCGCCTTATTTTTAGAAACCTCTGCCACTAAAAAAAGCTTTTCAAATCTCCCCGGTGAAGCGTGAAGCAAAACCATGTCAAAACACATTATTAGAAGCCCAAAGCAGGCGTAAACGCGACCTGTTTATTCCCACATTCACTGGAGACCAAGAGTGGAGGTTTCCAAAAGAAGTTCATTTTAACATAAATGCTCTTGAGGGACAAAATCATGACAGATGTAATGCTGAGAAATAGGGCGATCGATCGTACGTTAACCCAAATCGCAATTGAAGAGTCATCTGTGATAACTAATAGATAAATTCAGTCATCCATCGGCATCAGTGATGAAAATGAGGATTGGAAATGTCCATTCCTCTTTATTTATGAAAACAGCTCTAAATAGAAAATGACTTACAATGTCTTTCAATGCATTTTTTCTTTAAATAAACAACATAAAGTTCTGGTTCGACTGTTTCACTGAGAGAGTCCTGGCTCTAAATTACTGTGCCAAATTCACATGAAATATGGAATGAAATCTCATTGCTTTCTCCATCTGAGGTGCTAAAATGAGTCACAGGCCGATGAGAACAAAGTACGAACAAAAGAGCCGTGTCTCCATCGCTCGGTGAAGAGTTCAACAACATGTCAGCAAGAGTTTCCTTCATCTGAGAAACGCAATGAAAGATTCACCGCTTTCTCTCACTGCTGCAGTCTTATCATGACGCTGTAATCCTAATATCTCTCCGACTCATCATACATCAGACAACTGTGGGAATAAACTTTCTCAAGCTGTTTGGATTTAGTCTTAAGCTACAAAAAGGACAAAAACAACCATAAAACTCCATAAAAGTATTGCAGAAATTACTTTCATTTGAGTTTGGTGAGTAAACATTGACATGAATTCTTATTTCTGGGTGCACTGCTCCTTTAAGTGTCATTTCAATCTATTAAAAAAGATTAAACTTTTAATGCTGACACCCAAACATATCAAAGCTGTTCATAAATGTCTATTGCATTTGATTTCTAACTAAACGAGGCATTGATTGCATTTAACAAAGTTTTATGAGAATGAGATTTCCCACTGGAAATCGTGTTAATTATATCTACCGAAGGTCTATTCTGTCCATCTGTTAATTAGTGTTGAGCGTTTTGAGCCATTTTCATTTCACATGTTCTGATTGATTTGGCGAAGACCCATGAAGATGTTCAAAACTGGACCAAAGGAGTCAGAACACATTATTTGATTCGCAGACAAATCATCTGAATGATTCTTCAGTAGACGAATGATGATTCGAAAGAAGACAGTAAATCACTGCTTTTTTTATCAATGAGACTCATTCATGAGCATGAGCAGAATGAATTCATATCAACAAAAACCAGATTTTCTGTCTATAAAATATACTGTAATATTATGTAAATTGCTCAAATGAACTGAAATTGATTATTTACACTTTAATAAGATATAAATACAAAAAAATCAATAAATACAACAAATATGTATATTATATTTATATTATATAATAATTATATCTAATTATATACTATTTGCTATATGTATATATATTTTTTATTTATTATATTTGTATAGTTTTTATTCATTTTGAATGCTTTATATATATATATATATATATATATATATATATATATATATATATATATATATATATTTTTTTTTTTTTTTTTTTTTTTTTTTTTTAATTTTAGTAAAAAGAAATCGTAATTTTGGTGTGTGTGTGTGTGTGTGTGTGTGTGTGTGTTTTACATATCTACAGTTTTGGTTAACTTATAACCCTGATTCATACATTTAACTACACACAACACAAACTCTCACACTGTTTTCTAAAGATGTTAAAAAAAACATCAAAACTTCAACATCAAATCTGAAACCATTTAAATATGATTTTGTCCATTTGACATCCTCTATTTCAATTTTTCAGAAGTGTGTGGAAGTACTATAGTGAAACATTCGAAGGGCCAAATGTACGCAGCTTTCATGCATTTAATTTCACAATTCAAACCTAAAAAAAATCCCACAGAAACCTTGAGTCAACAGATATTTCACGGGCTGGAAGTGAAATGATTCAGGCCTAAGAAAGCCCTGCGGTAATACAGCAAATCAAATATTAAACAGCCTCAATTTCTATTATAAACAATGACAGAAGCTTTGGATCTGTCAACCTAACAAGCTCTCGGTTTCTCACTATCTCAGGACCTCTGGGTTTGATAGCAGGATAAATAATTCAATCCTAGAGCACTGCGGAAAAAATCCAGCAGATTCAAAGCAAAAGAGTCCAGCGTGAAACTCAAACCACAGAAATATCAGCTGAATCATCTATCCGCATCAGAAACGCTCCGCCGCTCGTCCTTTTCTTTTGTATCACAGATGAGTTTCATTTTATAATAATAAAAGAGAGCATGTGCAGTCATGTGTTCATCGTTTCCGTCTCTAATTCTCTCTCTCGGCTGCAGCTTTCTTCTCAAATCTTCATCATTACTGTTGCTTCAGGACTTCAGGACGTCTCGCGTCCGCTGCTGAAGCTGCTCGTGTTTTATTCTCTGTTGTTCATGTGAATGAAGTTTCCGTCTCAGGTCTGTTGAGGATTTAAGAGCTTGGGTTTGGGACAGTGAGAGTGAGCGTTTTAGGGGCGTCTGTCTGCAGCTTCTGCTTTATCTGCTTTGCCTTCTGTCTGCTGGCTGATGAGAAACTTTATTAACGCACAAAGTTGCAAAGAATTCACAAGACAATTAAAAAAAAAAAAAAAAAAGCCACATTTCACAGCTGGTGAAAATACCCTGCCTTCCACCGCATGGCATTGAATTGAGACGTGGTGCATGGCGTCACATGAACAAAGCAACACTGAAGAAATTGTACAAGTTAATGATAAACATTTACTTAAAATAAATGCATCAATGAATCCAAGTGAATATACTAATAATAGACAAGCAACAGTAAACTACATCAGAGATTACCAAACCTTTTGTCAATTTGTCCCAAACCTTGAACCCATCCGACCTAAAATATTTACATAAAGTCCCCTGGACTTTATTTAGAGATTAATATTTTAATAATTTAACAACATATACGCATGTACACAGTTCTCCCCCTTCTTTTTAGCCTTTTTTATGTTTTCTCAATTCATTTATGCTTATTTATATATTAAATTTATATTTTATTTACAAATATATATTTATTTTACATTTTGTTTTTTAACATTTATGCTTTTTTTTTTAAACTATTAATCTGATAAATAATTTAAATGTGCATTTTGTTATGTTTTTACTTTTTACATTTTGGTCAACTTGTGTTGTTTTTTAAATGTGCTTTATAAATAACTGACTGAATTATATTCTTGTGTTCCACTCCATACTAAATGAATGAATGAATTCACAAATCTGTCACTTCCATTACAGCTGGGTTGCTGTCTTAGAAGGGAGCTGCCTATGTAGACAGCAGACCGCACTGCTGCTCACTCAGGTTTGGACCAGACCTATAATCTCATTCTGAAATGGGTTCTCAGAACACAGAAGAGACTGAAGATGAGCGTGGACACTGAAGTCCAGACTTACACACATCTGTCATAATGAGCATTCAGATCTCTTCTAGCCCACACGAGCGTGATTCAGGGCTTCAGATGCCCTTAAGAGCCCTAATTCAGCCTTTTATTTAGGCTGTGTGGGCTGTATTTGCAGCTCTTTGGTCTGGGTGCAGCACAGTCGCCTGGAGGAGGTGTGTGTGTGTGTGTGTGTGTGTGTGTGTGTGTGTTACAGTTACAGGCTCTCTAGGGACTGAAGCAATCACCTGTGACGCAAGTGGCCATTCTTAACCCTGTACACGCCTGACACGTGCTTGCCACCGTCACATGGACCGAACCGCTCCGATCCGCACTGAACCTGCATCAGAACTGACCCTCATCAGCGTTAATTATTGAGCCTGATATGAGATTCTCTATAGCAGATATCAAAGACATTCCAGTGGGATTCTGACTGTCAAAAACATCCAGACATGAAAGAGCCAGATCATTTTGGCGAGCGAACCACCTGTGACTTTGAAATAAAAACTGTCATTTTTCTGGTAATGGACACAAATGACAGGCCCATTATATTATGCAGAAAATTTTGTCTGCTCACATATATTCACTACAAACAATTTGGATATGATGTATACATATAAATACATTTTTATAAATGATATGTACTTATATAAATTGTTATCCATATCACAGCAGATAAAAGAAAATAACTAATGTTCTCATCAAAATGACACTAAAGAACATTTGCTTCCATTAAAAAAACACACTGCTACAGATATGATGGCATCTCTTTTTTCTAATAACTATAAATAGATGTGACTGGAATATTTGGCATGGACTTCTGTACAATATCAATCCTAGACAGACAAACAGATCATGACAGATAGTTAAAGACAGAGTCTGCTCTGCTGCCATTGAATGATGTGCACCAATCGTTCATCTGATTTTAAGAATGGCAATGAATTAAAACAGAGTAAAGACAGGCTCAGCCTTCAAAGGTTTAACTCAAAGGATTAGCATGAATAATGACTTGAATATGAGGCTGTTGCTCACACAAAGCATCATGTGACTTCAGAACACTTACTACAAATTCAGAGAAAAAGCCATCAAAGGAAGTCTTCTGAGAAAACCCCAAATTTTTGGGTTGTGAATTAATATTATATTATTATATCATAATATAAATAACATATAAAGATAATTTAATGACACACTCATAAATTTTGTTCCTAAATGAATCTGTTTTTGAACAAATCGGTTGAGTGATCAATTCAACGACTCACTTATAAAAAAAACAGTTGCTTGTTGCTTTGCTGAATGAATCAGTTCAGCAAATGATTCAATGACTCACTCACACAGAGGGTCATTTCACGCCACCTACTGGTGCAACTATGTAACTGCAGAAAGAGTCGATGGAAACCCCCCAGCATTAACACACAAGAGTGACACAAACAGTGAGAAGTCACTGAGAGGACAAATTCACCACCTCCAGTTCAATCCCACAATCCTCTCTCCCTCAGCTCATCTCATCCAGGGCTTTTCCCTGATTCAGTCAAAGTGCCATCAAGAATTAAGTCAGTTCTCCGGCGGTTCAGAGCTCCTACAATCTCCATATTTCACTAAGAGGATTCAAACGCAGGTATTTACAGTCTCAGCAGCTGTCCTGAGATCAGTGTTCATGAACCCTCATCTCTACTGTAACACTCACATTAATCAAACTCAACCCAGGTCAGATGATAAAATCAAGGCATGAATATAGTGTCCATGACAGCTGTGGACTTTTATCCTGAATATAATGAACAGAGTACAGAGTCAAATGGTCAGTTTGTTTGTGTCGTCTTGCTCTGATTTGGTCTGATTGTGTTGGCTTCCATTTGCATTTCTAGATGTTTTAGTATTTTAGTAAATGCCTTTCAGGTAAATGACGCTGTTTCAGGAGATTCAGTTGAGCTTTCAGTCGTGTTCATTTAAACATCAACTTTGTCTCAGATGCATCTTAATAAATTCCTAAAAAGATATGCACAACAGACCCATCCAAGAGTATAGAGTTTATGAACATGGATACACTGTTTAAAAAAAAAAAGGTAAATACAAGATCATTGGAGTACATTTTACGAGAAAATGCAATTTCAGTCTTTATTCTCCCAGTTTTCATGTTACTTGCTATTTCTTTGTATTTAATTGTGTAATTTACAAGCAATATGAGTGAAAAAAGAAAAACAAGTGCAGCAGCTCAGATCATTTGATGAGAAATGTTTGTAAGATGTTTTGATTGCAGATACTTCTGAAACTCTCTCTACTGTGGTTTTCGTGTAAAAATAAATAAATAAAAATAAGAATTTAAACTCTGACAATCATTCTCTAAAAACACCTAAAAACAACAAAACACTGCAACATGCCGGAGGCGTTTACTAAAATATCACACAAAAATGTAGTCAAGACGCTCCTCCTCTGACTTCAGCATCAGTTCACACAGACAGACACAGACACACAGGTGTGAGCTCACCTCGGGCCCCTGAGCGGTCCGGCGGGGCGTGTTGCCAGCGTCACAGAGCGGCATGAGAGCGGAGCACTGGAGCAGCTCGGTCAACAGCTTGAGCGCCAGCGCTACGACCATGATCCCCGCATCGGGCCGCTGCCGTTACGCCCGCCGAACTCCACGGGCGCCGAGAGAGCACCTCTAGAACCCACCGCGCCAAACCCACGGGCCTAAACCAAGCGCTCGCAAACGTCAACCCATATCCCCACCAGATCTTTCTGAACACTTGGAGACGGGAAAGCTCCTCCGACTTTTGCTTTGCTACGTTCCTGGCCGAGTTTCTCCACAAGCGTAGGGATGCCGAGCTGCCGCGCACGCAGATGCCCACAGCAGTCGCTTCGCATTAGTGCACGCCGAGAGCAGAAGCTCTACTAGAATCCTGCTTCTGTCAGAGAGAGAGAGAGAGAGAGGAAGACACGCTCGTTCCCGCACTAGCAGACATGCTCTGTTGAAGATAATGGGAGAGGAAGGGAGGGAGCGAGCATGTGCATGAGAGAAGAGCGCAGACCCAAGCTCAGCAATGGGAAGAAGAACACAAAAAAACAAAGTAATGCGAGATAAGGTGGGCGAAACGAGGAGATGACATCAGATGAATTAGCAATCGAGCGCAAAAACAAGCGTCTCCAAACAGAGCGAGAGGAACGAGCTGAAGAGCGCTGGAGCAGAAACCTCCACGAACATTTCTCCTTCCTCCCTCTGTTCTCTGTCACACCGCAAACATCACTGGCCCAATCACTGCTTTTGCTTTGTTTTACAGAAAAAAAAAAAATTTGGAATGTTCTTAAAAAAAAAGATTAATCTTAAAAGACTCTAAAATGTGTTTTTTGAGAATATACCTTTAAGTTATTTTTATTACCCTATCCGCAAAAAGTATAAACCCTCATTACATTTTGATTAATGATGATTAAAACAAGAAAAAACAAAACAACATCCAGAAAAACTCAGCAACCCCCTAGCAACCACCGGCTACATCTTAGCAACCCCCTAGCAACATCCCAGAATCCCAGAGCATCTCAGCAACCCCTTAACAATCACCCTAAACAAAAACATAACCATAAAACAAAAGGTTGCTGTATTAATATTTATAATTTATTAGCATATATAACGTGTATATAAGCATTACATAAGCATATTATACATATAAGCATTAATATATATATATATATATATATATATATCATTAGCATTATTGTAGCACGTTAAAATATTTTTTAAAATATTTTAATATTAAAAAATATCTTAAAATGTTTTGAAATAAAATAAAATAGAATAAAATAAAAATCTACATATCTTATTGGTGACAAGCTAATTATACGATTATTCTTAAGACCAGCTAGTTGGTTTTGTAATGATGTGGTTTTGCTTGTCTCTACACTGAACACATGAAACAGCAGAACTCAACAGACAAACGCTCTATTAATAGCACATGGCTGCAGAGTCGAGCACTAACACGACAAACAAACGCTTACGGCAAAGTTACGGCACACGTGTGTGTGTGTGTGTGTGTGTGTGTGTGTGTGTCTGCGTCAAACAACACAACACCTCTCGGCCTTTGCGGCTCGTGTGTGTGTTTATATGTATGTTGAGATGATGTGTTTGTCTCACACACACACACACACACACACACACACACACACACACACACACACACACACACACACACACACACACACACACACACACACACAGTCACCTGTAGTGTCACTCCATTCAAAGGTTATTTTGTGCTAATCTGCAGCATTAAACTCGCTACAGCAGATACTTGCATATGCTAATGAGCAATCACAGATCTGCATATGCAAATGAAGACAACAGCACATCTGCATTGAATTTGCTCACCGGCCACTTCCCAAACTCTATGATGATTGGTCATTCATTATGTTGTCATGGTAACAGGCTCTGTAGAAAGCCACTGCATTTAACTTAGCAGTGTTTTACTGTACTACACACACGTTTACATAGATATGTAAATGAGGATGTATCATAGACTTCCACTACTGTTCAGAAGTTTAGGGTCGTTTCGGATTATTTGATGAATATAAAGTTCAAAAGAACAGCATTCATTTGAAATAGAAATCTTTTGTAACATTATAAATTCATTTACTGACAATTTAAATCAATTTAATGCAGCCTTTCTGAATAAAAGCATTCATTTCTTTAAAAAAAAAAGTTGATTATTTTGAGTACATAATAACTCATTAAAAGATAAAAATCGTAAAGATCTCCTTACTCACATGATATATTGCATACAATCTACTCTACATACTAACGTTATTAAGTAGTATCTCAAATATGATGCATTATACAATGTTTTAAACAGTATTATTATGCTACATTGTCACGTGACCTCACAACATTACATGTTTATCTCTAAAAAACATTGCATTTTAATCCAATTTTGTGTTAAAATGTCCCATTGAATGACTCAAAAATACTTCAGATGTAATTTCAAATCACTTCCGTTTGATTCATCACACTGGAAATAAAAGTTGATCACATTGCATTGTGGGTCTTGCAATGCTGGCTATTAACTGCACATTTTAGGAAAGTGACCCACCATTTTTCACACATCCAAAAAAATGCACTTGCTTTCAAAACTAGTACAATTACGAGAGATTTCTTGACTCCAACTCTTCTCTGCTCCTCTATCTCTTCCTCTTCCTCTCTATCCTCGTCTTCCTCTCTGTCCTCAATCTCAGCTGACAGGTTTGTGTCCTGAGAGCCGCAGGGCTGCTATTATACAGCACAGTGACTCACACTAGTGTTTGACACGACACAACACTAGCACTGCTGTTCCAGACGTCAGCGAGTCCTCAGATCTGAGCTCCGCTGCTCGTTACTAAGTGATCACCCGCTGGACTGAAGGAGGAACTAAAGCCACTGAGAGCAGAAGAGCACAAGACTCTCTTCACACCAGACAGGAGGAAAACATCTCAGCAACCACCAGGACATCTTAGCAACCCTCCAGCAACCACTCAGAACATCTTAGTAACCCATAGCAACCACTCAGAACATCTTAGTAACCCATAGCAACCACCAAGGCATCTCAGCAACCACCAGGACATCTTAGCAACCCCCTAGCAACCACTAAGAACATCTTAGTAACCCATAGCAACCACCAGAACATCTTAGCAACACATAGCAACCACCAGGACATCTTAGCAACCCCCTAGCAACCACTCAGAACATCTTAGTAACCCATAGCAACCACTAGAACATCTTAGAAACCCCTAGTAACCTCCCAGAACATCTCAGCAAGCCTTTATTTTTATATCTTCAGTTTTCATTTAAATGTTTAGCTTAAATTAGAGTAATTTTTATGTACTTATGCAATTTGTATTAGTTTTTGAAACATTTCTATGTAGATTTAATATATACTCATTTCAGCCTTACTTTGACTAATTTTAGTCCTTAAACTTATTTTCATCTTTGCATTTTTTCAATTTTTATTGTAAAATTATTATTTCAATGTAGTTTTATTAAAAGTTTTTTTGTTTTTTTTTTAAGACAAAACAAAAAGGTAAGAGGGTTTTATATTTATATTTTTATAAATATATTAGTCCTACATATATATTGAATATTATTGTATATTAGTTTATTAATGGCAACATTACAGTTTGCATTGTGTGAGATTAACCCTCAGATTTGCCCAGATTGTTGTACAGAGTGAGCGGTGTGTAAGAGTGAGTCTGCTGATCGGTGAAGCCTCATATCAGATGTGAGCTGAAGAATGTTACAGCGCGTTGCCTAGTTACAGCAGAACCAGAGAGTAACCTTCAGTTCTAAATTTAAGCTCTGAATCTGAGCAGTGGACGCAGGTGAAGAACCAGTGTCCAACAATCACACAGCAGATTCCTACAGGACAGCTATGAGACGCAGTTTCAGATCAGATCTCAGAAAACCACACAAGCACCAGACAAAACCAGGTAACGTTTCTTTACTGAGCCGCTGAAATCAGTCAGAGAAATGATTCGCTGGCAGAAACTGAACTCTAGCTCTACTCTCTTTTCTGCAGGTCTGCTGGAGTTATAAATCATCCGTCGTGGTTAGAAGTATGAAGAAATTGCGAAGCCCGCAGCTGTCCGTGAACTCATCTCAACCTGATCTGATTTACTAACCGCAACTTTCTTCTTTTCTCTTCATAATACAGAGAAAGTTTCATCTTTCCTGTTTTTTTACTCTGCTCTTCTTTTCTGTCAGAGCCTATATATATATATATATATATATATATAGAGAGAGAGAGAGAGAGAGAGAGAGATAGATAGATAGATAGATAGATAGATAGATAGATAGATGACAAACTAAACTAAAAACTTAAACTAAAAGGAAATGAGAAATGTTACCTTAGCAAGCAACTGCTGTAATAATTTTTTAAAGCTCTTAAAATGTTTTAATTTTAAAGTTGTAAAATGATACAAAAGTAACAACAAACTAATCAAAATGACAAAACCACATAACAAAATTACTAAAATTAAACTAAAAGAAAAAAGAAAACTGAAAATATTAAACATATAGCTGATACATTCTTAGATGTTTTTATGAGTTCATGAACGTTATATCTTAGATATTTTTATCTCTACAACAGATTGTAATTTGAAATAAGTTTATAATGCATGTTCGCTAGTATTCCCAATTCAGAAGACCGCACACGCAGCCCGTGTCTCTGAATGTTTCTCATACTCGCTCTCTGCCCCACGCGGCTCGTATCCCGCCCACATCTCACGTTCACACTTGCCACACTCACGAAGCCTGTTTCGTAATGCTTGTTTATACTCGCGGTCTCGCACCCGGCTCCGCACCACAAGTCTCTACGAGCGCATCTGGCAGTATGGACGAGGCTTGACGCACGCGTGTAACCTGTATCAACTCGTGTCTGGCTCCGCTTTTAAAACAAATGTAAACTCTGTCTAACTGCTTTGCTAATTTCACTTGGATGAAATGAAACATCCAGCACATTTTCCACTTGCTCTTAAAATCCCAAATACTTAAAATGAATAAATCATCCTATGTAACCTATGTAATACTTTAATAATTGACTAAAGCAGTGCAGTTCTTTATTAAGAAAAAAAACTGTTGCAAAACCTGCAGTATATTAAAAACGAAGTCAAAGATTTTCCCTGTAATTTCTTTTTTTTTTTTTTTTTCAAAGACATTTTATTCAGTTTCAATTTATATTTTCATAAGTTTCTTTAAAAATTACATTCATTTTAATTGGCACAAATCTGATTCCATAGTATCCAAGCATGTTAACAGAAAGTTGAGTGGAAGGAAAAAGTGTGGAAGAAAAAGATACACAACCAACCGAGAGAGCCGGTTAAATGTTTGTTAAATGTGAGCCAAAATCATCACAATTAAAAGAACCAAAGACTTGAATTTATTTAATACACGAGTTCCACAATTTGAGTTGAATTACTGAAATAAATGAACTTTTCCACAACATTCTAATTTACTGAGATGCACCTGTATGCTGAGTTTCAGTTCATTTTTGTGACACGCTTAATTTGTTCACAGAAAGGAAACTCAAATGGCAGAAAGCGACATCCTATTTGTTTTATTTTTTTGTTTTCATTGTGAGTGCACATAAATAAAAGCAGACCTTTATACAGTAATGCATTATTAATAAGACAATAAGTGTTTAAAGTTGATTCTGCTGGTATAAGGAAACAGTTGAAGTGATCGCGCCGGAGCACACACACACACACACACACACACACACACACACACACACACACACACACACACACACACACACACACACAAAACACATCAGTTCCAGCATTGCTAACTTGACAGCGCAGTTGGTACTTTATCAAAATAAAATACAGTGAGCCAAACATCAGCGCGCGCGCCTCTGTGTCACCGCTGGAACGCGACTGAAGTACAAAGCCTATCATTTACATAATAAATAATAGTTTAGCATTCAGATACGTTACATCGCAAATATTATGGAATATTTGGATTTGTGCCGAATGAAAGAGGTAGGATACATGAGCACAAAGCTCCTTTTCGCAAACAGTTGAGTGTGCAAGCCTTTAAAATATACTCCCTTGTCAGTGAGAGATGTGTTCAGAATCAGCACATGGTCACTGTCTGGGGGCTTTGTTTTCAAGTGCGCAACTCGGCATTCGCTGTTCTTCTGCTGGCGCCCCCTTCTGGATTGAGGGTGAATTGCCTGTATTCATAGTAAGGCCTCATGCATATACACGTATATATATATATATATATATATATATATATATATATATATATATATATGACTCTTTCATCTATCTTTTTATGTATACACACACACACACACACACACACACACACACACATACATTAACATTTCTGTCTGCAGCAAGTAATGCTGAGAAATATAGTCGCCGATGACACTAATAGGTCAAAACATTGCAGAAATAATCACATCCAGCTGCATGTTTGTGTGTGTGTGTGTGTGTGTGTGTGTGTGTGTGTGTGTGTGAGCGCCTGCAAGAAAACTCAATCCCTCAAGCAGATCGGTGGTGAGGAAACACACTTGGGCAAAATTTAAAGCTGAAAAACAAAAAACTAAAGTTGATTCTTCTGAAATATGAGGGTCAGGAGACAGAATGAGATTGTGGGGTTTGTTTTGCTGCTGGCGTTTCTGGACTGATTTCCTGTGAGGTTGTGTAACTCTCCACAGCAGACCTCAGCAAACACACCATCGCAACACACTCATTCTGGATGGAAGAACGTGATACACCATCACATCAATCAAACTCTGAACTTTACAAAACAGAAAATCTGTACGATGCAACATGTTAAATGTGTTATTGAGTTATGGGGTGTCAAATGTACACAAAAATTCATTTGACATGGATATAAAGACTCACAATAACCACCATAAAATACATTACACAACTACTCAAACTCACACACACACACACACACACACACACACACACACACACACACACACACACACACACACACACACACACACACACACACACACACACACACACACACACCTGTGCAAGAAGTCTAACACTACTAATACTCACTCATCCAATCTATTAACTCATTTAATCATTTCAATAATCAGTCCAACAAATGCTATTTGTTTTATAGTATTTGACTGATTTTTCACTTATTTTTTTCTATCTATCTATCTATCTATCTATCTATCTATCTATCTATCTATCTATCTATCTATCTATCTATCTATCTATCTATCTATCTATCTATCTATCTATCTATCTATCTATCTATCTATCATTTTTTAATCCATATTTATTACGTACATTTTATTTTTAATATAAATAATATAAATATAATAATACAAATTGCTTGCAAAAATGGAAAAATAAAGTATGAATTGTACTCATGTGTGATTAAATGAAGAGCTAATACGAACAGGTCGTCAAACAGATCATTAGCATATTGTGATTATAGCTCAAACACAAAGCCGGCGGGTTAGACGAGTAATTCCATCAGAGAGATATGAAGCACTACCGTTATTAATATATCAAGCTCATCACTTTAATATTCAATAAATGAAACAAAACTGAAAAATGTACTGATTTACTGTGATTTACTGTTTTACTCGTCTATCTCTGTAAACGATTGTCACGCAGCGACTGGAAGACTTCAAGAGAAATGCTGGAAATTCCGGGAGGAATTCTGGGAAGTTTGCAGGTTGAAGACAGCATATGTGCAGGTAAAAATAGCACTGTGCTTCAAAATAAAAGTCAATGACAACTGATTGGAAATTAATAAATGTTTATACTGAGCATATGGAGTGTGTTGTTGTACAGCAGACTGACAAAACACACACACACACACACACACACACACACACACACACACACACACACACACACACACAAAGCTCTTTCTGTACTCATTAAATCAACACAAATGAGACTGAACTTTAGGCTCGTGACTGTCAAATCGCTGTAATTTCATCTGGAGAATTGTGTGTGTGTGTGTGTGTGTGTGTGTGTGTGTGTGTGTGTGCTTTGCCCTGATTAGCTCATCAGGGCAAAGCACACACACACACACGCACGCACGCACGCACGCACACACACACACACACACACATACACACACACACACACACACACACACACACACACACACACACACTCTCTCTTCCTCTCTGGCTTGTCAGCATGACACCTTCAAATCAGCAAAGTCTATTTTTAATGATATTACATTTGAATATTCCATTCAGAATAATGAGCTCTTTCTGAAACGTTGAAGTGACTTAATGTCACACGCATGATCACAGAGAATGTAACAACCAATCAGTTTCCCTTCATGGGCGGATGTTTATACAGTGTGTATGTGGCTGTCCTTTGGTGAAATATTTAATATGATGCTTATAAGGAATAAATATTACGGAAAGACAGAGACACTGGATGCACTACATTCAACCACTGGAGAATATAGATAGCCATAACTGTACTCTGTTTATAAACTGTAGTTCCTGCATTTGATAAAATACATGAAACAGTTTTGCAACAATCACAGATTGCCTGAGCTCATACCAACCAGCAAATTCCTTGAGCACAACTGCATATTCTGCATTTTCAGAGTTGAAATATTCTGAAATTACATCAGGATAGAGAGAAACTTTAAGCACAAACTCAATAAGCAAGTTTAATTTTGTGTGTAGAACAGAAGCCGGCGTCATAATTCACACAAACCTCTGCTGCAGAAGAAATTACTATATGCCAAAACATATGCTTCTGGGACTAAATCTGAAAAATAAAACAGAACTGAAGCCCTGAATGAGTTTTAAAAGAATGAAAACTATACCAGCCATTAAACTGGTAAAACATAAGTGAAAAGATGGTTAACTAAAACTACAACTATATTAACAAAACAAAATAAAATAAATAAGTAAATAAATAAATTTAAAAAATATATATTTCAGCTAGTTGGCAAGGTTTAAAGGTACTGAAGAAACAAAGACTGAAATAATAATTAAAAATTAAAAAAATTGCTTTATATATATATATATATATATATATATATATATGTGTGTGTGTGTATATATATATTTCAAAAGCTAATGAAAATTACAAAAACAAAACACATCAAAATTACTAAAACATAAAATAAAAAGAAAACTTGTGCAATAACAAAACTTAAAGTTTAACTTAACTTTATTTCAGCTAGTTGCCAAGGCTATATTTCACATTTTCACAGTTTAACTTGATGTACTAAAACATCTAAAACTGAAACTACATATATAAAAATTAAACAAATCAATAAAAATAAAACAAAAAATAAAAATAAAAACTTAAGCTAACAAAGTGACTAAAACTTTAACTAAAATAAAAAATAAAAATAGAAACTAATTCATAATGTTAATAAAAAACTATAATAGTATTTGAATTGTACTAAAATAACATTGTCCTGAATGAATCAATCAGAGTGGATTCAACATGTTATAAGTTTAAAGAAATGCTGAATGAAGACTCATTTTCAGAGTGATTTATAGCGAGAGGAAAATCCTCCAGCAGGGATAATTGAGGCATCAAGCGTGACAGCTGCCGCTCTCAAGATGAGGAGATGAAACCCATCATCTCTCAGTGCGGTGACAAACTGCAGGTGAACGAACGCAGTGAATCATGGGAAACGGGCCATCAGAGTCCGGCGGGCTGCTGTCTGGAGGGTCGGCGGCGGTGATTTGTCGCTCTAATGGATGGTCCGGCCGTCAGGGGCGCTGGCAGCCAATCGGACCGCTGTCACTGACGAGGATGAACGGCTTTCACACACACTCACAGATGAATCTGAATCAGCTCGTCACGATTCACTCCAAACACACATGCCTGAGTGTCAGTGTATTACGTGCACAATATCAAATCAAGTGTCCTTTTTAGTGGATGTGTGAAGTCCGTTATATATATATATATTTAATGATTTTAAATGAATAAAACTATTTTAATGAGTTATTAAAAGTTTTATGAATTCTACTGATTAGACAACATTTTTGAAAATATTAAAATTTAATTAAACTATTAAAAAAATAAAAGACCTAAAATCTTATATGTGTGTGTGTGTGTGTGTGTGTGTGCATATTGCTCTCTTTTTCTTTTTTTTTTTTACACTTTTACATATTTTTAACAACATTTTTACTTACACACTATAGTGTTAGCAGTTTACAACAAATGACAGTGTTTGTTTTTGTACTTTGTCCTTAATGCAGTGACACTCAGATATCTGTGATAGTTTAGTGTAGAAACAAGTGTTTTCCTGAACTCTAAATGTCATGCTGATCTTCAGAGGGACAGAAGCGCGTCAGAGTGCAGCGGTTTGACAGGCCCGCTGTTTAAAAAGACACATGATGCTGCGCTGCCAGAGAGACACCAGATGAAAGAACACCACCCTCTCCCACAATGCACTGCTGCGTTCACTGTTACAATGAATCAAGCTCACCTCTAGCGGGAAACTGATGTCATTTACCTCCATTAATCATATTTGTGCTTGGCGGTGTGTGGCAGAGTCAGAACTAATAGACTGCCATCAGTACGATACGAGAGCGAGACACCTGAGCACACGGAGCTGCTTCTGTGTCAGAGAATATACAAACATACTGATCCTATAGAAGACAGTCTCTCAGGGACAGTGAAACAACATTTACTGAAATTATTATGCAGACCTAATGTTTGGCAGATCAGCACTACGGTTACCCAGCATGCTTTGTATCCAGTAGAAGCTGGACGATGAAACGAAAAGAAATCGAAACCGAAATTCAGAACCTCTAATTTCCCTTATCTTCCCATTTCGGTTTTTAATCCTATTAATACTTTCCCCTTAAAAACATACTACCATAGCAGGCAGTATATCTATATACATTTTTTTAAATGTATATCGTTTGCAAGAGATGCTGGTTATTTTCTGCTTTTGACATGGTAATATTCATTTATTTTGTTTGCAATAAATGAAAGATAAGAAATGCAATGATAAGAATTTCATTACAAAAAAATATCCCACTTTTAATAGTTGAGTATTTACAAATAAATAAAATAATCATTCAATAATCATAATTGAGGTAAAGTGTTCTATTAATTGAGGTTTTGATTTTAGGTCATGTCACCCAGCCCTAGCTAACAAAATATGTTCTAAGAAGTTTTTACTAATGTTTCGATTATGAGAACGTTTCTGAATGTTCCATTTTTTAAACATTAGAGACAACATTCCATTTAGCAAACATTATAGCACTGTCACTTTGGAATAGTTACATTTGAAACTAGTAAACAGAAGCTTCTAAAAAACATTAGATGAACATCCAAATAAAATATTTCAGGGAATTTTCCATGAAGGATTTATTAATAATATTTTTTGTGCTCATTTTTTAAGAATGTTATTAAACCCCAGACAACTTTAAACAAACATTCTATAGATGTTACCGTTTTTTATTTATTTATTTATTATTTATTTTTATGGTTACGTGAACGTTAAAGACAAGGGAATGTATCATTTTGGAAACATTGTGGGAATGTTCTCTGAAACATCTGACACTAGCAATGTTACTTTGGAATAGTTACATTTGAAACTAATAAGAAGTAACATTTAAAAAACATTAGACAAATATTCGACTAAAATGCTTCAGAGGAATGTTTCATGAACGAGATATAAATAACATGTTTGTTTTGAGAATGTTATTAAAGATCAGAATAGCAGATAGCTGATAAGGACTTGCTAGGACTACAAAAGTGTATAAACAGGTTTAGTTTTCGTAGCTGATTGCTAGGTTTAATGATGTAATTTCACTGTTCTTGAGTTATATGGTACAAAAAGTGTAGTTCTAGCACATGAGCTATGTTTGTTATCGCTGTGCCTGCTCATACAACTAATGTTACCAACATGACATCAATAAAGTCATCTGAATAAATCAAATGTGTCATATATTACAGTCCTTCAGTTTTGTTGTGCATTCTATGTTGATGTGTTTGCTAATGGCCTCTCGTCTCATTTTCTCAAACCTCAATGATGCTTTCAGACATCAGCGCTCATAAGATTTTTGCAAGTTATGTTATGTCAGGTTATATTAAAGTCTTATATTGCTTTTTTTGTACAGAACGTGTACAGAATACATGTGCTTCTATTTTATGGCCAGATGGAGGCAGAATATCATCCAGTAAACAAGATGAGATTCTTCCTTCAAAACTGTGTGTGTGTGTGTGTGTGTGTGTGTGTGCGTGCGTGTGTGTGTGTGTGTGTGTGTGTGTGTGTGAAGGCATGCAAACACAAAATACACAGATTATAAAACAGCAGTGATGAAGATATGTAAGAAAATATGAACGAAAAATGATAGTGAGCAGCTTCAGAAATGCTGTTCCTGACTGAACAAGAATGTAAGCAAATGTGACCCTCTCTGTGAAACCCAGCTAAAGTCTTTTTTTTTTTTTGTGATTTACTGTTTTCTACACAAAATCATAAATCATAAAGTAAAGGACATTCTGTGAAAATTTAACCTTCATATCTTTAATACTGACTGAGTAAGGCCATGTCAAATATTGAAATCATAGTGAAATTAATGGTTGGAATCCAACTTTGATGCTTGTTATCTCATAATTAGATTTTGAGACTTCAGCCTGGGTTTCACAGAGAGGGTCACAAATATTCAGGATTAAGAGAATAAATGCAGAAATGAAGACCGACAGATAACGGTTACGTTAAATGACCCTAAAGTGGCATATGGAAATGATACAGCAGTCAAAATAATGCAAAATAGTGACCAACAATAAAGTCAGATTTTTTTTTTTCAGTCTGCTGATTCTCAGATGTTTCTCCGGAAAAAAAAAGACTTCAGTAATATATTGTCTCAGACTGTCTCAATCAAAAGCCACAGAGCTCAGTAAGAACTCTTAATTATGATATAATTTAACTTCTATACACAGTATATTACCCCCCCCCCCCCCCCCAATTCTGTTCAAATGCTGTTATTTTTATTTAGTTATTTTCTATTTTACATTTCTGGTTTTTGTTTTAATATTTAAATTACATTTTCGTAATAAAAAAAAAACAAAAAAAACAAAAAAAACAAAAACAACAACATGTCTTATAAATAGATGCCATGAAGCATACAATTTCACAACAAATTACTAAAAGTTTAACAAAATTTACATTTTTATGGCCCTATGAAATCATTTTTATTAATTCTGTGTTTTCCCGTTATTTTTTGGGCTGGTCAGTTGAATTAAAACCTTAAAAAACAGTCTATTAAAATGTTTATTTTATTTATTATTATTATTTTCCAATACATTCTGTGTTGTTTGATCTAATGCAAATTTCTTATCAAAAAGAGTAGTCAATGAAGACATAAAAACTCACAAACACCTAATCAAATGAAAATGTAATAATTCAATTAGAATAAATAAGTCAGAGTTTTTTGCAGTCTTCTGCTTCTCAAATGTTTCTGCAGAGAAAAAGGCCGATGATCACGTGTCTCATCTAGAGTCTCAGAAGAGGTCTCAACAATGTCTTAAACTGTGCTCAGATTCTTCATGAAAAGTCAGAGACCTCAATATGAAATCAAACATTTCTCATCATACGATCTGAGCTGTTCCACATTCATTTCGCAGCTCTAGACTCTTACAGGAGGATAACTAGTCACTCATTTATATTTTTTCTCAACTGAGTTGTCTCCTGAGATATAAAAGAGCAATATCTGAACGCACAGTGAAATGAAGCATCTTTTTAATATCTTGTCACATGAGATGACTCCAGCTGTATGGAAGCGTCTGAAAGCAGAGGTGTTAATAATGGAGGAACAGGACTGGTGCATGATGGGTAAGTGTGTCTGCAGGTATCAGTGTGTGCTCTGTGTTTGAGCCGTACTGAATCTCGCTGCAGTGCCTGACATCTTTCACATGCTGCTTGTTGTTGTTTTCGATTTGGAGATGTTTCCATTGAGCTGGAGAAATCCAACTAACCGCTCTATCTGACACGACGCTGACTTTATTAGTCCCAAAGAGAGACGATAAACCAGCCACGACAGAAAGATACAGCGCTGAAGATGGCCAGATCTTTACAACAACCTCCGAGAGAAACAGAAAACCGCTTTAAAAAAAACTTTATAAAAAGGTGCTACTTATTCTGCATGTGCAAAACTCATCACAATAATAGAGTTATGAATGCTTGCCAGGGTACTACATAAATGCTTTTAATTTGATCTCATTTTTACATGCAAATATATATATACAGTATATATATGTGTGTGTGTGTGTGTGTGTGTGTGTGTGTTTGAAGTATCCACGTTATCTACAATTAAAACTAGCACAAGTGCGCAGATATTGCATTTTTGTTACAATATTCCCATATCTTCTAAAAAGTAAACAATATCTGCATGTACAACTTGTATGTGTAAGCTTCACACATTTATACTAATGAAATTACAAAGGTGCACCACTATTTAAAAGTCTGAGGTCAGTAAGAATTAATCATTTTATGCACGTGTAATCATTTCTAATCTTACAAAAGATTTCTAGTTCAAATAAATGCTGTTCTTTTGAACTTTCTATTCATCTGTGAATCCTGAAAAATAACATGTATCACGATTTCAAAAAAAATATTGTGCAGCACAACAATAATTATCAGAAATTTCTTGAGAAGCAAATCAGCATATTAGAATGATTCCTGAAGGATCACGTGACACTGAAGACTGAAGTAATGATCACAGAAATCAATTATAGTTTAAAATATATTCATATAGAAAACTGTTACTTCAAATTGTAATAATATTTCAAATTTTTACTGTAATTTTGATCAAATAAATGCAGCCCTGGTGAGCAGAAGAGACTTCTTCCAAAAGCATTAAAAACTCCCAAACTTTTGAGCAGCAGTGTTAATGGCCGATCGTTACAGTTTCTGTCTGGATGTGTTGGTGCTCGCGGTGGTCTCTGGAAGTCAGCGGGTCCTGAGGGGTTTGAAGCGTTATAGAGGAGATGGAGGAAACAGTTTACAGAGCAGGTGGGAAAGCTGTGCTGATGTGTTTGTTCACAGTCACTGATTGGTGAATTCAAGGGCATTGTTTGTAAAAGTGATGGATGACGGCCCTCTCTCTCTGACTCCAAACTCTCCTCTCACCTTCTCCAGTCAATTATTGTTGGCAAGGCCAAACACCTCGATAAAAACAGTCAATGTAATTTCCTATGAGAAAGTAAAAGCTGCTTGGAAAAAAACAAACGGCCGATTTGTTTCAAGCACAATAATTCATCCTATTCCCTCAATATGACCAGTTATGGTCAATGTTTAGTCCAAAGCGAGTGCTTGGCCAAGATTATGACGCATAAAAAACAACATACAAGATAAAGAACAGAATTAGAAAGAAAAACAACATCTGTAGGAACGCAATACATCAACGCTCACCAGAAAATGAATGTAGTAAGTGCTCAATGAATCACATTTTCTCCTAATAGCTGCCGTGAGACGTTAAACGCAGCGATCGCACGCCGTAATGTGACAGAACATAGCGGGACCAGCCAGTAATGTGTTTTGGGCTGGTGTGAATCTCACAAAAATCAGCAGCGTTCCCCGAGGCGAGGCGTCCTCAGAGTTTGAGAAGAGCTCTCAGGAGAAATAAAGCATGTGCTGCAATATAAGAGCACGTCTAAAAGAGATTTACACCGGAGGATTGGGGAATTTCAACCTAAGCAAGTTACGGGATGAGCTTTTTCAGAGGAACAAACCTCATGACGCACTCACCTCCTTATGAACCTAATATTATCAACGCACCAGATGAGAACACAGTCTGGACTGAACTGAGCTGGAGAACTCCGCAACATCAGCAGTATCTTAAAACATCACGGCTGAAAGTGAATTTGTTTCATAATGGATGACGTCTGCAACATTAGCACTGTACTAATATGCTATTAACTATAATTAAATACTCATAGAGAAACACACAGCGCAATCAGTGTAGTCCAAAACCCAATCAATGAGTATTATGAATTGGTTCTTTTAAGCAAATCCAAACCTTTATGAATCAGTTGGAGTGATTATTGATTTTTTTCTCCTAATTTAGTTAGTAAATCACAAGTTGTTTTCATCAAGTCCAATTTGAAATGAACAGAAAAGTAAAAGCAACTACAGAAAATTATTACATAATTAATAACAATAAAAACTTTGCATTTAAATATAACAAAAATGTTGAATAATTCAAATATTTTTTAGTAAACCACAAGTACTAAAAAATTAAGTCTAATTTGAAATCAATTTTAATTTAAAAATTAACCAAAAAGTTTAAAATAACTAAATAATAATAATTCCATAATAATTTCAATAAAAATTATAATTATTTTTTTAAAAAAGCTATTATTATTAGAAAATATAATATAATATAATTAATAATACAATTTTTTTTTTTTTGCAACATTGGCACCGTAATGTACTGAATCAACACTGAACTGAATTGTCTTGTCAGAGCTGCTTTACAGAAACTGAATTTGTTTTGTAATTAATGAATTCTTTAACAATAGCACTTTATCATTTCCTTTCACTTTATTACAATTTCTAAGAAGCCGCTTTAACACAACCAGTACCGAGTAACGCGCCATACAAATAAACGCGAGCGGACTCGCCTGACCTCCTGCGCGACGATGCTGGATATCCGCACGGCCCGCCTCACCCGGGCGTTCCTGCTCCCCGGCGCCCCCTCCTGGGGAATGCTGTCCCGCCCGCTGAACGACATCTCGCTCATCATCTGCTCGCTTCCCCCCGAGCAGCGGGCATCGTGCCGCCCATCCCACGCCAGCACGGCCACGACCCCGGTGCGCTCCTTCCCCACGCTCCGCTCGGACCGGCGCAGACAGCTCTCCCTCGAGCGCTGCTCTCGTCTCGCTCGCTCTCCAAACTCTGAAGTTCCCTCCCCTCGTGTTTCACTCGCTCTGCTGTGTGTTTTAAATAACACTGGCTTGGCTTGACTGTCACTGAGCGAGTGAGTTGGTCTCGATGCGAGCGCGGCTCCACAGGCTGTCCTGATCTCTCCTCACCTTCCTCCTTCTGCTCCCTAATCTCTCTCTCTCGCTCGCTCTTCCCTCCCGATGCGTTTCCCCTCCCCTCACACTTGATCAGCTGTAATTGGTCCTGGCGGTCTGATCCCAGCACAGCTGTACGGCACCATCCGTTCTGCGAGGAAACCCCTCTCGTTAAACGCGTATGCATTCGCTCACCTGCTCCACGCTTAGTGAGACTTCCAGATCTAATGCGACCCGGGACGCTCGTTTCATTTTCTCTGTCCTCAAATGATGGGTGAAGCTAAATTAGAAGACTACATTACTAAAAATAAATGTTCTTTACTGCCATCGATGGTTCCATGAACCACCAAGGAACCTTCCCACCGGACCAAAGGTTCTTTATAGCGGATAAAAGTTCTTTGGATGATTAAAATGCTCTTAACTATGGAAGCTTATGTATGAATAGAAAAGAAATATAGAAAGAAAGACAAGTAACTGCAACTTTTCATCTTACAGTTCTGATTTTTTTCTTTCAATTCTGAGAAGAAAACTCTAAATTGATATAAACTCATAATTGCGCAATTATGAGGAAAAAAGTCAGAATCACAAGATATACTTGTGAGATAAAAACTCGCAATTTTGAAAAAAAAAAAAAAAGGTATAGGATTAGAATAGAAAAAGATTTTTATTTATTTTTTATTCTGTGGCGGAAAGAATCGGGACTTTTTTCCTCGCAAGTGCAAATTTTTCTTGCAATTCTGAGTAGAAAAGTCTGAATTGTGAGATATAAACTTGTAAACTGTGAGATAAAAAGTAGCTGTTACTTTTTTTCATGGTGGAAACAAGCTTGACTTTTTTCGTAATTGCAAATTTTGATCTAATTTATATGCAACTACCCTATTTAATTAATTAATTTATTTATTTATTTTTATTATGGTGGAAACAAGTTCGACTTTTCTGACAATTGTGAATTTTTATCTTGCAATTCAGATTTTTTTTCTTCTCAAAATTGCAAGAAAACATTACAATTGTAAGATAAAATTGCAAAAAACTTGAGATGTTATTGATAATGTTTTTTTTCTGAGACGAAAAGTCTGAATTGCGAGACAGTATAAACTATAAAATTGTGAGGAAAAAAAGTCATAATAAAGTCACAATTACATTTTTTATTTATTTATTGACTTTCTCTCACAATTCTGACTTTTCTAATCAGAATTGCAAGCTTATATCAATAACATCTCACAAAGCCCCCCCCCCCCTTTGAATTTCAAGAAAAAAGTAAGAATTGAGGGATAAAATATTGCAATTATCTTTTTTTTTTTTTTTAATTTACTTTAAGACTTAAATAAGCCTTCATACTAAACACTAAACATTGTTATTTTAAGAAATTGATAGAATGCAAAACAGAATCCCTGTGAAAACCCCCTTCAGCACATTTATTTTTGAGAGTCTAGAGCCATGTTAAAATCTCTCAGTAGTTTTTAAGCGATGAATGACACACTGTGTTATTGCAGTTCATCACAGATCATCGAGAGAACAGTGAAGACAGCTGTCAAGTGTTCATGCTGGAAACAATAGAGTTTCAGAAAACACTGACAAGCCGGACGTCAGAAGCGCCTGGAAAACTCCCTCGCAGCGATTGCTTTGTTTTTGTTATACTGTAGTGCAGCATACTGGCACTGAATATGGGTTGTAAAATCATAAATATTGATTGATTATTCAGCCGCGCGGTGCTGTGGACTGGGAAGTGTTTCTGCAGAACGCTCTTGCAAGACGTTGCGTAACGGGAGAGCTCAGTTCATGTGTGAGCTGTGAGAAATGTCTATTTTTGAGCGTTATTTCTGCAGACATGATACAAAAGTGAAGTCACACAAAAACACAACTCGGCAGAAATTCCCCCAGACGGCCAGCGAATGGAAACTGCTCCAAGTTTGAAAACGGCACATTACGGAAACGGAAAAACATGTTGCGGATATAGCCGACAAGATTTTCATTCTACACAGTAAACGCTTACTAAATATGGTTCATTCTGTTTTTACACAGCATCAGGGTGGGAATCAAGAACTGGTTATTATTCAAAATGTATTTTCATCAAGTCCAATTTAAAATTAACAAACAGATAGATAGATAGATAGATAGATAGATAGATAGATAGATAGATAGATAGATAGATAGATAGATAGATAGATAGATAGATAGATAGATAGATAGATAGATAGATAGATAGATAGATAGAATTACTGAATTAATATTAGTAAACAAAAAACATGTTATTTATTTTATTTTCATCAAGTCCAATTTGAAATGAACAGAAATGAATCATAAGTAAATAAATAAATAAATACATTATTATTATTATTAAAATCTTAAATTATCTCGTAATTTGGTAATTGGTTAGTAATTGATTGCATTTCTTACTAAATTACTAAAAGAATCATTCATTTAACTGTTAAGGAATCTGAATCACAACCAGAATCGTTCAATTCCTCACATTTCTCATTCTCTCACAAGACAATAAATCATAATGAAGAACAATCACAATCCCCACACATGCTCAGAGGATCACTGCTGATGAGTTTGACCCAGAGATCCTGCTCAAATTGGAGCATAATTACATGAGTCAGGCTTGTTGAAGCGTCCACCTGTAGTCAAACACGAGGAGGGCGGCAGACCGCTGTGAGACGGAAACATAATCTGAGCAGCGTCTCGTTTCATACTTGTGAAATCCATAATTCATGCGTGCGGAACAGAGCGGCGATGTGCTCTCAGTAGAGATCCTGTCGAGCTCGCCGGGATGAGCCGGGTAATTAGCCTTTGAGAGTCTGACACAGAAACAGCAGTCGCAGAGCGAGCCAGAGCCACGATCACACTAACCTGTCCCCGTCCCAAACCGGCTCTCAGCTCACTCACATCTACAACACTACCAGCCTGAGGCACCTTCAGTCACACCAACTAGGAGATGTACCTGGACATGATACAAAACTACAAAAACAACTCCAAACTTTTTGGTAAACTGATGGATAGATGAATGGATGGATAGAATGATAGATAGATAGATAGATAGATAGATAGATAGATAGATAGATAGATAGATAGATAGATAGATAGATAGATAGATAGATAGATAGATAGATAGATAGAAAGAATGATAGATCGATAGATCGATAGATAGATAGATAGATAGATAGATAGATAGATAGATAGAACCATAGAATGATAGATCGATAGATAGATAGATAGATAGATAGATAGATAGATAGATAGATAGATAGATAGATAGATAGATAGATAGATAGATAGATAGAACAATAGAATGATAGATAGATAGATAGATAGATAGATAGATAGATAGATAGATAGATAGATAGATAGATAGAACCATAGATAGAACAATAGAATGATAGAATGATAGATATATATAGAGAGAGAGATAGATAGATAGATAGATAGATAGATAGATAGATAGATAGATAGATAGATAGATAGATAGATAGATAGATAGAACCATAGATAGAACAATAGAATGATAGATAGATAGATAGATAGATAGATAGATAGATAGATAGATGAGAGATAGATAGATAGATAGATAGATAGATAGATAGATAGATAGATAGATAGATAGATAGATAGATAGATAGATAGATAGATAGATAGATAGAAAGAATGATAGATGATAGATAGATAGATAGATAGATAGATAGATAGATAGATAGATAGATAGAACGATAGAATGATAGATAGATAGATAGATAGATAGATAGAATGATAGATAGATAGATAGAACAATAGAATGATAGATAGATAGATAGATAGATAGATAGATAGATAGATAGATAGATAGATAGATGATAGATAGATAGATAGATAGATAGATAGATAGATAGAATGATAGAATGATAGATAGATAGATAGATAGATAGATAGATAGATAGATAGATAGATAGATAGATAGATAGATAGATAGATAGATAGATAGATAGATAGAACCATAGATAGAACAATAGAATGATAGAGATAGATAGATAGATAGATAGATAGATAGATAGATAGATAGATAGATAGATAGATAGATAGATAGATAGAACAATAGAATGATAGATAGATAGATAGATAGATAGATAGATAGATAGATAGATAGATAGATAGATAGATAGATAGATAGATAGATAGATAGATAGATAGATAGAACAATAGAATGATAGATAGATAGATAGATAGATAGATAGATAGATAGATAGATAGATAGATAGATAGATAGATAGATAGATAGATAGATAGATAGATAGATAGATAGATAGATAGATAGATAGATGGATGTCCCAGCAGTGTAACCAAACAGAACTGCAAAACTTGAAAAAGAGCCCTCCCCTCCCCATCTGCTACTGGTTGAGGAAACACAAAGTCCCGCCCCAATCTCATCTCACTGGCTAAGCCAGAGATGTCACTCAAAGAAATGGACTACAGATCAGATCAGTGCTGTTTATGCTGCCAAAATAACACATTTGACCTTTAAATATATTCAAACGCTCCTCCAGGATGACAGAAACAACAGACGTAAGGTTTCCTAGCTGACTCCTTAACTATGATATCTACTAAAATATGCTACATTTTTTAAAAATCTTATTAAAATGAGATTGATTTTGATAAAACAGACTCTATTCTCCTCAGATCCTGACGGTGTCATTACTCTCTCGACACACACACACACACACACACACACACACACACACACAGTCCTTGTTAAAGCAGCAGTGAGGTGAGGAAGATGGACGTCCCGAGGGTTTGCTCCTACTGACACTGACACAATCAGCTCATTTAAGAGCAGCAGCACACCTCACCCCAACACACACAGAACAATAAATACTCCTGTTTACCCGGCAAACGTCAAAGACTTTCATAACTCACAGACAGGAGCAGCTGCACGACACTCACTGCGTTTCTACTGAAAAATTACTAGGGAATTTATTTACTTTTGTTAAAACAAAAAATTACACAGGCTGCCTTGGCATCTGAAGGAAATAAAACAAGTTTGAGCACTAAAAGTTCTTTAAAAAAAAAAATATTGCTGTCAAACAATTAATCGCGATTAATCACATCCAAAATAAAAGTTTTTGTTTACATAATATATGTGTGTGTACTGTGCATATTTATTATGCATATATAAATACACACACATGCAAGTATATATTTAACAAAAATATGTTTATATTTTAAATATAGTTACAGTAAATATAATATAATATAAATTATATGAATATAAATAAATATATACATGTAAATATTTTTTAAATATATGATGTATGTGTGTGTATTTATCTATACTGTACATAATAAATGTGCACAGTACACACACATAAATTATGTAAACAAAAACTTTTATTTTGGATGCGATTAATCGTTTGACAGCACTAAAATAAATAAAATAAAACTAAAACTGAAATAAAAAATGAACACTAAAAATATAAAATTAAAAGAGAATTTAAAATATGAATTTATATTTAGAAAATTAAAAAATACAAACATTGATAACAAAATTACTAAAACAAATTAAAATTTAAATATAAAACTAATTAAAATAATATTAAACATTTTAAAAATAAATGTTATTAATTATATGTATTATTCAAATTATTTAAATATTATTTACATTTCAGATAAATGTACTTTTACTTTAATTGAAGTTAAAAATACTCAAACTGAAATAAAAATGAACACACACAAAATTAAATGCAAAGGTAATTCAAAAATATAAAACAAATTAAAATATTATATATTAAAAAATATTAAAAACAATCTAACAAAATGATGAAATCACATAAAAAAATTACTAAAACTAAAACTGAAATAAAAAAGAACACTGAAAATATAAAACTGGACTCAAGGTGGTGTTTCTCTTTAAACATTATGAATTGTAATCTGACACATTTGAGAATATTCTGTTGCATTATATCAAGCTTGTGTTGAAGCGTTTGTGTCACACTGTTTCATATGTACATGGATTGTGTTTAGGATGTACATGTTGTCATGCTACATGATCAGGGGACTCTCACGCCTCTACTAACTGGAGTGCAGGTTAATGTGTGTCCTCAACACTTCAAGCACATGAATCATGAGCTCTTCAGGAGCTGCTGAGTTATATTTCCAGTGTGCTGTTACTGCTAAGAGCCGCTTAAAATATCTCTGACTGTAAAAACACCACATATGCTGCCATTCCAGACACATATTATATTCTGTTGAACTGAACATCACAACATCATCATCATCAGTTGTTGTTTTTGCCGTATAAGGCCGAGCAGCACGTTGACTAACATTTGCTTCTGTGTTTTTGACCATTTTTGTCATAATGTCTTTGATACTGGACGCTGCGCCTGAAACAGATAACGCAGAAACATCAAACCATTAGAGGAAGTTCCTCCCATATTTACATACTGCAATCAGTGCAAGTATGTCTGAACTGTAATAATAATCACACACTGAGCCTCTCTGAGTCTCTGATGACCACCAGAGCTGAACCTGACATATCTGGAAAACTTCAAATTTTTTTAGTTTTTTTTTTTGTTTTTATAGCAGGAATGTGTGTCTTTTAGAATTAGATTGAGAATTCCAGCGGCTGAATTTGAACGCAGTATGGTGACTTGAATGTGTCTCTGTGTGTCATTTCAGATCACATACAAATGGGGATTTCAGTATTATTTACTATTATAGTATTTATTAATATTTTGAATTAGCTTTTAGGTTTATATTTTCAGTGTTCATTTTAATTGCAGTTTGAATTTTGTAATAGTATTATTTGATTTGATCATTTTTATTAGTTTGTTTTTAATATTTCTTTAAAAAAATATTTATTAATATTTAATTAGCTTTTAGGTATACAATATAAAAATGATCTATCGTTCCGTCTATCTATCTGTACACACACACACACACACACACACACACACACACATATATATATATATATATATATATAGAATCAAGTGTGAAATCACAATCCTAAATGAAAACTACAACTAAAATAAGGATAAACAGTAATAAAATAAATTTAATTACTAAAACTTAACCTGAAATAAAATTAAATCGAATCTAAAAATAAATATAAAAACAAAACTAATGAAAATGAAAAAAATCTCAGAACAAATTACTTAAACTAAAATGAAAATGAAAAGTGAAAATAGAAAACTAAAAAAGCTCATTTATAACAATAATAAATGCTGTAACATGATATAAATTATACTAAAATAATATTGTTTCACCATGTGATGACCTTTGGCTATCTCTAATGACATCAATTAACGATAGTCTAACAAAAGATGACAGTTTGTGATAAAACTCCTCAGTATTTACAGCCAGAACAAGTCTATTAGTGTATAACTCATCAATCATGGATCAGATCAGGATCACATCCCATCAAACGAAGCAGGGAATGATGGATCTGCGTTTGCTTACAGACAGAATCTCCCTTTTGAACTAAACGCTGCGCTGAGCTCACGGCCCACGAGTCTCCACTTATCTGCTCAGGTTACTGTGTTCTCAGAGGAATCTTTAGCCTCGCTAAAGCTTTGTTTTCCTAGATAGCAGAACTCACAGCGTGACTGAAGAATCACACACGATATAACAGAACACATCAAACCGGCAGAGAAACTGCTCCGAGAAACACTTATCATGCTGGTTACAAGAGCAGACGACTGAAGATCTGCAGCTCAAACAGCAGAGCACTGCGCTTCACAAAAACTCATGGAAATAAAAACAAAAACAAAAACAAAATAAAAACATAAAATAAAATAAAATAAAATAAAATAAAATAAAATAAAATAAAATAAAATAAAATAAAATAAAATAAAATAAAATAAAATAAAATAAAATAAAATAAAATAAAATAAAATAAAATAAAATAAAATAAAATAAAATCCTGAATTCAAGCTTTGGATAAAGCAAATGCATGAAAGCTGAATCAAAATGAACTTTATCAAGCAGAAAATTATGTATTTAAAAGGGGGAAAAAACATATTTGATGCTGGTTAATGTTAATATAATAAAGGTAAAATAAGTTTGTATGTGCAGCTATATCCAGTATAATTTTCAAATATAAATTGTAAAAAATTATTATTATAATTTTTTTTTAAGTTGTAAATAAAGATTGCTGGAGTGTGTAAAAGAATATACTATTTGCTTACTATATACTATATACTATAGCCTTCATACTTCAAAATGTTAATTCTGAGCAATTTCTGAATGAGAAACTCTCCGGTGTGAACCGAGCTGCTGACGCTGAATCATGATAAAAACTGTAGCTAGTTTGAGTTTGAGGATTTACAGCTTCATTAATCGCTCTCTCATGTCCTCAAGCTGGAAGACAGTATAGATTTGTACGGTCAATGTCTTGAAAGGTCAGTTCATGATCCCCCTGTGCTTGGAGGGACAGTAAATGTTAACAATGTTCTTAAGGAGAGGAAATTGACTGCACGCGCTCCGGACATCAATGAGGTGAAAGCATCAGGACCATTCCCTCCAAACATGACTGGAAACACACTGGAAACCGCAAAACTAACCGTCACGTCCTTCCGCATTCACATTTGCTCAGCTTGACTGTCAACATCAACTTTTGTACTGGGGTCAAAGACAAAAAGGGTTTTCAAACATCAAAACAATAACAATTTAATACGTATTTAACACATATAATATTTTTTCATTAGCATGTGTTGTGTTTAATTTTATTTTTTCAGAGCAAAAAATAATGACCACCATACATGTTTTACCATGATTTACAGAAGAAACCCACTACGATGTCATTGAATGCAACATTTTAAAACTTGATCAATCTTTATTACCACTAATATATATATATATATATATATATATATATGCTGAATATATAATAACATAAAAAATATAAACATTTAAACTATATAAGTCTATAATATGTCATTTAAATGATTAAACATTTTAAACAATAACTGTATTAAATATAATTAAATAATATTTATATTAGATATTATATTTCTATATAATTTAATAACAAACACATATATTTGTAAATTTTAATATATATATTTTAATAAGTACAGGTCAGAATAAGTATGTTGGCTCTATTTTTACATAAATATACAGTATCTGTTACAATGAATGATTATGGAACATTATTTTATCCATATTTTCACATTTGATTTATTTTTATTCATTATTATTTATCTATTTATTTATTTGACATTTATAAGGTTATTTGAAACACTAAAGTAGACACTTTACTTGCATTCAACTTTATTATTACTTATTAAAAATATTCAAATTACTATGTATTACATTTAATACTGTTTATATATTATATATTGCGTTTTAGAATTATAATTATTTTTTTATGTATATAAAATCACTTTTGCAAGTTAATTTGATGCAGACATTTGATGCCGTCACGTCTTTGACTCATTGTCAAAGCAACTCAAACAGGTTTTGTGTGACATAATGATGCCATGATTTTAATTTTGGTGAACTATCCCTTTAAAACAGCTGTTTAATCATCATGATACTGACAGAAGCCCATTAAGTCACAAGGACGTCAGGTGTTTCAAATGAAAGCTGAGAAAGCCTCTGGGGCTGATAATTAATCTTTTTTGATTTTTATGGCACCTTGCAGTGAATATTTCTTCATTGATCTGAACGACGTCCTGGAATGACTCGCAGCGCTTTCATTCTTTCCTCATTAGGCTGAAAACACACTGATTTCCACTGAGTCCCAAAGTCTAAATCGACCCGCAGAACCGGAGCTTCCAGCCGTGAAGAGTAAAAGCTCCGGTTCCGCGTGTGTTTGTCATCCAGGAGAAGAATCGTTGCCTCCGTTTCCTCCGAGCACCGGCGGGATAACAAACGACACCATTACTCCAAACACGGCTCCTCTCTGCCCCACTTACAGCTGGAGTGCTGCGGTAGCATCTCTACACAGCCAGCACTTCCCTCATGTATCTTCACACACACACACACACACACACACACACACACACACACACACACACACACACACACACACACACACACACACACACACACACTCCCAATCTGCTGACACGTCTTTTGTAAAACCAGGTGCTTCACTTCTGGGTTTACAGCGTGAATCCACACTCACTCTAATGAGGGATCCACGCATGTGAGATCGACATTATGTTGGGCAACGATTTCCATTAATAACTACTGTATGTGTCAACATAATCCAAAACCTGTTCATGGATGATAAAGCAAAAAAAAAAAAAAAAAAAAGGGGGGGGGGGGGGGGGGTTGGTGTTGGGGGTCACAAAATAATAATAACAAAAATGTAAGATTGAGAACAAATATTTTGATATTAATATATATTTTTCATATATTAATTAGTGGTGTCAAAAGTAGCACGTTAACGCAGGCGATTAATTTTTTCAGTTTAACACGCTAAAAATAGTTCATGCAATTAACGCAGGGGCGGGGCTAGGTTTGGCCACCCCACTCACAACTGCTAAAGAATTACGTTCATTTAGACGCAGAACGTCTTTACGAGCAATCATCAATCATCAGACGCGTGCTCCAACTTCACTTCGGCGCCAGGCGCGAATCAAACGAGCTCATTTGCGCATGCGCATGCTCTTCAAGTGCACCATGCACAAATGTGCCGGCGCGTGCTCTATTAGGCTATATTAAAGCGCTGTATCATACTCAAACCCAAATGAAACTACGTGTATGCAATGTCATAGATATGTTAAGTCATGAAGTTACAAAAAAAGGCGATTAAAGCTGTCTTAAAACTGTGCATGCAAGTATTTATTTTTTATGAGTCACATTCAAAGCAGTGTCAGATCCGCATCAAGTTCAGCAGCGGCGGTTTTTAAAGAAGCAGCCAAAATAACCTAATAACCAGCTGCTGTGATGTCTGTTAATCAAAGAACAAAATTAAAAAGAGGAAATCAATAACTTCTGTAGTTTTACTTTAGCTTTACTTAATTTAGAATTTAGTGTTTGATAGCTTTATTAAATTAGGCTATATTTTCTTGCTGAAGGGCACAAGTAGCTATATGACATTTATTATAATGGGGTTATGTGAAGATTGTTTTAAGTTCACTTAAATTAGAAGTTATTTTTTAAAGTCTAATAAATGTTCGATTGATAGCTCTCAATTATACTGCATGTTGAATGGTTATAGTTAATGGTTAAATATAAGGGAAAACATTCATAGAGACATCAGTTGGTATCAGTGATACTTGCCTTCAGTCATAAAAAACGATGGCATTAAACAAATATAAAAAATATATATATACTTTATGTTGTTTCTACATTTATTCGAAGATTGAATGTGAAATTATTGCAATATAAAAGTATAATTAAAAACTTTAATGTTAGGTGGGATTTCAGAAAAATGTGTGATTAATTTGTTTTTTATTTTGTTGTTGTTTTTTTATCGATTAACAGCACTAATATTAATATAATTGAAAGCATAAATAAATAAATGCATTTTTCATTTCATTAATTTCAATGTTTGTGTAATCACTCTAAATTGTCTTTTGACAACATTTAGAAAATGTAGAAAATGTATATAATGTAAAAAATAGCCTTGTAATATAATACATTTGAAAGCAAAAAATAAATAAATAAAACATTAATATTATATTCATAAAAATATGAATGCATTTTTAAAATGTCATTTATGTCAGTGACTTTATTTATTTCAACGTGTCACCACTGTAAAATATTGCAATTTTTCTAATAGCAATAAGGAAATAGTGAAAATAGTCTGGAAAACATGAGTATTTTTATTGAAAAAAAATCACTGCAAATATTATAACTGAATACATTTGAATTTAATAAAAAAAAACATTAATCTAATAAAAAAAATATTTTAATATTGGAATAATTAAAATATTATTCCAGTATTTTATGACTACTTAAACATACATATATTAGTGCTGTCAAATGATTAATCGTGATTAATCACATCCAAAATAAAAGTTTTTGTTTACATAATATATGTGTGTGTGTGTGTGTGTACTGTGTATATTTATTATGTATATATAAATACAAACAAATGCATGTGTATATATTTAAGAAAAATATGTTATGTTTATGTATTAAATATATTTATATATAATATAAAATATAAGAATATAACTATATAAATGTATATACATGTAAATGTTTTCAAAATACATAATACATAATAAATATACACAGTACACATGCATATATTATGTAAACAAAAACTTTTATTTTGGATGCGATTAATCACGATTAATCGTTTGACAGCACTAATATATATATATATATATATATATATATATATATATATATTGATATTGATATTTACCTTAAATGTATGCATTTGCTCATAAATGGCTTAAGAAAAGTGGCTAAAATTTGCTAAGTAGATTCAAAACTAACGTACACTGCAAAAACCTGGTTAAAATGATTATTTTGATCAATAAACTTTTTTTTACATTATTTTACACATTATTAATATAATTTAATTTATTAATAAACACTTAATATAAGCAAAATGTCATGTGAAACTTAAAGAGTGATGATACAAATCAATCATTGAGTCGGAGGCCTAAATCGATTCATTGAAATGCATAGTTTGCACTGATTCACAGAAATTAATTCAGGAATTAATTATTTTTTCTGAAATTAAATTCAGAGACACAATTAAAATCTAGCTTAATGGACGAATAAAAGTGCATTAAAACTACTGTGATCTTCACCATGTTGCTTAATTCTGAAAATTCAGCAAAGTCATACATTGTGAATATTCAACATATTGCTCACCTCTCGTTCCCACCTTCCCAAATGTCACAGAATATAGTTCTCTTATAGAGTGACATGTCTTTGAAAAGCTCCCAGAAAGAGTCTTTTCAGCGATTTAACAAATAGCTTAAGAAAAATGACTTCACAGCCGTGAGCTAAAGATAAAATCACAGCCGTGTCGACGGAAATCATTCATGGAGCTTATCTGTCTCTAAAGAGAGATCCACGCGGCCTTTTAGTGGAGAAACTGCCCCAGTCAGTGCAGACGCGTGATGCTGACCGTCTAGATCCATCTTAAACGTGTCAAAGAGCCGGAAAAAAATGAGGAAAAGTGACGCAGCCACGACTGAAGGTGAGAGAAGGACGGATCTGACGTTCTTTATGCCGCTAAAGTCATGATGGTAAGCAGAAAATGAGGTTCAGTGATAACATGGTGATCAGTGAGAGATGGTTTCCATCACTTCGTGATCCTCGTCTGACAGGAACAGAGGTCAATGCTGGTGGGAAGATGGTCATAACACTGAAAAAGTGTCCAGAGTTAAAGGGACAGTTGACCCTTAATGAGAAGTGTGTGGTTGTTTTCTCAGCGTCTGACTCACAGACTCTCATTAGTGCTGGGAGGATGGTGGAGGCGCGATTCATCACGTGTCGCTTCACGCGGCTCTCGCTTAATGAACAAACACCGCATTCATCACACCGCTCAAATTAGCCCACTTAGTTTGAGACCCGCATCTCCGGAGACCAGCCTGAAAGAACCGTACCGATAAGACGGCAAGGGTGAGTTTTCCCAAACACAGACATTTCTGCTCAACATACAGGAACAGTGTCTGCTTAGAGCACCAGCACCTGTGTTTAACCTGTTTCATCATCCACCGGTTGACGGAAACCGTGCACTAACCGGAGAGGAAATGTGAGTGATGCTAAAAACATAATTATATATAATTTACTCATTTTTCAATTTCAAAATATATAATTTTTTTTATCATTTCTACATATTGTATATATATATATATATGTGTGTGTGTGTATATATATATATATATATATATATATATATATATATGTGTGTGTGTGTATATATATATATATATATATATATGTGTGTGTGTGTATATATATATATATATATATATATATATATATATAGTTTTTAAATGCACAAATTTATATATAAAACACCTATTTTGTGATGTGAAAAATAAATAAATATTATTTTAATATTTTACTAAATAAACTTTAATAAATAAATAAATATTTAGTAATTAAGTAAAGAACAATAAACACTAATAAATGTAAGGTATTTATAAGGTGCATATATATCATTTTAAAATAGTATTACAAAAAAATTAATATTAATTTAAGTTTAATATTCAAGATAAAAATTAAGTATTTAAATATTTTAAATATATAATGAACATATATGTATAATTTAAAATCTATCTATCTATACATATATGCATATATATATATAGATAGATAGATAGACAGATATATAGATAGATAGATAGATAGATAGATAGATAGATAGATAGATAAAATCCCCATGATGCATTGTGATTTTCTGTGCTGTGAAAAATAGATTGTAAAAATTAAATAAATATATGCATGCATGTATCTAATATTTTTTTATATAAATATATGCATATTTCTATAATATATGCATAAATATATGAATAACTCTTTGAATGAATGAGTTTGTAGCTGAACAATCTGCACTGATGGCTGTATTATTGGTCCAATGATTGTTTAAAACGGTTACTTTATTATTCATGCTATCTAAAATATGCTCCATCATGAATCCTCTGAAAGCATTTAGTCTGACTCTTTGGATGGTGAAGCGGTGAGCACAGAGTCGGGCGGTGCGATCCATCACTGCTGATGTGAATAACCTTTCATGACGCTTCACAAAGGCAGCGCTGCTTCACGCTGAGGCTCTGAAGAGACCGCTCTTTAACTGAAAGTGCAGAGCGTTTCACTTGCGTCAGGGAGAGTTTAGTGTCTCCTCTAAAGTCCCTGTGCTGCTGGCACACGGCCGGCGCGTGTCCTTCACCTCGTTCTCCATGAGTCTGCAGTTAAAGCGGAGCCGGGGATCACTGGCGCTGCGTCTCTGGAGAGATCATTAGTGCAGCTGCACAGGAGGAACGGGACGTCTGATATCTGCTGCACTGGTCTGATAACAACACCAGACCAAATCCACAACGTCCAGATCTCGGATGGGTTATGAAAGGATGAGCACTAATGCAAACGGCTGATAAATCATACAGGAGGAAATTGAAAACTAGATGAATGCTCAGTGGCTCAATTAGACGTGTAATTGTTTCGCTGTACTATTAAATCAAATGAAGTTAGATTAGCTGCAATATTAGTCGGTGTTCATAAACTTAAATCAGATCACCTAACCATGTAGTAGCATTAAGAGGTCTGATTCATATTAGCAGTCTAAAAAAACAAGTCCTTGATTCATTTGAAACATCCCTCAAAAAAGTTCACAGAAGTGTAATTAAGTTTTGAACTGACTCATTTTAGTGAGTGTGCGTGTATATGTGTGCAGTGTTTCCTCTAGGATTTTTTCCAGCTGTGGTGGCAGGACTATTTCCCATGGACCACGCCCCCTCCCCACCCAAGAATCTCATGCACTCAGAATTCAATTTACAAACAACAAACAAACGTACAAACAACATAAAGACAGTATATTTTTAATACTTGTTTAACTGCATCTTTTTTATGACTGAAGGCCAGCATCACTGATACCAATTAATACTGATTTCCCTATAAAAATGTTTCCCCTAATATTCAACCATTGACTATAGCCATTAAACATTACATTATAATTAAGAGCTATCAATTTTAACATTGATTCGACTTTAAAAATAACCTCTAATTTAAGTGATCTTAAAAACAATCTTCACATAAACCCATTATAATAAATGTCATATTTATCTACCTGTGCCCCTCAGCAGAAATATACAGAAATTGAATAAAGTTATCAAACACTAAATTCTAAACTAAATAGGCTACAGATGAATCCTTAAAACTATAAAAGTTATTGATTTCCTCTTTTTTTCTTTTATTCTTGATGAACAGACATCACAGCAGCTGGTTAGTAGGTTGTTTTGGCTTTTATTTCTTTAAGAGCTGCTGCTACTGAACATGACGCGGATCTGACACGCATCGCATTTTCTCTCAACTCTACCTTTTCTGACCCATTTGAGTCTCTTCTAATGAACTGACGGGAGACAGTGCTAGGATGCTCCAGGACAGTTTTGAAAACAATTTCAGATGTTCTTAATGTAACTCATATAAAACCATTTACATGCATGCACAGTTTTATGGCAGCTTTAATTGCCTTTTTGGTAACTTCATGACTTAACTGATCATGACATTGCATGCTCGTAGTTTCTTTCGCGATTTGATATGAAATGATACAGGCTACAGCACGCACCAGACCCTATGGTGAATCTTAAAGTGCACCATATACTGTAGATGAATTTAACTTTAAAATGCACAAAATTTTCTTTGTATGTACAAAATTTTCTGGACCCCCCATAGAGGGACCAAGGTCCACCCACTACAGTCTCACAAAATCCTGAAACACTGTATTATATACACTGTAAAAAAAAAGTCTTATAATTTACGGTAAAAAAACAGCAGCTGTGGTAGCCAGAATTCTACCGTAAAATATACGCTAGCAACATTTTAGGTTTTACGGTTTTAACTTAAATTTACAGTTAAATACTGTAATTTCATTAACTGATATACTGTTAATATACCAACCTATTGAAGTACTGAAGTCTGCTTTGTACCTTTGTATTACACTGATAACCACCAAATGCAGGTGGTAATGAGAGTCACATGATGAACCAAAGCCCATCACAAGCAGCTTTTAAATAATAACATGTGTAGAAGGTGCACAGTGTCATTCACACAAGCACTAAACACCATCATGGTGAGACTCATTAAACTGAAATATGCAATAAACATCAATTTAACAACATTAGATGTAACATACAACCCTAATAAACATAACTGATAAGAAAAAACTAAGAAGAAACAGTTATTTCAAAGAAAAAACATCAAATTTGAAATGCAACGCAGGGAATTCTGGGAACGTCAATTTATGGTTTTCCTCTGTAAATTTTACATTCTTTTTCACTTCCAAAAGCGGTATTTCACTGTAAAATTGTCTGAAATGTCTATTACAGTTTTTCACCGTATATATTAGGGGAACTAACCGTTAACCATTTAACAGGTTTTTACCGTAGCTTTTTCACAATTTTTTACCGTTAAAATCATGGTTATTTTTTACAGTGTAGTTATATTTATTTTTTTACACTTAGACAATTAGATATACACTTTATATATATATATATACACACACACACACATATAATTATTTTTAACTTATTGCTTACCATTTTTTCTGTCTTATTTACTCCAAAAGTTCCCTTTTCTGGTGAAATGATTCACAAACACTTAACAAACGGTTCTGTTCAAAAATGATATGGCTAATCAGATACCATAAGAACCAGTTTCATGGTGTTTGTTGCTCTTCTAGATCAATAACAACACAATCGCACTGAAGGCACATCCAGCAGCATGATGAATCCTGAAGGATGATATGATGCCTCCAAAGACAAATAAAGCCCCAGACACGCTTCATAATGCTCGATTAATGGATCTAATAACCCTTGTAGCAAACAACCAGACATGACGGCTGAAAATTACAAGGACAGCGCGAGAACACGAGTGACAGCTCCAATAAGGCTTCGGCGGGATATTAGTGACGATACTTCCTTCGAGTCGAGGAAGCAGCCGTGTTTCTCTGACCAGCGGCTCTATCAATAATGCAGCGCTTTTCTGCAGGTCAGAGCGGCTAATAGAGGTCGACTCGGCTAATAAAAGCTCTGAACTGCGCTTTAAAACTTGGCCAGCCGAGGACGAACAAATACCAGTAAATGCAGCCCACTGAACTTCAACACACATGATGGAGGCAAATTAAATTTAATAGAGGAAAGGGGAGAATGTGCGATTACTGACACTCTCTATTTCACCTTTCACCTCAACACGACTCCCAGAGTTGCACTTCATTCAGAATTCAATTAGGATTGCCATTAAATTCAGTTCCTAATACAAAGAAGCATGCAGAATTGTAATTAATACTTGATTTAGGATCAAGTAAGTACAATTAAAATCAAATTGTTTCCTTTCACCTTATGGATCATGATAAAAAGAATACTCTAATTTAGTCAACATATTATGCTATTAAGCGAATCGTATTTTTGATTGAAACAACAGTGCTGTTTGGTAAATGAAGTGTTTAGATGGCTGTTTTAGAGAAATGTCTAATCGATTCACAATTTATTTTAGCCATCATAGAATAAAAACACAAAATGAGTGAAAATTACAGCATAATTTCGACTAATGTGTATTTTTGTCATTATTTGCCTATTTATTAGTCAGAATTAATAATGCAATTATTTATGCTTTTTGGTCATTATTTGATTATTTATTAATCTAAATTAATAATACAATTATTTTAGTTTTTTTCATCATTATTTGTCTATTTATTAGTCAAAATTAATCATGCAACTGTTTGTTCTTTGTCACTATTTGGCTATTTTTTTGTCCAAATTAATAATGCAATTATTTATGATTTTTTTTGTCATTATTTGGCTATTTATTTTGGCTATTTATATGTCAAAACTAACAATGTATTTTTTAAGATTTTTTTTTTTTACCTTCTCACTAATTGCTTATTTATTTATTAATGACTGTTCACTCAAAAATGGTCATCTTTTACTCCTGCTCATGTCGTCCCAAACCTCACTTATTTTCTTCTGTGGAATACAAAAAAATAGCTATTTTGAAAAATGTAAGTGTTTTGTGTCCATACAATGAAAGTTGTTTTTGTGTTCTGCAAACAGAACAGAGTCATACGGGTTTGGAACATGAGGGGAACATTATCTGGTGCACTAACATGATCCTCCACGAACAGACGTCTGCAGTCTGGAGCGTGAAGCTCATTGACTCGTCCTGCAGCGCTGCTACAGAACGGCCACGCGCATTCATTTTCTAGCAATTCTATTTGTGTTTTGTGTAGAATCACATACAGTATCTGAAGCCCTGGCGGGCGAGACCTGCAGCCGTTCATAGACATCATGAGCGATGGTGGAGAATACAGGCCAGCAGCCGTAATGTGATTTATTACTCCAACTACAAATGCTGTTTGTGCATAACTGAAAATAATGGCATCATGTTCCTCCGATGGCACCTACAGCCTGCTTCTACATACGTGAAGACAAAAATAGGCAGCGAGTGAAATGAGGAAATGATTCTTGTGCGTTTACGGCAGCCTGACAGAGACACAAAGTATATATGTTTTATTTGGAGCAGAACTCTGTACACCGGGGAACTCGGCACGTGCTGAATGTGGAAAATAAATGGAAAGCATCATGTAATATTATCAGTAATGTGTAAAGGCTGCGGCCCACTTGCATATGGAGAACGGAGCGCTGCTGTCAGTGTGATCGCTCCCCTGTGCAGCAGACATGCGCTCGTCCCTGACCCATGCACGTGTGCACTAATAAGTGAGTGAGTGTGTGTGTGTGTGTGTGTGTGTGTGTGTGTGTGTGTGTGTGTGTGTGTGTGTGTGTGTGTGTGTGTGTGTGTGTGTGTGTGTGTGTGTGTTTAGCCCTCCATGCAAACTGGTTTTGTTTCAAGACAAATATACCAAAGAAATAAAATAAAATAAAATAACATTCAAACTAAATAATAAAAATAAAATAGAATAGAATAAAGTGCTCTACAGTACTTCACAACTGCTTAACATAAAAATAAAATAAACAAAGATAAAAATAAATATATATAAATATTTATTAAAATATTAAATAAATATTTTATTTATTACATAAATAAATATTTATTAATAAAATAAAATAAAATAAAATAAAGTCATCTACACAGTAGTTCACAACTGGTTTTGTTTCATAACATAAATCATACCTATGACATTCATCTAAAGAAAAATAAAATAAAATAATAAAATAAAATAAAATAAAAATTCTTTACATCATTATTTCTCAATTGGTTTTGTCATAGCTAAATGTATACAAATGAAATATATATATATATTTTTTAAATCATCTAAATAAATAAAATGAACCATAAAATAAAATCCTCTACATACAGCAGTAGTTTAAAATAAAATAAAATAAAATAAAAATGGCTGTTTGGTTAATGGTTCCACTTATTGGGAAAAGACATCACTATTCGAATCCATTTTAGAGCCAATATACGACCATAAACTACTAAGCAGTCCTAGTTTGTGTGTTCAGTCTGGATGCCATGTGTTTTGGTGTTTTCACAATTGTCTCACAATCTGTTGAGATGACACTGAGATCATACGGCCAGACAGAAAGCCAAGCCATGCGTGCGTTTGGCCGAGGAGAAGCGGTTTCCCCACACGGCCGTGAAACAGATCGCATTTGAGCACCTTCTCCATCTGTACAAGCCACGAAACGGACAGATGGTCCAAACTACAAGCGCCTCTAAGCGAACGATAGGTGATGGGAAAGCCTTCGGAGGGTCCGGAGTGTCTCACTCCTACAGTTCAGTCCCACTGAGACGGACGAGATTCCAGTCGATCAGCGTAAACAATGAAACACATTCTCTGTTCTGATTTACACTCTCATCTGATTTACTTAAAACCTAGGATGCTTTTAGGATGCTTTTACTTAAAACCTAGGATGCTTTTAGGGCGAGTAAAACATAGGCTAATTTTCATTTTTGGGTGAACTAACCCTTTAAGTACCTTAACGTTTCTACACCTCTAGCGGCACCAAACGGAAATGCTATATTTTTGTATGAGTGATGTCTGGGGGCGGGACTATGTGTTAGTCAGACCAATCGCAAATGATTCTCTGAAACAAATTTTAAAACATAATTTTTGCAGTACTATGCTGTTATCGTAAACTAAAACAAAGCCTATTGATTTTTTTATGAAATAAAGCTGAAAGAAAATCTAAATGTCAGAAGAAAAACTGAAATTAAACAAACTAAAACTGAAATTAAATAAAATCTATTTTATAATTAATTAAACCAAATTTAAAATGAAAATTGAAAATATTAAAATAAAGGCAAATTCAAAATATTAATAGATACTATAATAGTACATAAATAAGACTTAAATAACAGTGTGGTAGCACTAATGGAGCAGAAATGACACACTTCACCTTCAAAAACCTTTTAATTTAATTTGCATGAATGCACATTTTAATAAAGTAAGGATGAAGCTAATTAACAACTAAAACACAACAGAAATCAATAAATGAAATTCCATGAGTCCACACAGAGCAGGTATTAAAGGTTAATTTAATGAACTACTAAGGAAAAATGAGTGAATGCAGTCTGGAAGAATCTCCTCTATCAGCTCTGGCATCAGTCCCAAAGTCGTGTCCTGAAACTGAGCGCACAACATCCTAAAACACTCCAGCGAACGAGCATCTGACAGACAGCAAACTGCTGATCTCAGCGTTCACAGTCATATGAATGAGACTCACTTTTTTCCAAAACCCAGTTTCACCAATTTCACAGGGAATCAATGTAAATGTTGCCCTAGTTTATTCCCCACTGACGTTTCTAACTCTCTCTCAGTCTCTACAGACCTCTAGGACTGCTATATGAGCAAAATTAAACAATCAACCCAAACAACCAACCTTCGCTGGCAGTGACTGAGAACTTGAGCGTCCTCTGGTTCACCCCATTGCCTCTGGAGATGAGCCGTCCGATCTCCACGCCCCGCCGTGATGGATTGGCCCGTGAAGGGTCAGCCTGCTTGAGCACCAGAGGCCGAGCAAAACCACGGCCGCACATGGGGGTGACTTTAAAAATCATTACTTGCACATGCTAAAATTCCATATCCAATTAAATAGAAGGCGTGGTTATGAACAGGAAGATGTGTTCAAATTAATACAATTTGAATAAAAATTCAGTTCAGTCAAGCATCAAGATTCAGGCCATTTCTGCTATGCAGTACATTTTTCACTTCATATGTAAATTAATAAATAAAATAGTAAACAATTTTTAAATATCAGTTAGTTAATCACTATATTAGTTAGTTAATCACTATATTTGACTTTTGAAATGAAAACTATCAATCTTTGAAATGAAATCTGTTTTAAAATACAGCAACAAGAACAATGAAAGCATTTCAGCGGTCTCCGTGACGGGATCTGAAACAGCCTACAAAGTAAAATGATCCGTCCGTGCGCTCTCTTCATCACATCTATTCATTTTACAGTCCTGCTACTAGCCTTTTATTTGGACTAAAACCCCTTTAATTCGGGTGAGAAAGCCTGCATTTTGAGTGGCATTTGCACATCCTGTCATGCCGATGAATATATGCCACTGCAGTAGACGCATTTTGCAGTATTAATGTTAACGATTAATCGATTAACTGATCGTTAATTTAAACGAAGATCGATCATGGAAATGATCGAAAACTGACATCCCTGTGCGAGAGACAGAACGGAGTCAGCTCATCACAATATTTGTGGATAACTGGAAATATGCTTTCTTTTAATTAATATTTTAGAAACTGGAAATTGATATTAAATAAATAAATGAAATACATCTAAAACAAAGATCTAAAATAAAGGCCATATCTGTTTATTAATATGTCTTACTTCTATTATTAATAACTAACAATTTAATCGAAAATATCCTAGTTTTTTTTGTTTATTTTATCAAAACTAGAAACTAATAATAAATATATACATTAAATAAATTCAAATATTAAACCATTTTAATAGATCATATCAGTTAGTTTATCATAATATTTGTCTAGTTCTACAATGTCTAGTAACTAATCAGAAATATCCTTTTTTTTATTTAATTTTTTTTTTTTTATTTAATCAATATTTTATAAACTATAAATTGAACACATTACCCTATAAATTGAATAAATGTTGTATTATATATTATTATATAATAAATGTGCTCAATACAACTTTTCATGCTGTCAATTTTGTCAACTTAAAATAACTTTAAAAAAAAAAAACTTGTTCCTGAAGGACATCATCCTCTAGGAAGTGACATCACTGGAGGAAAAACGGCTGCAGAAACATCAAAATGTATTATTAATGGATCTGACAAATTATGTGATGTTTTTTGGAATAATTTTGTAATTAGATTACAGAAACACACCTTTAAATTGCATATGTGGATATTCATGTTCTCATTCAGCTCTGTGTAACAGGAATGAGCCTGTTTTAAATGCACAAACACAGCCTGTGGATCTCGTCCTGTTGCCCTGAAGTGTGCAGGTGCGAATCAAGGTTTTGGCATATGAGAGATGAGGGTGGCGTGGGTTCGAATCAATGCAGCGCAGACCAGCGCCTATTTCAATTACGCCCCATGATGAGCCGGCCCCCACCGCCACACCCGTCCCATCAAGATTAATGGCTCCTGCGTGGCCAAAATGGGTCACCTGTGACAGGGAGAGGCTTTAGGTGGGGCAGGTCAGGTGCTGCGACTGTAAACCACACTCATCCAGAATTATAGAGCTGAAACTATCTCATTAACATATTCAAATGAAGACGTATTACTTAATTCATTTCTAGCGATTATTGCACAGATACTATTTAAACTAAACTGGGCTAGACAATGACATCTCTGAATTCAATAATGAAATGCCTTTAACTGAAAATTGAGTGTTTAATCTTATCATTATACATTACTGACACTCTATCCTCCAATTTGATACTGTTGTTAAGTGCTCTGACGTAATCTGTATTGTTAAAAGTGCTATATAAATAAAATGACTTGACTTGACGTATAGCTTTAACATACTCCTGCAGCGTTCAGAGAGTAAAGGGCATCATGAAGACCTTCAGCAGCTCTTCACATCACTCAATCAATCACACACACACACACACACACACACACACACACAGGCTGCTCACACTGACTCAGCAATAACACACACCAGCCGCAGGATTATGATTCATGATATTATACCTGCTCTCATCGCTCTTAAGCTCTGCAAATAACACATTTAAATAATCAAATCACAGGATTTAAAAATGTGCAATTGGTTGTTGACACAATAAATCTGTGGCCCTCAAAATATTTATTATAATTAATGTGCAGATTTTATTTTTATCATCTTCTATGTACTATTAGCAGGGTTAAGCAAAACTCAATTAAATAACTGATTCCCTTTCAAATCTGAGTATGAGTGTGGAATGATAAGAAGACAAATTTAAATAATTTCTCTATTCAACCATCCCTATATCCATCCAGCCATATCTTTATCATCCATCCATCCATCTGTCTATATATCCATCCATTAGTGTTGTCAAAAGACCCGGTACTTCGGTACCAAGTCGGTACTAAAAAAATGAAAACGTCACGGTACCAGGTTTTTTTAAGTACCGGTGGTACCAAGTACCCGGTCAACCCGGTACTTAACGCGTACGGCCCTATGATTTCCACGATGCAGAAAACGCGGACGGAATCTCGGAATCCAGTTATAAAAACGGAAGTTACAGTTTGGCACGGAATGTCACGGAATTTGTCAAAGTTCGGATGAATTAATCAAAAGTGGGTCATTGCACTTAAGTCAAATTGCGATACGGACTAGTTCCTTTAAATATTAAGCCGCAAAAGTCGATTCAGATATGAATCCCGCATGTTCTGCGAGTCTCTGTGTGTGTGAATGAATGGCAGAGACGCGCGTCTTTTTTTTTTACAAACACTGAAGCGCGCGTGACGCTCGCGGTGATTTCAGCATCTGCCGTCTCAACGAGGACATAAATACATAAACAACGTCTACAGAACTGCTCTGAGAGTCACTTCACGACCATTTTACCGTTTCATTTGAGTAAAACCAGCTTCATATCACAGAAATTTAAAGGTATTCACGGCAACCCGTCAAAATAAAAGTTTATCTTAAAGACATTGTGCCAGAAATATATTACTATTATTTAGTAGAATGTATGTGATACTATTACTACTGTTGAAAAAAATTAATAAATATTTATTTTTAAAGAAATAATCACACTATTTCTTCCATATTTTAATAGTAAATCCCCTTTTACCCTCCTCTTTACCAAAAAAATAAAATGTTTAAATTTCATTATTTAAAAGACAAATTAAATTTGGGTGAAACTTGTTTACTGTTTTTCATACTTTTATTACTTGCGGAAAAACTTGAAACACAATTTAAATAAGTATAAAGAATAGCATTGATTTTTGTATATTTTATTTTTGTTTGATTTTTATTATTAAAAATGTTTTTTAATTAGCATGTGGTACCGAAATTGGTACCGAGAACCGTGGATTTTCACTGGTATCGGTACCGAATACTGAAATTTTGGTACCGTGACAACACTACCATCCATCCATTGATCTATCTATCATCCATTCATCCCTATATCCATCCATCTACCTCTATATCCACCCATGCATCTCTATATCCATCCATCCATCCATTCATCTCTATACCCTTCCATCCATCCATCCATTCATCTCTATATCCTTCCATCCATCCATCTCTATATCCTTCCATCCATCTCTCTATCCTCCCATCCATCCATTCATCTCTATATCCTTCCATCCATCTCTATCCTCCCATCCATCCATTCATCTCTATATCCTTCCATCCATCCATCTCTTGATCCATCCATATCTTGATCCATCCATCCATCTCTATATCCTTCCTTCCATCCATCCATCCATATCTATATCTTTCCATCCATCCATTTATCTATATATTCATCCAACCATCCATCCATCTCTATATCCTCCCATCCATCCATTCATCTCTATATCCTTGCATCCATCCATCCATCTCTATATCCTTCTATCCATCCATCCATCCATCCATCTCTATATCCTTCCTTCCAGCCATCTATATATCTAGCCATTCATCTCTATATCCATCCATCCATCTCTATATCCTTCTATCCATCCCTTTGTTTATCCATCCACCCATCCATCTATCCATCATTCTTGAGCGGAAGAAGACGATGCGATATATAAACTCAATATATAGACAGCATGTTTTAAAGTAGTATTACAGTGATTACAGTGATTACTGTGAACATGGAGGACAGTTTTGCTGAAGTGCAAATCATACTGTAAGCTCTTCTCAGGCCTTGATTATCAGTGGACGTGAGGAACTGACAGACTAACGCGTTATTCTCCACAGGACGGCTCACTGAGAGAAAAAAACGGTTAAAATGTACAAGCTGTACGACTCCTGAAGAGAAAGAGAAGTGCGGTCGTTGGTAAATCAGGTTAGATACAGCGGGACGTGACTTCAGGACCCCTCCGCTGTAATGGATCTGTCCTGTTGCTGTGTGTAATTGCCCCCAATTAAATCATCTAGATACATCGGAGTCGTTAGCAATCGACTGTCACCATTACAGCCTCTTAATGTCTACATCTTAAATTCTCACATCATGAGGAATCACACTTCTCCTTTCAGATAAAAGTGCTTTATGTTCTGAAAAAAAAAAAAAAAAAATATATATATATATATATACACTCATAAACATAATTTTTTTATTTATATATTATATATTATTTTATTATAAAATGTCTAACACAGTGGTTCCCAACCTTTTTTTCATGGGCCCCCACTACGTACACATATGGTAATCTGAGACCCCACCCCCTACCCCCCACATTATATTTATACGCGCCCCTAAATATATATATATGCAATAATAATAATGTTATTTTTTTGTCTCTTAGAAATGCACATTTGACATTGCGTTGACAGTAGTAGATTGAGTTAGGATGCAGATGTAAATTTATGTTCATTATCAAAATCAGCTAAATCTGTGAAAAACTGCAACAACCTCCTTTTTTTATATGGTGAAATATTTGAGTTTACTAAAATTAACCATTGTTCGTCCATAGTAGCATACATTTACATCATGATAACCGGAGTTAAAACCACACATATAGCACCTCAATACTGTGGTAAAAATCCAACTGTATGTTTTCTAGGTAGCCTATTTATATGTAAAACAGTAGTCTAAATACATTTATTATAAATGCACAAATGCAAGTGTATAGCTTAATCACAAATATAGTGTAATTACACTCCATTACTCCTTTAATACATTTAATACACGTCTACATTAAGATAACAAATTTGATATAAACACCACACATTTCTGCCACAATACCATGGTGCAGTTAATGTTACTGCAGTAAATACCTGGTAAACGATGGTGATTTGTAGATTGAAAAGCCTTCTGACTGTATCGTTGCTTTTCCCGCATAAACATTACATTGAATGTTTATCGAACTTGTTTTATCGAGGAAAATTATATCACTATAATTGTAGTTATTGTTTTATCGCCCAGCCCTACCTCAAAGTATATGTGCTCCCGCGCCCCCGCTGCTGGGAACCACTGGTCTAACACTGTAAGTGGACAGTCAGAGAAAGGGTGGAAAAAATAAATAAATAATGATTTTTTTTTTTTTTTTGGCACACACACACACACACACACACACACCCTTAATAACACAGTAAGTAAACATTCAGAACGATTGTGGACGAATGGATAGATAAATAAATAAATAATAATTTTGCCACAAAAAAAAATTCTAATATTATAAGTAAACCTCCAAACACACACAAACAAACACACACACACACACACACACACACACACACACACACACACACACACACACACACACACACACACACACACACACACACACACACACACAGTACATAAACTATCAGTTTAGCTCAGATTACATGTCATATGTGGATTCTGTTTGACTAGTAATCCTCCAAATAAATAAATAAGTGCACATCTCAGCTTGAGATAAAATTAGCATGTTCTTCATCTGCGTCTGCTCTCAAATGAATATGTAATGTTCTAATTATAAACTGATTAAATCATTCACTTCACGGCCTGTTTAGGGAACTGACACACACTTCTCCGTTAGACACTGCCATACATCTTTTTCATCTTTTAATTTAGTTATTTCCCCATGTGAGGTCCATTTATAATCTAATTTAAATTATTTTGCACAATAACTTTAAGATGATTTTTCTAGACTTCACCACATTCCACTCTTATCCTTAGTTCCTCTGCTGTTTATGAATAATATCAACCCTGTTTCCTGTTTATTACCTCACTGTGACTAAACAGAAATTAGTTGAATTTCATTTTAGTTTCAATAAATGCTCTTTATGAGAACAAGTTTGAGTCCTGAAGGTTACATAAAACATCAAGCACTTCTATCTCCAGAAGATCAAGGAAGATATGATTCTCAAATGATATGAGAGCAGTTTAGTGCTGCTTGTCATGACAGATCTTCAGGGCAGTTTTAATATCATCCTGACATGTGGCATGTGGTGCGAGAGACGTTCTAAACTCTGACAGTCCAATGAAAGAGAATGTGTAACATTGACCATTCATTATTGATGAGTGTTGCATTTCTTTGCTCTAAATTAATTATCAAACCCTGTGCGGCTGAATAAACGGTTCAGAGGACTGAATGAGGATTATATGATGTATATTCTATCAAAGACATGCGGCTTCTGAACAGAGAGAATGTTTTACACTTGCAGTAAAAGGAGACTGCGTCAGAACAAGAGTAAATAAGGACAGACACAAGAGAAATTCAAGCTGTCTTATTTAAGGGTCTTTGATAAACAATATTTTGAACTGCATTTTATTTACATATTTTCGTTTTTCACTTTAAAGTTTTAGTAATTTTGTTTTTTGTTTGTTTTGCATTTTTATTTTAGTTATTTTACTTTTTTTTAGTTCATAAGTTTCCATTCTTTAAAATTCAGTTTTTACATTTTTATATATTTTTTAAACTTTGTTTCCTTTTCAATATTATTATTATTTTTTTAGTTAACTATAATTACACTGATTTAGCATTAATGCAGAATCAAACTGACTCTATTTAAAAAAAATAATAAAAATAATAAATACACCTTTTTAAGATGGATGCAATTTAATTAATAGTAAAATTACATCAAATTGAATTGAATAATCTGGTAACACTTTACAATATGGGTACATGAATAATCATGTACTAACGCCTAAATTAATACTTAATTCATTGCGTACTAATGATTATTAAAGGAGTTAACTAATTATGAACTATCCTTAACTACGACTGGAGTCATGCGGATTCATGCATGAATAACGGCAGCCTTAACTACGTGTTAGTACATGTTTGATAGTTAATGCATTAATTAACATTTATGGGTAAACTAAATCAAACAGCCTCTTTAAGAAGGAATAAGAAATACTCTGATTGAAAATTAATTTAAATAATTTAATACTATCATAATTTGAGCATTTGACATCCTCAGCTTTGTCATTAGTTGATCCTCCTCATCAAGTGTGGAAAATAATAAATACACTAATGACTGATCTTGTCTGTTTTATGTTCATCTCTCACCCTATGGTGTCTTATACACGGATTAATAATAAAAAAAAAAAATAAAAAAAAACAAGCCACAAAGAGCATTTCTTTTCCTAAAGAAATGCTCAAACTGGAAAGAATTCACTCTCCATCCAGACACAGCCGCTCTCTGACTTCTTAAAAATACTCACTGAATACTCACTGTGTTAGTACATGTGTGTTTGATAGAGAGTATAACATAAATCATGAGCTGAGTTTAGTAAGTAGTTCACAGTGAATTCATTATGATTGGGTCAAAATCAACTTTAACAGCCATTAGTTGATGTTAGTGTATGCTTAGTTAATAATGAGTTGACACAATGAAACATTAACAATGTGAGAGTGTCCTCCTTATTAACAATGATTTTTAGTTATTTTATTATTTACATAATTTCACAAATATGGACTCAAAAGAAAGTCCAAACATAATGTTACCTGTAAAGACACACAGAAGGTCAAATATTTTGCGTCCAGAAGCTCAAAACAATGGTGTTGATTACTGTACATAACTTTCCAAAAAAAAAAGGGAAATGAAATCATGAGTTTAATTTGGTTTACAAAAGCAAACGACATTTATTAGATTAAAATATCAACATTACCGTAACAACAAACCTTCCGCGCCGAGCAGAACTAATGAGTGTCCCACAGCTTTTTCTGAAAGTACACTCTTAACATCAGTCAGTCAAGCATTATAAAGTATTATTTAATGATAGAACTTTAGTAATTAGAATTAAACCTTAGTAACCATATATGAATGCATAGACATCTGAACTGAATTTAGGACTGGTGGTGGTGCTTTTTTGGTCATTCAGTGTTTCTGTAAAAAAATGGGAAAAATCTAACAATAATACTGATAAGACGATGATAATAATAATAATAATAATAATAATACGAATTCTGATAATAAGAACAGTATAAAACGCACTAAGGATTAACGAGCTGCTGGATTCATGAATATTAATCAGGTTGTCTGCGTTCACTCGAACTGATTCGCTGAAATCAAAACAGGGACGATAATTGGTGAGTGCCAGCCAATGAGATTGTCGTTTGAGCATTAGTTCCGCCCACTACCGGAAAACCCGATAGTTCTTAAAAGTTGAAAAAATCCAAAGGAACTTTTGACAGGAAAATATAACAAAGAATATCGTTTACATGTAGCGTGTCAATTCTGCATGTAAGACTCTCTCTGCTCTCACCAAAGCTACGGCGAGTCGTGCACCTAGAGTTCACGGTACGTCAAATACAGGTGCGCTGCGCATCCATTGAGATTGACGGAGAGTGAAACGCTGAAGCGCTCAGTCAGAGTGTTCGGAGAGTGAAAATATATCTGTGCTAATCTAATACTTAGCCTCCAACTCACACACTGGCGAGTAAAATCTGAGAATTTATTAGCCATTGGCTAATATTATTATTTAGTTGCCCAGAGTGAAGATTAGTCGCATATGCAAATGATTTACTCGCATTGTAGAGGGTTGTGAATTAATAAAGGATTAATAAATCAATTCTAATTCAAAAGTTCTAAAGTTTTAAACATGAGCCATTTCACCATAGCAACTTCTCAAACGTTCCAAATTCACCATGGTAACCATAGTTCCACCAAAATGCAAAAGTGTGTCATGTGGCTGCAGTGCACAGCTGTGATATACTGCCCCCATCAGGTGACAGACGGTACAGCAGCTACAGCAGCTACAGCAGGAGGAATTCAGTGGCTCTCTGAACTTTTGTTCCAGCGGATGACAGATCATCTCTACAATGCATAGATTATGGAAAATACATCAAGACAATGTTCTGGCTTAGCCTGCACAATCACACACAGATTAAGGGGCAATGCGAGTGTGAGTGTGTGTGTGTGTGTGTGTGTGTGTGTGTGCGCGCGTGCGCGTGCGTGCATGTGTGTGCGTTTTTGTGACAAATGAGGACATAAATTTGTATAATGACAAGGGTATGACAGGCATTACAAGGAGAAGGTGACTTTTCAGGACATTACTCCATGTCCCCACTTTTCAAAACGCTTATAAATCACACAGAATGGAGTGTATTGAAAATCTGAAATAGCAGAAAGTTTCCTGTAAGGGGTAGGTTTAGGTGTAGGGCAATAGAAAACACGGTTTATACAGTATAAAAACCATCACGCCTATGGGATGTCCCCACTTTTCACAAAAACAAACGTGTGTATGTGTGTGTGTGTGTGTGTGTCACTATATATAGCCCAACATGAATTAAACACACAGCTGGGGTGTCAAAGATAAAAATCATGACCCACCTACAGTACCGGTCAAAAGTTTGGAATAATTAAGATTTTTAATGTTTTTGAAATAAGTCTTTTCTGCTCACCAAAGCTGCATTTATTTGATAAAACAAATAACAGCTGTTTTCCACAGCTGCACAACTGTTTTCAGCATTGATAGCAATCAGAAGTGTTTCTTGAGCAGCAAATCAGCATCTTAGAATGATTTCTGAAGGAACGTGACATTGGAGACTGAAGTAATGATGCTGAAAATACAGCTTTGATCACAACAATCAATGACAGTTTAACAGGAATACTATTTCCGAGTTTTACTTTTTTTTTGATCAAATAAATGCAGCCCTTGTGAACAGAAGAGACTTCTTTCAACAGCATCATTCCAAACTTTTGAGCAGTAGTGTCATTTCTTACACATCAACCTAAATAACACAATAATACAGCAGAAATCAGCCTTGACCGCCATGTTGGAGAAGAAATCACACAAACACACATATATAGATGTTATTTTACGCTGTTATATGATAACCTCCGTAAATTAACAGGTGTGTGTATTGTGTTTTCAAAGCTTTTAGTCTGTGGAGTGAGTTTGCTGGATCAGACAGTGATCGGTCTCAACGCAAACACACTTCCAGACACAAGTTTGGACACACTTGAGGGAACTTCAGCAGAATCACATGTATTACGAAATATGTATTACGAACTAATAAAAAAAAAAAATATTACATTAATTTCCTTGATTTGTAGTGGATAGTGATGGAAGATCTAAAAAAAAAAAGAAGCTCAAATATATATATTTTTTTTTAAAATATATAATTTTATTTGTGTTATGTTTGTAATTTTATTTGTGACATGTTATGATAACATCATTTCCAGACTTCCATTTGTCTTTTATTATTCATAAGCATTGAAACTAGTTATAATCTATTCATAATGCTCAGCTAGCAGGTGCATCCAAACTTCTGACAGGTAGTGTAGTTGATAAACTCAATACACAGTCTGATCCAGCGGACAAAAGCTCAAAGCACAACACACACACACACACACACACACACACACATGCACGGTCACACACAAACTCATCTCACAAAGACTCACTGCGGCAATCAATAGTGAATTCTTCCTTAAATCCTGCTGTGGACAAATTAGAAACAGCTGCATTATGACTGATCTGATAGATGTCAGTGTGCAGTGGTAGACGCTCAACGACACTTCTGACAGTGCGTACACATGCTGATTGGAGCTCATCTAATCACTCTAATTAAAGTAATCGCATCATCTGCATCACCAGGACAACAGTCAACACCAAAAACAAGAGCAGTTCGGATGATAACAGTCAAACCCAATCTGATGCTCACTAATCTAAACCCAGAGATCCAGGTTCAGAACAAGATGATAAAATACACTCTCAAACGTATCGTGACAAGATATAACATACAGGATATACGATAGAAAACTCCACCCACTGGTAGCACATCAGTGGATGAAGAATTAGAATAGCAGTCCCACTGTCAAAAAAACAATTATTGTTATTATTATTATTTCAAAATAATTAACAAAAAATGCATAAAAATTAATTTAATTGTTTTCTCAGTTAAGGCATTTTGCATTCAAACCATTGTGTATGGAATAATCCATCAGTAAATTATTCATATTAATTATTTATTTATTTATTAACAAAATTATGCTTAAAAATGTATTATATTATTGTAAATTGTTTTCTTAGTTTAGACATTTTGAAATTAAAATAACATATGTATGGTAGAATTTATTAACAAATCGTTAAAATTAGTTAACAAATAACTAACAAAAATATGCCTCAAAATAATTTATTTAAAAAAATGTAATTTTCTACATTTAGAAACTTTGCGGTTGAAATAGCATATCTTTGTATGAAAGAATTAATTTACAAAATATTTACACTTTTTAGAAAATAATATTATTACTAATTATACTAATACAAATAAAAAATAAATAATAATAAATATAATAATAATAATTATAACTATTTTCTCAATTGAATACATTTTGTATGGAAGAATTAATTAACAAATTAATTAAATTTGTTAAAAAAAAATTGTATTAAAATGTTAATTATCTTCTCAATTTAGACACTTTGAAGTTCAAATAATATATTTTTTGCATTGAAAATGTATTAACATATTATTAAAAGTATTTGAAAAAATAAATTATGCACAAAAATGAAATAAAAAGATTAAATTATATTCTGTACTTAACATTATGTTTCCAATGCTATCAATTGAATTTAACTTATATTAAACCCAAATATATTGAGTATGCTTGATATGACACAACTCACATGAAACTGATGGTCACATGACCTGATAATCATCGTGTGATCAGGTCCTGTATGTAGGACAGCAGGCGTGCGGCGGGATCTGTCATGATTTCATCAAGAAGCATCAGTCCTTCTTTTCATTTAATCTGAGAGCGATGAGCATCAGCACATGGGCATCATGCTACCACTATTAAATTAACCCAGTTATGTCTGTCTGGGAGAAAATATTACTCAGAGTAATACAGGATCACTTCTGATGAGCTGAAGACAAATAAAACTCAAAAGGTCAAACACTCAAGTTACTGACTTTACTATTAGCCTCATTCATGACACACCAGCACAACACATCTAGATTTACACAGATCTGCACAGATAAGAATGTTTTTACAAATAAAACAGAACTTGTATTCCTGTCCATGATTCTAGTAACACCAAAGTCATGGGCTAAATTCCCAGAGGATGGAAGTCCAATAAAACCATCTGCCAAAAGCAAATGTAAATGCATCAATGCAACACTTAGTTTTTAACAGTCCACACAGAAATTCATTCTGCTCGTTTCTTGAATGAAGCTAATTGATTTTGGACAACCAATTCAACTGACTCTAGACGACAGCTTCCACAACAGTATTTGGAAACTAGCTTTTCCTACACTCTTAAAAATAATGCTTTACTGGTGATTAAAAATGCTCAAGAACAGTGCTTCTCAACCATGGGGCCTCAAGATGACTTTTGATTATGCGTTATTTTATTATTGAATGAATTATTTAAAATCAAACGAACGAGTTTTAAAAGGATCAGGATTCCCAGAGTCTTAGAAAACCTGGATTTGTGAAGAAGCCTAATTTTAAAAGTGTGATGATGGCTATATCTGGAAAAATCAAGTAGATGAATACAATTTTTAACATAGCATGAGAATTTTTTTATTAATGATTATATATATATATATATATATTTTTTTTTTACAAGCTCTAAAATATCAAGTGGAAATTGTGAGGAAAAAAAAACCTTCCACAATCCAAAATCTAATAATAATAATAATTATTATTATTATTATTGTGAACTTATTTGTTTTCATAATCATTTTATTTTATTTTAACCATGTCCATAAATTAAAATAAGTTTTAAAAAACAAACTAACTAGGGCTTAGGGGTCATTTCGATGTTGTTGTGGACAATGGAGTCAAAAAGGTTGAAAAGCACTGCTACAGACGTCCATCACATTCTCCTTCTGTATGTGAATTAATTGTGTTTGGCATCACTGACGTCAAACCGGGTGATGCGGCACGTATGAATAAACTGTGTGAATGCAAATGTGAAGACATGTGAAGTACTGTTATTACACATCTGTGACGATTTTGATGGTTTGCATTCAAACGCATTGAAAGGATCAGCGTAAACATCTTGCCTAACATCTCATTTTGTCCAACAGAAGAAAGAGGTTGGTTAATGGTTCAAAACATCATGAGTGTGACGTTTTGAGTGCAATATTCCTTCTGAAACATTTATTTTTGAGAGTGCAGGTTGTCAAAGTCAGTCAGTGTCACTTTTGCAAGACTTTACTGTCACGTCTCTTTAACTTCCTGCATTCAAACACTTCATCTTCACAAGCACAACAGTTTAGGGAGTACAGCTTTGCCAGATAAAGACCATTACATCAGACCGACATCAAAAACCGTCCTTGAGAAAAAGCGTTTTATCTGGGGCGGCAAAATCTCACGGTGATGCTTTTCTTGCCATCAGAGACGTTAAAGTGTGAATCGAGTCATTAAGAACAGAAGGACGAACAGGTCAATCTCGATCTCAAACACAAACACAGCATCACTATGACTCTGGATCGTCTTTCTAGCCCAACATGTTCAACTGAATCCTATACAAACGCTTTCTTGAACTCAACGCAAGGCTCCTGGGCAGAAGCGTCTTACCTGAGTTACTTTCTCGGTGACGTTGTGCGTGCGGTCGATGAGTTTGCAGGGCGCGATGATGTCCATTTCTCCGGCCGGGAGGGCGATGAGAGGGTCCGGTTTGAAGTCCACAAAGTTGAGCGTGATCTGTGGGATTTTACTGATGGCGCGGTAACGCATCAGATCCGAATCAGAGGTAGAGTTCAGGATGTTGGATTTGTTGTTCATGGCACCTGTGTCGAGAAACAGATTTTGCTTTAAGTCGCTGAAAATCTTCTTTTTAGTCTGAAATGCTTTAGACATTCACAGTATTTATTACCAAGTCATATCTATAGTACCGTTTGGGATCTTTTAATGTTTTTGAAAGACGTCTCTTATATTATATTATATTATATTAAACTATTGATTCATATTTTGAATTAGCTTTCATTTAAAGATTTTTAGTTGTCATTTTAATTTTAGTTTTAGAAATTTTGTGCTTTTGACAATTTTATTAGTTTTTTGTTTGTTTAAATATTTCTCTTTAGCTTTAATTTATATTTATTTAATTTTACTTTGAATAATTTTACTAATTCAAACATTTCATTTCAATTAATTGCAAATGCAACATTTTTAATTTTAATGTATTTTTTTCAACTTTATTTGACTGATACTATGTTTAATAGTATTTGTTTTTGTCTTCCTCGCCTCATCAAAATACAGTAAAAATGTGAATATTATTACAATTTAAATTAGCTGTTTATTATGTCAATATATTGTAAAATGTCATTTATTTCTGTGATCAAAGCTGAATTTTCAGCATCATTACTCCAGTCTTCATTGTCACATGATCTATCAGAAATGATTTGCTGCTCAAGAAACATTTCTGATGTGATGCATTTTATTTTTCAGGATTCACAGATGAATGGAAAGTTCAAAAGAGCAGCATTTATTTGAAACAGAAATCTTTTGTAACATTCTAAATGCCTTTAGCGTCACTCTTGATTAATTGAATGCATCCTTGTGCAATAAAAGTTTTATTCCTGGTCAGTTTTCTCACCCGTGCTGCTGCTGGTGGGTCGAGCGCGGTGCTTCCGGTCCCATTCGGGCCGCATGGCCTCGATGTCGTCCACTGAAGATGCGCGGCGCATGCTGTGAAAGCTCTCGCGCGAGCGGCTGTTGGTCAGGCTGCAGTTGGACACGGAGGCGTCTGGATTGAGCCGCTGTGGTCGGGGAGAGGAGTGACCCAGGGGCAGCGCGGTGGGGTGCGGCGGGGCCGGAGGAGGGGACGAGGGGTCGCTGCTCAGGAGGTTGCACTGGTCTTCGGGCAGCAGCGAGGACGGAGTGGCTGCGCTGGTCAGACGGGGCGGCTCGTGTTCAGGGAGGGACAGCAGCTCACCCAGAGCCAGGGATTCGTGGCTTTGTGGACGGGAGCTACTGGGGAAACCTGTTCCTCGTCCGGCCTCCGGATCCTCCCGCAGAGAAGATTTACTGTTATTCCTGGAGTTCAGGAGCGGCAGACGCAAACGGATGCCACGAGCTCGATCTATGGCAAGCAGAGAGAAAAATGTCATAATTTAGTTGTCTAATGGCCATTTTCCATCCTTGCAATTTATTAGGCAGTGTTATTGTGACTTTAATTTGTAAATGATCTAACAATACTTACTCAATAATAATAATACATAAATAAGTAAGTAAATAAATTAAAACAATATATATCCTATATACAGTTCTCGATTTTTTGATTACATTCAGTGAATATAGTTTTAATACAAATGCAATTGATATTTCTAAAAAAAAAAAAGAACAGTAAACATCAGTTTACAAATGGTGAATTAATAAAAAGAAATTAAGAGCCACAGGCCTGTATTTTAAACAAAAATAGGTCCCTATAAAATGTTCTTCTTCATTTTTCTGGTAATCAGATGAAGGCATAAAATATGAATTCAATTTATCCTAATCAAATTTATCATAATTTATCCTAAAAATTAACCCCTTTATTTTTTGGCAAACAAAGTGCTGCACAACAGAGGTTTACTGTTAAAATTAAAAAGAAAACAAATGTGATTATTCCTTTAAAAATAAACATTTATTAATATTTAGTAGTAGTAGTAGTAGTAGCATTGTTATTACACTGAGTCTTAAGACTGTTAAATAGTAATATTCTGACACAGTTTCTGCATGTTAAACTAAACTTTTATTTTGACGGGTTGCCGTGAGGAACTTGCAGCTGCAGTGTATGTGATATGATGGTAGATTTCTCAGATTAAACGGTACAATGCTAATGATGTGACTCTCAGAGCAGCTGGAGATGATATTCTTGTGTTTTATCGTCAAATAGTGAGACGGCAGAAGCTGAAAACACCACGAGCGTCGTCCTCGCTTTAGGAAGTGTGTATCAAACAAAATAGAGCATCTGCTCGATCCGCTATTCATTCATTGCAGAAACATGGCGCCTTATGCGTGTTGGCAAATGCTTCCGCACATTTGTAGTATTACTATAGAATTTTACCTGAGCATTGCATATCACGCATATTGCTTTGTTCTTGGTTCTTGTCAACAGTATCTCCGCCATGATAAGCTCTGAATGAATGACAGGCTTTCTGTTGTAACATCGCGCATCGGTAAATAAGAGCGTGACATCTAGTGGAGAAGACTAATGATAAGATTCACATTAATCAGATCTTGTTTTAAATGTTTGCTGAAATAAATACAGGAAAAGATAAATTCAATATCAAAATCGACGTCATTTAAAAAAAACGATTAATCGAAAAATCTATTTTTTTTTTGCCCAGCCCTAGTTATTAGTTTCTAATTACAGCTATAATATTCCATGATATTTCCAGGTTTTCCATAATTGTGATATTATTTTTAGTTTCTACAAATGGCAATTAAATTATCATTTTTTTTCTCCAAAATATATGCATCAGTGTAACATCTGTATGTTTCATGAAGAGGAATTGGACGCATTTACGTACTTGAATGGCGCCACAACACAGGCAGCTTATGATTGAGATCCTGCGGGTCGTGTAGTTTATCGTCTGGCATGACCTCAAAATTCAGAATAAACATGATCACCACGCCATCTTCATTCTTCACAGGAACCACATCCACCAAACACAGGAAACACGCACCTGTGAGAGAACAGAATAATGATCCTTAGACGCTCACTTATACTCATTTGTGCACATGCAACTTTATAAAAAGCATGCGTATGATATTAGTCAACTACTCATTTATACTCCTTTCTTTTACTGCAACAAATTCATAATAAAAGAACTCGGTGTCCATTAATATAGTTGTTTATTGACTGTGAAATTTTATTTAATTAAACTGAAAAAAATACATATTGAATTAAATAATAATAATAATAATAATAATAATAACAACAATAACAACAACAAATTAAACAGAAATAATGAAAAGTCAAATAAAATAAAATTTGAACGTAGAAGTAAAACCGACAGTCAGAAACTGAGGATTATTATCCTGACAAACTAAAATACAACATATTACTGAATCATGGGAATCCTCTCATGGACTAGTTAAGTAAACAACTATCATCTGCCAGCAAAATTAAGCCTGATTACAAATACTCTGTCTGTGTGTGTGTGTGTGTGTGTGTGTGTGTGTGTGTGTGTGTGTGCGTGCGTGTGTGTGTGTGCGTGTGTGTGCGGTTACATCACCCATTTACAGACAAAAACACACAGAAAAAGAGCTGCTTAGATATTATCATAAAACAAACCATATGCATCATACAATACTGATGTCAATCAAAATAGCAAAAGTTTCCCAATTACAGAATGTCTTAAACTGACTACAGTGAGCGCTGAAAACGTTTCAAACCACACAAAGCTGCACAATCACAGAGATCCCAACACAAACGCCACGTCTGATGAGTCAAATCATTACAATTCTACACACAGAGCTAGAGGTGTGCCATCATAAACACAAATCCTGACTTTGACTTCTCAGATTCGTCTGAAAGCTGTTCAATGCTTAGATTTACACCGTCTGTGATTTCATCTCAACTCCTGATGTCTTACCTGGATCTGAACGCACAATCAAACAGGACAGAGAGGAGGAAGAGACTGAGCGGACTGACGGACAGCAGAGATTCTCATCAATAAACACAGAGAGACAGATTGAGACACACGGAGACAGAAACGCTCCAACTGGCCCACTGTAATCCCAGCTGTGAAACGACACATGGATTACAGGTCCACCAATGCCATCTGGACACGCGTGTGTGTGAAAACAGCACGAAACATCTTCCTCTTATCAGTTATAGTGCAGAACAAATGCAGAAACACTTTTGTAAAAGCCAAAATTGCTAGTACCATACATAAATACAGTGCCAATTTGACTAGAAATCAAATTAAAGTGTCAAATAAAATCCTTTGGCAAACAAGAAAACCATCATAATTGACTACATTTATCTTCTTAATTCATGTTTTTATTATTATTTTTAACAATTTATTAGTACATGTTATTCTAAATTATGATCGTTCCTTAAAATGTAATTTTTAGTATCAATAATAAAATATTATAGTTTTTATTTATGTATTTTTTTTCATTTTCATTTTAGTTAAAGTTTTAGCAATTTTGTTGGGTTTTTGTCTTTTTCTTTAAATGTCAATATATACTTTTTATTCATTTTTATTTCACTTTTAGTTTTAGTTATTTCAGTGTTTTAACAAATGAGAAATGTTGCCTAGCTGAAATAAAATAAGTTTAACATTTAATTTGTATTAATTAATTAATTAATTTTTTAATGAGCAAAAAAGTAAAATAAAATTTAAATAAATTAAAATAAAATAAAACAAAGTAAAATAAAATGATAGATGAAAAACTTGAAAATGAACTTGAAATAAAAATTATGAAAGTTGCCTTGGTAATTCATTAAAATAAGTAGTTAATATAAGAATTAATATAAGAAGTGTTAATGTTTTAAAATTAAATATATGAAAGCTGAATATTTATTTGTTTATTTTTTGTAGTTAAAGACTTTCCTTCACTTTTGACATCATCAATCCATCTTATTTATCAATCCCATTTATATAGAGACACTTTTCACCAATCTAATCAATTTTTCATGGAAAATTTCCCGTTTTGCTCTACAACAAAGTGCTCAATATCTAAATGCATCTATATGCATGTGGAACTCATAAGAAAAAGAAAGAGTTTACATCTAAGGGATCAAACGTCTACAATGTCCACAAAGGGATATAAAAACACTGAATGCTATGACAAACTGAACCGGCTGCAGATCACCTGATCAACACAATGAATACATACAAGAACAACAAGCAGAAGAGCCCTGTTGACATGAGGACGCTGTCCTGAAAAATACATAATCCCATCTAAACACACATAAACACACTCAACACACACACACACACACACACACACACACACACACACACACACACACACACACACACACACACACACACACACACACACACACACACACACACACACACACACACACACACACACACGTACAGATTAAGAGTGGTCAGGAGGAGGGATTGAACTTTAATTCATTATGCTTCCGTCCACTTTAAAAGACTAATCCACTCCAAGATTCAGAAGCCACACACACACACACACACTAGGCTACATCTGTATTTGTTCATCATCTGTATGTCTGGATGGAATTCTATAATCCCAACAAAGTGCTCTGAGACCCAAATCACTGATGTCCCGCCTCAGAAATGAGAAAAAAAGATGAAAATAAACCAGATTTTAAAAAGCATGAGATACATGTGAATGTGCACAAGAAATAAATGATTAAATTAAAATAAATTAAATTAAATTACAATAATAAACAAATAAAATAAGCCACTGGGAGAAGAATTTAATTTATATTAATCAATTAAAATTGTTATTATTGTTATTAATTCCTGCAAATGTTGATTTTAAAATGTGAAACTACAATTGACAGTCAATATTCAGAATTATTTATCTGAATGAACTAAAACAAAACATATTTCAGTAAATCGTGGGAATCCTCTTGTGGACTGATGTTCACAAAAATATTTAAATAATAAATAAAACAATGAACTGAGAACTGTCACTTTGATATTAAAACATATGACCTGATAAACTAAAATAAAATGAAAACTGATAATATAAAAATATAAGAAAATTTAAAACAAAATCATATAAACTTTCTTCTGCTTCTCAGTTGTTTCTCAGAAAACACTTCTTCAATAAGATTTAACAGAGAATAAGTCTCCTGCTTCTCTGATGAAAAGACCCCAGTGATCCCACATATGTTTCCTCTAGAGTTTGAGAAGAGATCTCAACAGTTTCTGTAATCAGAAGTTAGACATCTCAATATGAACATTTCTGAAAGTCATTGTACAGCTCTAGACTCTTACTGGATTCTATCTTAGGGTGACCATACGTCCTCTTTTCCCCGGACATGTCCTCTTTTTGGACCTACAAAAATGCATCTGGCCGGGATTTCATAATTGCCCAAAATGTCCAGGATTCGGCTGTTTTCTTTATCCCGCTCCCACTGATTTTCTGACCATTCCCGCCTGCTCCTGCAACATGTGTTTTGCTCCCACGATTTTCGAGTCCACTCCTTTAAACATTCTAATATTGTATATAATTTTGGCGCATCAGGGAGCTGCTATCTGTATGAGGTGTAGGCCTATTTAAATATTTTTGAATGAGCATTTGCGCTGTTTACTTTCACTTTCACTTTCGATTTCGCGATCACACACACTCTGTGTAAAGGGAGCACATCTTACAAGATCAGATATTTGTAAATGAGCTCAGGATCTGTTGAGCAGCAAATACTCCAGCATGGTTTTGTCAGTCATTATCTCTCCTTATTCTCAACCTGTGATCAGTCAAATCGGACTCCTGCAGCTCTTGTTGGATGCAGGGTTGCCAAGTCTGCGTTTTTTCCACAGAATTGGGCTACTTTTAAACTGTTGCCATGGGTTAATTTTCTCAAGTGGGTTAAAGGTTTGAAATATTGCATGAATTACATTTGTCTGAAATGCTTGTATTGAAACATTTTGCATTCTACCTATGATAACACTTTCATGGACTTTTACATGAACTGTTCCCTCCTGGTGGAATGACCCGCCCGACTCAATCCCAGCAGCAGAGTCCTTAATATCTTCAAGAAACGGCTGAAAACACATCTCTTTCATCTTCATTTGAACCTTGATCTCTAGCACTCTCCATTCTAATGCTAATTCTAATTTTATCTGCTTTTTTTATTAAAAAACTTGACCCTCTAACATTTGCACTCTCTATTCCATTTCTATTCTAACTACTTGTATTATTTCTAAAGAAAATGAGCCTCTAACACTAGCATTCTCTATTATTTCTTATTTATTATAAATAATGACCTTCTAACACTAGCATTATCTATTCTTTTTCTGTTCTATTGACTTGCATATATGTTCGCTCATGTCCCCACCCACGAACCCCAAAACTAGAATATGGTCACTATCTTTATTTCTCCAAAGGAATTTAAGTCAGTGAAGATCTTGTGAATGATGAAGGAGCAATCACTGAGGCAAATGCATTTCTCTGTGAAGTCTAGAAATAAGACATTTCTGCAGCAGGTTTGTTTAGCCATTCTGCTTTTGCACGTATATTCATAGTGCCACCTAGTGGACAAAATCATAATCACAAGCAACTAATCAACCTCAATCATTTGGTCAGAGGGTAAAGAGAAGAAATACAGCATAACAGATCTCGTCTTACAGTGATATGACACTAAATTGGAGGTAAGTTTCATTTACGTGTATTCAGATCAGGTCTTAATACTCTGCCTATAACTCTCTCTCTCTCTTATTTGTTTTGTGCTGATTAATCTTTTGGTTGAGTTACGGCCACTAAATTGTCGTCAATGACAAACTCCCAAAAGTCAGCCTGAGCTGCTATTAGCCACATTCATCTGGAGCAGCGTCCTCTCTATCAGTCTGAGCGACGCTTCTGCTGCGTTCACATTTCTGAAGAAAACAAAACACCGCCGGAGGCCTGATGAATCATCTACTGCACCAATCTTTCACCCGATTACAAAACAAAGACTGATCCCTAAACCTGACAACATAGAAACGGCTTTTTATGGATGTTAATGCACACTTTTTTTTTTTTTAAGTGGTTAACTTAACTTACAATCATATTTGTGACCCTGGACCACAAAACCAGTCTTAAGTCGCTGGGGTATATTTGTAGCAATAGCCCAAAATACATTGTATGGGTTAAAATGATCAATTTTTCTTTTATGCCAAAAGTCATTATATATATTGGATATTAAGATCTGGATATTAAGTACAGATCATGTTCCATGAAGATATTTAGTGAATTTCCCACCGTAAATATATCAAAACTTAATTTTTGATTAGTAATATGCATTGCTAAGAACTTCATTTGGACAACTTTAAAGGTGATTTTCTCAATATTTAGATTTTTTTGCACCCTCAGATTCCAGATTTTCAAATAGTTGTATCTCAGACAAATATTATCCGATCATAACAAACCATACATCAATGGAAAGCTTATTTATTCAGGTTTCAGATGATGCATAAAGCCCAATTTCGAAAAATTGACACTTATGACTGGTTTTGTGGTCCAGGATCACATATTTAACCCTGGGTTAATGTAAACCTGCATTATCATCATGTTTATTTCACCAATTATTAATTCACCACAGGACTTCATAAACCAGAATTACAGGTGTGAAATATTGTTTAACCCAGGGTTAACTGTAGCCTTAACCTGGGGTTAAAAAAACAAGGTGATTTATTTACTTTTTACAAAACACATTGTTCTAAAGCAGTCCTACAGAAAAAAAGAAGAAAAAACCCCCCAGCAAAATAGGGAGGATAAGAAAGAAAGAAGTGAGAAGCCGAAGGCGACAAAGGCAAAGTAAAACATTCAAGATTGTGTAAGTAGATGAAGAAGAAAACTTAAAGAAGAACCAAGACTCTGGTTGGGTGGAAATAAATAAATAAATAAATATTATTATTATTATTTTTATTATTATTATTAAATGAAAGAAAATATTGCATGAAAAAAAATCATTTTAAAAAGGTTGCCTTGGCAACTAACTAAAATCTTAAAGAAGAACCAAGACTCTGGGGCAAGCAAGTAAATAAATAAATGAATAAATAAAATTATTATTATTTTTAAAACTAAATATTAAATGAAAAAATAAGCTTAAAAATAGAATTAATATATTAAATTAATAACGACAATAATGGTGATGATGATTCTTATTAAATAAAATAACAATTTTTTTTACAAAAAACAAAACAAAAACATTTAGTAAGTGTGATGCTAATACAAGAATTGCAGTGTTGTAGAGAGCAATAAAAACAGATGGAAAAAATAAAACCTGAGCTTACTCTGTCAAAATGACAATGATTGTTTGAAGCACAGCCTCGGGCTGATACATTTTTGAGCACAAATATATGCAACAAATGTAAGAGAAGTTGAGAGTGTATGAAATGATGAGCTGCACATGCTTTAGTTCAACACTAGAGGGCAGAAGAGCCTCAGATATTCACAGCACATACTGACAGGAGGAATGAATGACTGCTTTATGCTGCTGATTACTGATGATAATGATGGTCTCATGAAGGGGTCATGCTTTCATTTGGACAGCAAATAACTGAGCTCTAAACATCTTGATCCAGTGAACACCTGTAGTATGATGAAAAATCACACAGGTGCACGAATTCATAAGCTAATATCATCCTGGAGCAGACAAATGGTCAACAGATTCAGATTCAGAGGTCTATGATAGATCATTAAATAGCAACCCGGGCTACTTAAAATTAAATTATAATAGCTAGGCAAAGATCATCAATTAAATTAAAAAGTCACTAATAATTCTGGTGAAAATGTATTTATAATTGCAGTGATAACTTACTAATATTACCAGCAAAAACGTATACAAATAATTCCAGTGACAATCACCTACTGTATAATTATTGTGATAAACCCACCAATAATATCAGTGAAAATCACACATAATTCTGGTGAAAAATAACCAATAATACCAGCAATATTTACACATAATTGCAGTGAAAAATCACCAATAATTATTGTGACAGATCACCAATAATATTACCATAAATCACAAATAATTTGGGTGAAAAAATCACCAATATTACCAGCAAGAAAAATAAAAGTAAAAAATCCATCCACAATTCCAGTGAAAATCACAAATAATTCAGGGGAAATAAAACCACCAAAAAAATCACCCATAATTCAAGTGAAAATAACAAATAATTCTGGTGAAAAATCACCAATAATACCAGCAAAAATCCACGCATAAATTCTTTGACAACTACAGTGCCGGTGAAAAATCACCCATAATTCTAGTGAAATTTAGAGTATTGTCACTTTTTCCAGTGATAGTTACCCATGATTCCAGTGAAATTCTAACACAGCCAAATGTATCAGCTGATCTGAGATCACAAAAGAACAGGTCTGAAGCGTTGAAAAGATCCATACAAAGTGTGATTAGGCAATATTCACGTACCTGTACCACAGTATTTACATGGCCATCCAAGGCATTTAATAAAATACTATATTGTTACTACTGTACCATGTCCTAAAACATGGCATTTTTGTTAGAATGCAGAGTGACAGGAGTCGTCTGCTAAGACACTCACCTTCTCAAGAAGAAGAAGAACAGATGGTCAGTTTAATGAACATTCATCCATCTGTATTCAAATGAGCTCAGGTTTCACTCAGTGATTGGCTGTCAGGAGTCACATGACCTGTTGATTTTTGACTAGTAAAGATCCATCTATCTCTGTGACACAGGAGAAGCGGATCAGTACTGATCCTGACAACACAACTGATCACTTCCTGAAAACACACACACAATTCGTTACAAATACTCACTAAACTAAATACAGATAAATACTTACAGCTATATAAAAGTTATTGATTTTTCTTTTATTCTTGATGAACAGACATCACAGCAGCTGGTTATTAGGTTGTTTTTGGCTTCTATATCTTTAAGAGCTGTTGCTGTTTTCTCTCAATTCTCTTTACCTTTTCTGACCCATTTCAGTCTCTACTAATGAGCTGACGAGTTGAATCGGGTGTGTTATGAGGGAGACAGTGCTGGACTGCTCCAGGACAGTTTTGAAAACCATTTCAGAAACATGTTCTTAATTTAACTCATATATAACATATTATATGCACGCACAGTTTATTTCACGCTTTGATATGAATTGATACAGGCTACAGCGTGCACCGGTTTCCGCGCTTGTTTGACTCAAGCCTGCCGCTGAAATGAAGTGTAGTACACATTTCAAACGTCATTTATGTGAGCGACTGAATAAATCCACTTCTTGTCAAGAAAAAACAGGCAGAAACAGCAGTTATGAGTGGGGTGGCCAACCCTAAGCCCCGCCCCTGCGTTAATTGCGTTAAATAATTTGAACGCGTTAAACTGAAAATAATTGCCTGCGTTAATGTGCTAATTTTGCCAGCACTAATATATATATATATGAATAAATAATACAAGTATATGTATTTTAAATATATATAAATAATACAAGAAATACTAATAATAATAATAATTGTGAAATAAATGAACAGAATAATAAAATTTAAACTATTAAAATAAAATATTATAAATAAATAAATTCAATAATGAATGAATGAATGACTGAATGAATGAATTGGTAAAACATTAACTTTAGGTGTGTCCATCACTCCAGCAGTTTTACAAGCTGAACATGTTATCTACACGATAACACAAACACATGTGCTGATCGACACAGTTTTTCTTAGTGCTGATGGGCTGTGCTCATGTCACGAACACTATTAGCAGAAGATTACAGGATTACACATCAAACACACCTGAGCAAACAACCAACCACACACATGCTGAAGCATCAAGATGTCTCTGCTTTCTGAAGAACACAGCTCACAGCTGCCGTGCATCAAGCTCAGATTCAGTTTCTTCTGCCTCGACCAATGATGTGAGTTTGGGGGCAGGGCTATCTGTTTGACTGACCAATGGAGGACAGGAAGGCGTGTCCAGAAGCCTTTTTGGCTCTGCTTTACCATAATTTCACCACTCTGATCTCAGAAAGTCTGCCGTTAGGAGAAAAATACTTTTACTTTTCTCCAGCGGTTAATTGAACGTCCACCTCCAAAGTGTCTTTAAGAGAGGGAATAGTCCAGGGTTTCTCATTAGCACATAAAAACGCTGAATCTCACACAGAGAGAGTGATGTAAAACATCTTCGCCGGCCATCGACTCGTCTCCCTCCAGGCCTAATTGAGCTCTCTCTCGCTCACTAATGAGCGTAACCTTCACTCCCAGATTCGCACATCCCTCAACCTCTCTTTGTTTTATTGGACCCTGCGGAGCCACTGAGATTTGCTTTTGATTTCAGAATTTAAATCAAACACTGAAAAAGTTAAATTGACGGAGTAACAAATTAATTGCTGTAGTTTTAGGACTACAAAAGGGAAGAAAACTTGAAGGAAATGTAATACAGCATTTAAATTCAGCAACATTTTACAATGAGAAGGCACATAAATGGTGTTTATATTAGTGGATTAATAAAAATATTATTATTCATTTGATTATGTTCATTTAAAAAAAAAAAACTTTTTTAAAGCAATATTGTTATTTAATAATAATAATAATAATAATAATATTTGTAGTCATATGAATTATTTTATAAATTAATGTAATAAAATATTTTTTAGTAATATTATCATATTATTTTTCTTAAATATTATCCTTTTTAAAGCAACATTATTTTGTTTAATATTTGTTTATAATAATAATAATATATTTAGTACTATTAATTATTTAATAATGTTTATATTATTTTTAAAATATTGTCTTTATTTTTATTTTACAGCAAAATATTGTAATAGTAGTGTTTCTTATTTAGTTTAATATTTGTATTTAATAATAATAATCATAATAATTTTATATATTATAATTTATAATATTTTAAAGATATATTGAATTATATAATCAAAATTTTGGGATAAATTGTGCAGTAAGTACAGCAAACCTGAAGAAAAAAAAACAACAAAAAAAAAAAACAGGTTGACCAGAACCACAACGTGAAGCAGAATACACTCTTTAATCACCATAACAGGGTTTACTTTGTAATAATGACCGGCTGACTTTTACCATCTCGTGTTCCATTATTCACCCAAACAGAAATCTCTGCCTCAAACGCAAGCCATTGGTGGAGGCTGAAGATGACATCACTGCTCAAATAAAGCCATCAGTGTTTTGATAGTGCGTATTATAGCGTCCAGAGCTCATCCAGAGTGTTTGTAGATGAAATCCATTTCCTCCAGCTAACGATAGTGATCTGCTGCTGTCTTCGGTCTGTTTACAGATGCTCCTCTTTCATTAGCACACGTCTGAACATCTCTAGGGTTTACACATTCAAATGTATCCATCTGTCCATCTAGCAACCACTCAGAACACATTAGCAATGGCTTAGCAAAAGAAAGCAGCACAACAATTGGAAAATTGTCAGACCAGCTGCAATATCAAGAGTTTCGCACAGACAATTAACTCTAGACATATAAAACATGATTTTTCAACTGTCCCTTCAGCTGCTTGAGTGTTCAAACAACACAAGACTAAAGATAAAAACATCAAACTTACTTTTATCATTAAACTACAGCAGTATTTAAACTGCATATGGCCTAAAAAATATACAGAATTAGAGATTTGTTTAAATAAAATGGAAATGTCTATATGGCTTATTGCTATTATTAAAATGGAAATGTCTATATGGCTTATTGCATATTATTAACCCTCTGGGATCTGAGGGTGTTTTGGGGCCCTGGAGAAGTTTTGACATGCACTGACATTTGTGTTTTTTTCAGTATCTTAAAATAATATTAATGGCTAAAGTCTGATAACACTGCATTCAGCACAAACTGGGCTACAATAATAAGTGAGCAGCATGAAAGTACATGTTTTTGTTTTTGAGAAAACAATGTTTATGCGTGGTTAGTTTTTAAGTCACTGAAATAAGGCCATAAAACACATACGGAATATTTGTTCACAAGACATTTGAGAACTGGATGTGGTAGACTAGAAGTTTTGCTACAAAATGATGTGAAAATGATCCTGTTCACTCCTTCACAGAAAACAATATACTGATTTAACATTTGTAAAATATGTTTCGTGATCGAAAGCCTGTATGCGAGGGAGTGACAATGGCCATGAATATTTAGTGATTCACACCTGAGAGACAAAGGGCCTCCCATAATGGGCCATCGATATGAATGCGACTGAGGCAGGTAAGAAAGAGTGTGAGGAGAGTAAAATAATGTGGGTTTTTGATTATTATTTGTATTTTATTTGCAATATGGTATAATAAAAATATACACAATGAAGGTCAAGGACATGATTGAACATACTGATCTGAATACTGAGACTTGAACAGCAACACACCTTTGTGTCAAACATTCATTCATAGTGTTAACACTCACACTACTTTTATATCTTGTGGTTTTATAAGTTATAAAACATTCTTCATGTTTGTTCACGCGGAGGCGATGTGGACGTTTACATGCGCATGTGTCTCATGTGGATGTTTAGAATCTGAAAAGCATGATCGGTTCGTGGGCGTGACCGCAAGAGAGATAATGAGCTGAGACGGGAAAAACTGGACATCGCGTTGGTTTCATACGGATTACTTTAACAGAAAATATTTGTTTTGGACTTGACTTGACAAGCTTTCTATACATATATTTCTCATGTCTTTGAGGCAGGTATTCACTGAGATTCAGGTTGTTTTATTTACGTGTCTGTGAAGAGAGGTGACAGAGACCGAGACGGCAGAGGACACAAAAATATTTTTCTTTATTTTACAAAAGCACATTGTTTTGCTGTTATTATGACTATACACAAATAAAATTAGACCTTTTGCAGTTTCAAACAATACCTTATTCTTATCTGTACGATCAAAACTGACAGAGTATTTTTAGTTCTTTTCACGGTCATAAAGAAAATATGAGACAGACCACACAGGTGCAGGCTTCGACCCCAGAGGGTTAAATATGAAATACATTTAATAAGAATAAATGCTGCTGCACACAATCTCATCTCTGCATGTGAAGTGAGTTTCCATCTCTTTACGATGCATTTGGGAGCGTAACATGCGCAGCTGGTAATGAGAAGTGATGATACAATCGCTGTTGTCAACAAACAGTGAAACTTTCTCCCTGAGGACTTTTCACTAAAGTAAAAGTGTTTAACGTTACAAAATTATGAAATTAAGACAGCAGTAAGTATTACTATTTTTATTTGCACTGTAAAAATAAAATATTAAGAATATTACTTTTCTTATATTTAATATATTTGATGTTTTTTATTTTACAGTAAAATATAAATTCTAATATTTCTTATTTTACTTAAAATAATAATAGTATTTAAATAACAATAAAATTAATAATAATAATAGTTATTATTATAAAATTAATAGTATGTGATTATATATAAATGACTATAATATGTATTATGTTTATATTATTATTGTTATTAATAAATATCAAACACATTTTTTAAAAATAAAATATGAAACAAAATAAGAAATATTAGTATTGTAATATTTCAATATTATTATAACACCATTTTGTGATTATATATGACTATAAAATGTATTTTTGAAATAAAAATACTATATTTTTTAAATAAAATAATCTAAAATGTATTTTTTCCCACAATTTTGGGGAAAAAATATCCACAATTTATTCCAATGTTTTGTGATTTAATAATAATAATATTTATTATTATTATTATTATTATTATTATTATTATTATTATTATTATTATTATTATTATTATTATTAAATCACAAAATATTAAAATAAATTGTGGATATTTTCCCCCCAAAATTGTGCAGCCCTATCCAGAACGCTAGCCAGGATTTCTCTCTCTCTCTGTGTTTTTCTTCTATTCAGTTTATTTACAGGAAGTGTAGAGCACTAATCCTGCTGCTGGATGCAGTGTAACCGAACAGCCTTCAGATAATTGTGTCCAATTACAGATCTGTGGTGCACGCCGTGTGCTGCTGAAGATAACTGATAACTTGATTTCTAAATATCAGCGTCACAGTAATGATGAGTGATAAAACACTGCAGCATCAGCAGAAAGGCTCTGTATCTCTGACTGTATCACAGACACACGGCTCTGGAAACACGAATGAGAAATTAAATGAGAAAATCTAGTGCACTGCCCACCTAGATGACATTATAATCTAAAATGCCTCGTTTTGACAGCATCACGTGTTCTTCACAGAGTTTGCAATCCCAGAGTGCACTGCAACAAGTTCCGTGAACAAACATCAATGTAAGATTTAAGATTTTGAGTGTTACGTGTATGATGTGTAATTTTAAATGATCATATTCTGCTGTTGACAGAGGTTCATGTAAATATCAGCTGGCAGATGTTGCTTTATAATAAGTTTGAAAAGCAAATATGTGACGGGCTTCTGGGTGATTTGAATAAAAGTAAAGGCAAATATATCAGGTGACTCCCTGCTATGGAATTAATGAGCGAAGTAAAGGCAGCAGACGTGAATCATGGGAAATGACTGTATGTGTGAGTGTGTGTGCGCGTGTGTATGTGTGTGTGTGTGTGTGTGTGTGTGTGTGTGTGTGTGAGAAGAACAGAGGTGTTACTCTGCTGTGTGAAACAGCAATTAATATGCTGTGATGAAGGACACACACACACACACACACACACACACACACACACACACACACACACACACACACACACACACACACACACACACACACACGTTTACTTAAAGTAGTTGGAGATTTTCCCTAGATGTACATGGGTTTTACACACAGCTAGTTATAGATATTAGAAAACTTGCTGCATCATTTCAATTATTTTTTTATTTTTTTATTTTGCTGTTGTTGTTTGTTTGTTTGTGTACATTGTTAGTATATGAATACAATTTTATGTAACTAAACATTTAATTATATATATACACACACACACACACACACACACATTTTTTGTAAAATAAATAAATAAATATTGTTAGCACATAAATAAAAATGTACAAAAATGTGTAAAATGTATACAATTTAATATATATTTAAATTAAATTAAATTATATACACCCATATGTCATTAAAAAATAAATGTTAGTTCTTAAAAATGTATAGTAATGTACATTAAACATTATATATATATATATATTTGTTTTGTTTTTTCATTTTTTGGTATGTCAAATTACTTAAATATTAAGTCGCTCTCTCTGTCTCTCTATATAGTAATATTTTAAATCATTTGATATACAAAAAAATGAAATAAATGTTTATATTGTAACATTTATATGCACATATATTTTAATTAATTTTAGAATTTTTTAACAATTGTAAATTTTAATAAGTAAATTAATTATTTAAGACTTTTTTATTTTATGAAAAATAATACATAATATATAAAATGATGAATAATATATAAAAGTTATGCAAAAGAGGATGCCACCTGATCTTGGTTTTTGGTTAGCTCAATTCTGAGGACAAATTTGTAGTGAAGATGTAGTGCAGTAGACACACACACACACACACACACACACACACACACACACACACACACACACACACACACACACACACACACACACACACACACACACACACACACACACACACACACACACACACAAATTAGGCCAGATGCAGCAAATTACAGGTACAGAATGTGACGTGAGTTGAGCTGAACAGTAATATACAGCATCTTTGAGGCTTTTACACTTCAGATCAAAAGCTTTTTAACATCTTCAACTTTTCACCGCACATTTTTTCAGGAGAGAGCACTGAAATTTCCCTGAAGCCACAATAAAAGTGTGCAGACTCCTCATTTCCTGTAAGTGGCTTTGAGAGGGATGACTGAACGCGAGTGGTACTACAGTAACGGAGCTGTTCTGACGTATGAACGAGTCTCAGCTCCAATTAGTCCAGAGCTCTGACGGCCTGCTCCTTATTAACTCAGCCAATGACAGCGCCGTTCATTCAGTGTCACGCTATACAGGCCAGAGAGAGCAGAAGTCCATGAAAGGAAGCCAGCCATCATTCAGGCAGATGAGAAGAACCCGCTCCAGGAAAGAGAAATGGTTAACAGGAGATTGCAGTTTCCATGCAACCAGCCTGACGGACGCATCTGAATGAGACAGGAACAGGAAGCTGGTGACAGCTCAAGTTAAAGTGGCTGCGTTTACCATACTCCAACTAAGATTTCTGTCATATACTATGAATATTTTGTATGTATGAGATGCATGCATGATGTACTACATTTACCTACACATGCAGTACATAAACCAGAACATATTGTACTTTCAATTTCTGATTTGATAAATATATATATATAAACAGAAGTTCTCCATTGTATCTCGGACTTATTTTTATCGAAACACAAGTTAAGACCTTTTATACAAAATTGGATAAAAAATAAAATGCAATAAAAAAGTTAAAATTTCTGTATGTTCTGCATCTCAATAAATTAGAATGTCATGGAAAAGTTCATTTATTTCAGTAACTCAACTCAAATTGTGAAACTTCAAATCTAAAATTGTGTATTAAATAAATTCAGTGCACACAGACTGAAGTAGTTTAATTCTTTGGTTCTTTTAATTGTGATGATTTTGGCTCAAATTTAACAAAAACCCACCAATTCACTATCTCAACAAATTAGAATAAGGTGACATGCCAATCAGCTAATCAACTCAAAACACCTGCAAAGGTTTCCTGAGCCTTCAAAATGGTCTCTCAGTTTGGTTCACTAGGCTACACAATCATGGGGAAGACTGCTGATCTGACAGTTGTCCAGAAGACAATCATTGACACCCTTCACAAGGAGGGTAAGCCACAAACATTCATTGCCAAAGAAGCTGGCTGTTCACAGAGTGCTGTATCAAAGCATGTTAACAGAATGTTGAGTGGAAGGAAAAAGTGTGGAAGAAAAAGATGCACAACCAACCGAGAGAACCGGAGCCTTATGAGGATTGTCAAACAAAATTGATTCAAGAATTTGGGTGAACTTCACAAGGAATGGACTGAGGCTGGGGTCAAGGCATCAAGAGCCACCACACACAGACGTGTCGAGGAATTTGGCTACAGTTGTCATATTCCTCTTGTTAAGCCACTCCTGAACAACAGACAACGTCAGAGGCGTCTTACCTGGGCTAAGGAGAAGAAGAACTGGACTGTTGCCCAGTGGACCAAAGTCCTCTTTTCAGATGAGAGCAAGTTTTGTACTTCATTTGGAAACCAAGGTCCTAGAGTCTGGAGGAAGGGAGGAGAAGCTCAAAGCCCAAGTTGCTTGAAGTCCAGTGTTAAGTTTCCACAGTCTGTGATGATTTGGGGTTAAATCTCATCTGCTGGTGTTGGTCCATTGTGTTTTTTTGAAAACCACAGTCACTGCACCCGTTTACCAAGAAATTTTAGAGCACTTCATGCTTCCTTCTGCTGACCAGCTTTTTGAAGATGCTGATTTCATTTTCCAGCAGGATTTGGCACCTGCCCACACTGCCAAAAGCACCAAAAGTTGGTTAAATGACCATGGTGTTGGTGTGCTTGACTGGCCAGCAAACTCACCAGACCTGAACCCCAGAGAGAATCTATGGAGTATTGTCAAGAGGAAAATGAGAAACAAGAGACCAAAAAATGCAGATGAGCTGAAGGCCACTGTCAAAGAAACCTGGGCTTCCATACCACCTCAGCAGTGCCACAAACTGATCACCTCCATGCCACGCCGAACTGAGGCAGTAATTAAAGCAAAAGGAGCCCCTACCAAGTATTGAGTACATATACAGTAAATGAACATACTTTCCAGAAGGCCAACGCTAAAAATGTTTTTTTTTTTTTTTTTTTTATTGGTCTTATTCTAATTTGTTGAGAGTGAATTGGTGGGTTTTTGTTAAAAGTGAGCCAAAATCATCACAATTAAAAGAACCAAAGACTTAAACTACTTCAGTCTGTGTGCATTGCATTTATTTAATACACGAGTTTCACAATTTGAGTTGAATTACTGAAATAAATGAACTTTTCCACGACATTCTAATTTATTGAGATGCAAGCAGCTAACCATGTCCATTTAGTGGCTCGCATTATTTTATTAGAAAGCGTTATTAGACACCAACCCATCCCTGCACTTCACATCCCCTGCACAGCCTGGAACATAACATTTATTTCCATGAACTGCCATTTTCGCTGTTGTCCTCACTTGTTTCTTCACAATACCTGCAGAACTTCGGATGATTCGGCTGTGCAGGTTTGGCTGGCATAGAACATGGGCGGGTATATGCAAATGTTGGCGCCGTACATATTAGTGAACCCGATTGTAACGTCACAGTCAGTGTTATGTTCTGATTCCCCTATTTTTCAGTGGTCTTTTGCATGCAAGAGATTCACATAAGAAGGAGGAAACAATGGTGTTTGAGGCTCACAGTATGTCACTTCCATTTACAGAACTGTTATTATTCAACTATACCAAGGTAAATACAGTTTTCCATTCTATGGCACCTTTAAATTTCTACGCTACTTTTATGCTTAACTGGATAAAACGTGCAAAAAATAAATAAATATATGAATATTTAATATATTTAAACTTAAAAAAATATTAAAATGTATTATAATTATAAAACACATATATACTTTAGATGTGTAATATATTATAAAATATTATATAAAAATATAAAATATTATATAAGCTAGCTATTTTAATAAATTTAAAATTTGCACAAAAAAAGGAAAAATGCAAAAAAAAAAGAGAGAAAACTTTTAATATATTAAGCAAAATAATTAAAATATATTAAAATATATAAAATATTAGTTTAGTTTTTAAGCTTCACATACATGCATGCACATGAGGATTGACTCTCTGCCAAGAAAGTGTTTGTCAGGTTATCAGCTCAAATTAGCCAAGCAAAGCTAGTCATTTTAATTGCATTCAATGCAGGTTCATATGTGATTGCATTAAATGATTACAGCATTAGCGCTGCCCTTTCTTCTTTCTATGAATGAAAGCAGCCAAAACTTCATATCAAACCTCATTAGGAGCCATTGATTTATTCCCTGCTGCATCCAGCGCTCATCAGAAATAATAAGCTGCTTTCACTGAATATTTGCAGCATATGGTCTCACGCTGAAGTGAGGGAACAATTAAAAAATGCATTTCAAAGTGGCCTCTCTATATATAAGTGCGGCGATCATGAATACAAATGATGAGCCTTAACAAGCCCCATCTTTGCTGTGCAAACAGCTGCTAATTTGGGTTCAAGCGACTGCATTTGCTTCCTGTGAAGTTGAAAGCAGCACAGGCACGTCCAGGATCTGTGACACAAACTATCCCTCAGACTCATACTTTTCTTTTCATTTGCCCATAACTGATTTCAAATCTCATTTTCCGTCTGTAAGACCGTGGCTCTGGCCTTCCCAGATGGGTGTAAATGGATGAAGTTTGTCCTCTTGACAGCTTTATTATGAGGACAGAAGGATAATGTTTCTTTTAAAGCAGGACATAAAGGCAGGGCCTTGAATGAATCTCATCTGCCAGAGACTCACACAGCCAAGATAAAAACCTCAGCTGAGAGCAGATCACAGTCGCTGAAGTGGCCGACACCACGATTCAGACCATCTCACCTCAGAGCCTTCATTTTCATATGAGAGCGACTGCAATCACACAAAACAGCACTGGAAAGAGAAATCATTTTTAAAAGATGAGGTTGCTTTCATATATCCTAAGGCAGCACATCAGTATGACTGAACGTTAAGGATACACTACAGATAAATGTGTCTGAATTATATCGTAACGACCATAATTTTTCTTTTCATCCCTTTTGCTTTACTTGATTTGCAGACAACATGAGGTTTTATTTTTCCCTATTCAAAAAGTAAGTTCATTTTCTACATTTCCACATTTCAAAAGAACTAAACAGCATTTCTTTTTTCTACTGAAAATTAGTCACATTTGCACTTGTGTTTGGTGCTGATAGTGCTGCAGAAATTACATAAACTTTAAAACAGTAGTATAGATTTATAATATCAGCCATCATCATCATATCAGTTATCAGTCATAACACAAGTAATTATAGACAATCATTACTGGGCTTTTGTCTGATGCATCCTCATTAAAGCGTTTTAACAGAACGACCTGAAGGCTCTCATTAGCAGCTACAGACAGAGAATGTGTGTGTGTTTGTCTTAACATGAAGTGTGTGTGTGTATGTGTACCTGTTTTTCTATTCAGGTGGGGACTTAAAACCGAATACACACAGACTCATGGGGACTCGTGTCACGGTGGGGACTTAAATTGAAGTTTTTTGAAAATCTAAAAATACAGAAAGTGTCCTGTAAGGGGTAGGTTTAGGTGTAGGGCAATAGAATATACGGTCTGTACAGTAGAAAAAGCATTACGCCTATGGAAAGACCCCACAAGGAAAACCAGACATGTGTGTGTGTGTGTGTGTGTGTGTGTGTGTGTGTGTGTGTGTGTGTGTGTGTGAGACACTCCCCGTGATCTGTGTCACTGTTTATTCTGTTTGCTTGGCAGCCGTAACTGAGCAACAGAAGTTACTGCAGGGCAACACTGAGATACACGAGAAAGAGAAGCACACAGACACTATATCCATCCATCAATCCATCCATCGTACGCTGTGGTTAGATTTGACATGAATGACCCTTAATATTCAAATACCTGAAGTCCTCCTGCCCCGTTTCCCTCTGAACAAGAGCAGTGGAGCCCCAGAATCCCCTTCTGCTCCATATAATGCTGCTAGAAGCTCGTTGAGGATGACGGAAATTGGCTCATTAAGGCTAATGAGGTCCAAGTGCGCTGCAGATTTTAATGTAACACAGAGTGGGGGCACAACGTCGTAATTCAGCCTGAGCTTCTCTGAGACGCCCATGAATAAACACAGGCCTCGTGTGAGCAGAACGGATCAATCCAGTGAACAATACACAAACAACCATGGCCTGGAATATCACGTTAATATGGAAGAGTCCCTCTGCTTGACTTTGTACCTTCAAAAAAAAAAAGTTCCAATTATTCTTTAAAAACGTTGTTTAAAATAAACAAGAATTTTTAATAAAACATGATGCGAGCTAAATGGGAACAGGGGTGTGCTTAAAGGGTACAAAAATGTACTTATTAAGCACAGCCAGACATATAAATTTAATTATGTATATCTTCATTGAAATGCTTTTGTCATTTAAAATAAAATTTAATATTTTTGTGTGAGAGATTAATATTTTAACATAACTTTTTGTACTGAACCCAACATCTTGTGCACTAAAAATGTCTCAATGTAGATTTTGGTGAGCTTAATAGGTACGTTTACCCTTAGTTTAACAAATACAATTAAATAATAATGCATTAAATATTTTGAAGTATTTTTATATTTAATTTAAAAACTTTTCAACATTTTTTAACTGTAGAAGCTGCTAAATATATTCAGCCAGCACATGACTTGTTGCTGTTGTAGTTTTGTTACTCTGAATTTACTCTGCATCACTTAATGCACAGGTCTATTTTTTTTCCACCCAGTGCAGCTATCACTGTCAATCATAGCAACGATTGGCGGAACAATTTAGCGGATTCACTCGCATAATTTTTTACACTCACGTTTGTTACTCCTGAAACAGAATACGTGGACGTTCAGTCCTCTTAGACAAACAAAACTTTTCTTCAAATTGTCAGAATGATTATGCAGATTCTAGAGAAACAGAGTAAACCTTTTATAGTGCAACTGACCGAGCTTACTCATGCGAAAACTCCTGATAAAGCAATGACTAACTACACAATCAATCTCTTATTTACACCGTGTGTATGCATTTTTTCTCTCTCTGATTATATTAGGTAGATCTGCAAGCATGTAGAACTCTGTAAACTTATGAAAACAAAAATGAGTTCAGAGGGGATTCTTCTGATTAACCTACAGAAAACACTTCTGACTGGCCATTGCTTTCAACAGAGATGCCTGTGATTGGCTACAATACTCAACGCTGCAAAAACACGTAAATAAATCACACATTTGGCAGCAATCTTCACTTTATGCCAATGGCAACTAAGTGAGCAAAGGGCTTCTTATGTCCTGCCTACAAAAGAACCAAGAAAACATTAGAACTTGCTTTTTACCTTATTACCATGTGTCCCTCGTTCCCCCGCTTCGTGAGTGATGTAGCACAGTTCAGGATCAATAAAACAGTTTTCTACCTGATGAGTGATTAAGAATGGTAAATCAGCTCATCAGAGCTGTTCGACAGAAGCGCTCGAGATCTGTTTGGCTGGATGCAGTGGCCAGTAAATCAGCGCTTGTGAAGTAGCAGTCACCATCATTACAGAGCACATTCATTCCAGCCAATGTAAATCTCTCTCAGCGGGATGCCTGACCATGAGTGCTGTGAATTATATGGGAAGCCATAAAACACATAACGCATGTCAACAGGTGACAAGAAACCCTCAAGACACGAGCCGCAGCGGCGTGCGGGCAAACGTGTAGCAGCATGCTGATGATGCTTTAGCCCGAAGGAGGGCAATTTAACTGATTGAATAATTATATTTCAGGAATGCCATTTGATAAATCACACAGAAAATTACACAAATGACTTTCCAATGAAAGCCACTTCAGTGCCATTAAAGTGTGAAATTAAATTACACCACTATGGTTGGGAAAGACAAAAGTCAAGTCTAAAGTAAAGTCTCAAATCAATATATATATATATATATATATATATATATATATATATTAGGGATGTGCCCGAATCCGAATACGGTATTCGGAAAGGTAATGATGTGTACTACGGCAACCGTAAAGGGAATAAATACGAGATATACAAGAACAATATATTTCAGTGCTTTCAGGGAGCCGTTATTAATACGCGGGACATTGAAATCACTTATGAATGCGCGTTTGCTTTTTAGTTTCACTTTTGAAATTCGCGATCACACACAGCCATGTACTACGGAGCGGCACTACTTGCGACACATTTCACAAGATCAGGATCTGCAAAGCGGCTAGCCATGTCCCTATTGTGGTTCCGTAGAACACATTTTTTGTTTTCCGTGCCTTTCCGAATACGGATTCGCTATTCGGGCACATCCCTAATATATATATTAGTGGTGTCAAAATTGTAAAAATTCTGTTTAACGCGTTAAATATATTTAACGCAATTAACGCAGGGGCGGAGCTAGGGTTGGCCACCCCACTCACAACTGCTGTTTCTGTCATTTTTTCTCTTGACAAGAGATTGAGTCGCGTTACGTCTTTACGACCAAATCAAACTGGAGACATTTCAGACGTGCACTCCACTTCACTTCAGCATCAGGCACGAGTCAAACGAGGGTGAAAACGGTACTGTGCTCACAGCACGTGCTCAATTACAGGCAACAAAGGTGCCGGCGCCTGTAGCCTGTATCATTTCATATCAAAGCACGAAATAAACTACGTGCATGCAATGTCGTGGTCAGTTAAGTCATGATGTTACCAAAAACGCGATTAAAGCTGCCTTAAAACTGTGTGTGCATGTAATATATTTTATACGAGTAACATTTAAGAACATGTCTATGAAATGGTTTTCAAAGCTGTCCTGGAGCAGCCTCATCTAACACACCCGATTCAACTCGTCAGCTCATTAATAGAGACTTTATGAGCTGAAGTGTGTCAGAAATGGTAAAAAGAGTTTAAAATATTAATATAGAAAATATTATGCATGTCAGATCTGCGTCACGTTCAGCAGCGGCAGCTCTTAAAGAAATAACAGCCAAAATAACCTAATAACCAGCTGCTGTGATGTCTATTAATCAAATGAAAAAGAAAAAAAAGAGGAAAAAATAACTTTTATAGCTTTAAGGATTCATCTATATTCAATAGCTGGCTATATTCAATAGGTAAATATTGGGGGGGGGGCAATTTTAAATTTTTATAGATAGTGATACTGGCCTTCAGTCATAAAAAAAGATGCCATTAAACAAATATTAAAAAATATACTGTCTTTATGTTGTTTGTACATTAATGTGAAGATTGAATGTGAAGTTATTGCAATATAAAAGTATATTTAAAAACTTTAATGTTAAATTAATTTCAGAAAAATGTGCGATTAATTAGTAATTTTTATAATTGATTGACAGCACTAATATATATATATATATATATATATATATATATATATATATATATATATATATATATAAATTTTTATAATAGATTATAATCATTTATAATATATTCTTTTATATAATGCACATTTTATGTATTAATGTGGAACAAGATGGCGCCACTGATGACAGCCTCCATGGCGTCCTCCACAGTTGTTTTTATGTTTTTGTTAGTTTGTCCTGTCTTTAGTTAGAGCTCACAGAGACTGTAATATGTTATATCAGTTTCTGTGAAGATATGCGCATTCCTACCAGGACTCATCTAACTTACAACAATGACAAACCGTGGTTCACTGCAAAACTCAGACAGCTCTGTCAGGCCAAAGAAGATGCTTACAGGAAGGGGGACAAAGTCTTGTATAAACAGGCCAAATACACACTGGAAAAGGAGTTTAGAGTGGCAAAGAGGAATTATTCTGAAAAACTAAGGATTCAGTTCACTTCCAGCAACTCAGCATCAGTGTGGAAAGGTCTGAAAGAGATCACCAACTGCAAGACACCATCCCCCAGCACTGTGGAGAATCAACAAATGGCAGACGATCTGAATGGGTTATACTGCAGGTTTGAAAAAACACCCCACAGCCGCCCTGAACAGCTCTCCGCACAACCATTAACACCTCCAGCAACCCCCCTCTCCCCCACACCTGCACTTCAGATCAGCGAAGACGATGTGCGCCAGGTCTTCCGGAAGCAGAAAAGGAAAAAAGCACCAGGCCCAGATTGTTTTACACCAGTCTGTCTGAAATCCTGTGCTGACCAGCTGGCCCCCATCACATAGATCTTCAACAGATCACTGGAGCTGTGCGAAGTCCCTTCATGCTTCAAACGCTCCACCATCATCCCTGTCCCAAAGAAACCCAAAATTACTGGACTAAAAGACTACAGGCCTGTGGCTCTAATGTCTGTGGTCATGAAGTCATTTGAAAAACTGGTGCTGCCCACCTGAAGGACATTACTGGACCCTTGCTGGATCCTCTTCAGTTTGCCTACCGAGCAAACAGGTCTGTGGACGATGCAGTCAACATGGGACTGCATTATGTTCTGCAACACCTAGACAGACCAGGGACTTATGTGAGGATCCTGTTTGTGGACTTCAGCTCGGCTTTTAACACTATCATTCCAAACCCCCTCCTGCCCAAACTAACTCAGCTCTCCGTGCCCACCTCCGTCTGTCAGTGGATCACCAGCTTCCAGACAGACCAGCAGCAGCTAGTGAGGCTGGGAAAATACACATTCAGCACCCGTACAATCAGCACTGGAGCTCCTCAGGGCTGCGTCCTCTCCCCACTGCTATTCTCCCTCTACACCAAAGACCCCTTAACAACCTGGAGCTCAACACGCTCAAAACTGTGGAGATGACCATGAACTTCAGGAGAAACCCCCTTGCTCTGCCTCCACTCACCATCATGAACAGCACTGTGGCTGCAGTGGAGACATTCGGGTTCCTGGGCACCACCATCTCCCAGGACCTGAAGTGAGACACTCACATTGACTCCATTGTTAAAAAGGCCCAGCAGAGGTTGTTCTTCCTTCACCAGCTGAAGAAGTTCAACCTGCCACAGGAGCTGCTGAAACAGTTCTACTCCGCCATCATTGAATCTGTCCTCTGCACTTCTATAACTGCTGGTTCAGCTACCAAATCTGACCTCAGAAGACTACAGAGGGTAGTCCGGACTGCTGAGCGAATCATTGGTACAACCCTCCCCACTCTCCAAGAACTGTACTTATCCAGAGTGAGCAAAAGGGCTGGCAAAATCACTCTGGACCCTCACATCCAGCACACTCCCTCTTTGAACTGTTACCGACACTACAGAGCTCTGAGCACCAGAACGGCCAGCACAGGAACAGTTTCTTCCCTCAGGCAATCCATCTCATGAACACTGAACAATAATTGTGGAACACACACTATTTATACACTTATTTATCTAACATACTTAGTCTACATTTGCACATAATATACCTGTACATACAAAACTGTCTATTGTAATATACCTGTACATACAATTGTCAATTTGTATATTGTTATTCCCTGTTTACTTGTTCTATTTTTAATTCGTCTTTTTATTATCTGTGTTTTTGTTCTGTCACTGTCATTCTGTTGCACTGTGGAAGCTTCTGTCACAAAAACAAATTCCTTGTATGTGTAAACATACCTGACAATAAAGCTCATTCTGATTCTGATTCTCACATCAACTTTCCATCTAGTTTTCATCTAAAGGTCAAATAGCAATAAGAAGATAAAAAATACTGAATCCAGCTTTCTTTTTAAATACTCCACAGGCACCATAAAATGTTTACTGACTGTCAGAGATATTTAAGTATTTCTCTGAGGTCAGATTATAGCTGTGCGTTTCTTATTTCAGCCTGTTTTCTAGTCTTACATTTCTTCTTCCGCACCTGATCATTGCATCTCATTCCTGACACGGTGTCCCATTACTGGAGCTTCTCAATCAAGGTCGTGCCACCATGACCCCGTCCACCCTACAGTGCGACTATAATGCTATTAAAACAGACGTGAGCTCAGATAGCGGCCATCACTCCACGAGAACATGACACCCTGAACCATGCCATGACATTAAACTATCGCAATAAAGCAGCATCAATGCTCATGCATCTGCATAGAAAGTTTGTTTAGGATCATAAACATAATGAAAATTTAAATGAAGTGTGCTTTATAATTGATTAGAATAAGTTACTGATGGTTTGAAGTAAAGCTTAAAAGCCCAGCTGATGTGCCTTTCCAGCATTTCTGCACTGTTTCACAGACACATGCCAGTCAGTGGGTGGCCAAGTGTGTCGTCCTCGATTAGCCGAGTTGACAGGCGTCATGCGGCATCAGTCATTCCATTACACTCACCCTTTCACTCGTTTACCCACCTCACTCTCACTGCACGCAGATGAACAGAGTCACCTTCAGACGTGAAGCACATGGGAAACTGGAGCTCGCCGAGAGCCCGGTAAATCGTCACTGTCCGTTTAGCACATGATTAGCAGAGCGGATACACAAAGGGTCAACCTGGCAAAGGTTCGGTGCAGGTAAACCGACCCCTAAACTGTTTTTTTTTTTTCATAATTACTCAGAGAGAGAGAGAGAGAGAGAGAGGATAAGATGAAGGTCAAATATATAATTGTATGTATTATGTATACATATATAATTTAATATATTACACACAGTATTTTTTTCTAAAATGAAAAAAAAAATATTTTGAAATATTATAAAAAATACATTAAAAAAAAAACACAAAAACAAAAAGGATTTAAAAAACAAAACAAAATTCATTAGAATCACTACACGAATCCATGTAAGCCTACACTACCATTAAAAAAGTAAAATTTTAAATTAAAAAATAATTAATTAATACATTTTAATTTAGAAGTTTTTTTTTTTTTTTTTTTTAGAAACAAATACTTTTATTGAATGATGCAAAGGACAAATTAAATTGAACAAAATTGACAGTAAAGAAATGTATCATTTCTTTTTCAATTAAGTGCTGTTCTTTTGAACTTTCTATTCATCTGTGAATCCTGGAAAAATAAAATGAATCACAGATTCACAAAAATATTCAGCAGCACAACTCTTTTCAACATTGATATTAATCGGAAATATTTCTTGAGCAGCAAATCAGCATATTAGGATGATTTCTGAAGAATCACGTGACACTGAAGACTGGAGTAATGATGCTGAAAATTCAACTTTGATCACAGAAATAAATTACAGTTCAACATAATTAAAAAAGAAAATAGTTACTTTGAATTTTTATAATATTTAAAAAATTTGTACAGTATTTTTGATCAAATATATGCAGTCTTGGTGAGCAGAAGATACTTCTGAAACATGAAAAAAATCTTACTGATTTCAAACTTTTACGTATTTCAGTGACTAAAAAACTGCCAACAAGAAGAAACCACTAACAACCCCTCAAAATAAGCTAGCAACCACTCAGAGCACTCTAAAAACCTTACATCAGTGCATTAATAAGCTCAGAGCACCATAGAAACGGCCCAGCATCAAAGTGGCGAGTTTTGCACAAGTAAGCGGGAGTAATTTGGACTGATTTTGAAGCAGGAGTAATTTGGATATGGAGGGCTGATTTGTCCTCTTTATTAGAAGCATCTGCATCAGTCGGTGGTCTTGGCAAACTCACCGGCACGGCTGTATTTTTTAGGGCAGTCCAGGGCCTCAGTCGAGCTCCTGCTGATCAGTGATAACACATGTTAATGACTGTTTGCTCTACGGCTGGTTGGGAAAGGAGGCCGCTAACCTCCTGCCTCCTGCAATTATGTCCAAAATACATCAGAAAAAGTAACCCTCAAGAATGATTTGAATGTTAAACACGTCCCACACAAGAGAGAGGAAAGTATGGAAGCTGGAAGTTTTAGCCGGAGGATAAAAAAGGGTCATTCTAACTTTTTATCTCTCAATTCAGACTTTTTTCTCACAATTCTAATGATTCTAATAATAATAATAACAATAAAACAGAATTGTAAGAAAAAAAATTGCAATTGTGAGATATAAATTCACAGTTTCACAGAATTGTGAAATGTACGGTATACTCAAAACTGTGAGGAAAAAAAAAATGTCAGAATTGTGAGATAAAAAAAAGAAAGTTACCCTTCATTTTTTATTCCATAGTAGGCTTGCTGCGATAGACGGTGTTGGTGGTGATACCGGTGTTAAGCCACAACACCGGTTACGTCACTTAACCCACCACGGCACCATCCCTTATACTCATTTTGATTTTTTTTTAATAGTAGTAAAAATCATTTAGCCTAGTTCAGTTAGAGAACAGACACTACAATTAAAACCGAACGCCAGTCGCGCATCACAGATCAGATTTCATTTATCACGTGAGGAGAGTGAGTCGAGCTGACTGACAAGAAGAGAGAGGTGAGACAGACAAGACGATGGCAAAAGTTTCAAAACAAAATGTAAAAAAAATATATTTTGGATTTTGAAAAGCCTTGCTGACCTGTCATTTAGCCTATCTAAGGTGATATTGGAAGGTTTTTTTAACATTTGTTTCTCATTTATTTGGTTCCACAGTATTCCACAAATTATTTGTTATTTTATATCAGGCATAGGCTATAGCATGGTGTATTTTTATTCGTTTTGTTAATAAAAGTTATGTTCTACGTTGTATTTTGTTGTTGCTTGAATTGAATTCAAGCAATTGATCCCGAATTGCCACTAATTTAAAAGTGAAAGTAAAATGTGCACGGTGCTTTTACAAGCTATTTAAAACCGAACGAGGAAAAGAGGGAAAACTCAAACGATCCGCCCCCCCCCCAAACCACGGTGATACCGATATTACCGGTGTTGTCACACGTCGATTAATTGCTGGGAAATTTTCCTCAACGTCACAACCCTATTCCATAGAAAATAAAAAGTTAATCAATTAATGAAATCATTTAATTATTTTAAGTCTGAATTGTAAGATATAAATGTAGTAATGTGAGATTTAAACTCAAATCCTAAATATAAAAATCCTGAAATTCAAATATGAACTTACTCTTAAAAAATCAGTCTGTTAAAATATTACAATTAAAACTAAAACGGATATAAATATAAAGCTAAAAAGAAATATACATTAAAAAGTACTAAAGTACATAACACAATTTACAACAAAATAAAAAAAAATATAAAAGTAAGTACGACTCTTCATCTCACAATTCATCTTGCATTTATCTTCACTGAGGGGGAGAAGTCAGAATTGTGAGGTAAAAACTCACAATTACTTTGGTAGAAATGGGCTTCCACGAGAAATTGACGTGCATTTACTTATAATGAATTATTCCAGCATTATATCCATTATGAATAATAAAACCAATATACTTCCAACAAAAGAAAGAAAATGTCCTTCAGGACTGAGCGAGACTGCATGAACATTAAGACATGAATGTCCTCATAAACCACGACTTCTTTAAAAGCGCCGCCAAATTACTCTGACGCCGTTTATTTCCTCTTCATCTAATTCATTCTATTAGATTAGAAAGAGCTTTAGGAAGAAAGAAGAAAGTCCACTTCTGCAGGTTCTGCAGCCACTCCTCAGATAATGAGCGGAGATGGAGTATTTTTCCTACATTAGCATCATTATGTTACTCTTTATTGCCCTTCAGAGGTTACCAGACAAAACATCAGAACGCCGCTTGGATTTGGCAAGAGGAGAAAACTATTTTTGGAATAACAAACTATTAAAAACTTTATTAGCGTCATATATCTCAGCCCAGCCAACGAAGGCCTGACATCAGAGCTAAATAAAGCCGTTCCCTGAGTGATCAACAATTTCTATAAGACGGATGGAGTTGTCAAGGAATACATTAATCTGCTTGATAATGATAAAGTAAGACTGTGATGCAATTACAGTTCAGCTGAAAGTCAACATGAAACTGCATTTCACAACCTGTTTTATTACTTCCATAATGTGATGCATTTCCAAGTACGACAGTAAATAAATATGAAAAAGAAATTAATTGTGTTGTGATTCGTATTCACACACTACCGCTTAAAAGTTTGTGATTTTTTTAAATTAAATTAATATTTGTACTCATCAAGGATGCATTGATCAAAATGATCAAAAGTGAAAAAGACAACGTTACAAAAGATTTCTATTTCAAATAAATGAAATAGAAGCTGCTCTTTTGAAGTTGCAGTTTAACAGATATTCACACAGAAAACTTACTTTAAATCATAATTTAAAAAAAAAAGATTTTTACCCTATTTTGATCAAATAAATGCAACCTTGCTCAGCATAAAAGACTGAAACTGAAAGTAAGTAGGTTAAGTTATGTTTTGTACAGATGTGGATGAATAAACAGCTTGCAGGCAGAGATTTGTTTCCGTCCGCACAAGAACCTCTGACAGCTCACATCAGTTCAGTCATAAACTACCTTGTGTTCCCAAAACATCCTTCTCTCCTGACCTTCACCTCGCTTCAGACTCTCTCCCTCCTCTTCATCTCTGCTGGCAAACGCTTTCTTCTCCACACAGAGGCGCTTGTGGCAGATTGAGTAGCTGCAGCAGCGGTGGACAGATTGTGTTTTAGACGAATCACTTTAAGCACACAGAGTCTGAAGTTCTGCTGTGAGATGATTGAATGGCCTGCGGTTTGGGCTGTTTTGAGTTTGTCTGACTCTCCTGTGATTTTATTTCAGATGCAACAAGACCTGTTTTCACTCTGGTGCATGAACACACACAATAGAGCGGAGCACGACTGCTGCGACATTACTGGATCTGCAGCAACACAATGATTTATGCTTTACCCCAGTGTTTGCAGTCTGAATTAAATCTAATGCAAGAACGACCGGGTACAGAAAAAATTATACAAAAGCTATAAATAGACAACACATATTTCCGTCTACAAACAAACAAACAAACAAAACAATCTGTGTGGTCTGATTCAGAATCCTTTTAATTGATCTAAAAAAAGTGTATATATATATATACACACACACACACACACACACAGTATATATATAATTTTTTTAATGTATTTTATTTTATTTCAGTTAATGTTTATTTTAAGTCATTTTAATTTAAGTAATTAAGTAATTTAATTTTAGTTTAAATTTCAGTAATCGTGTTATGTGCTTGTGTTATGTATATTATAATTGTAATATTTTTAAGATTTTTATATATATATATATATATATATATTTAAACATTCTGTTTCAGTTAGTTGCTAAGGCAATGTTTCTAGTTTTCATTCAAGATTTTTTACATTTTTTTATTTAAAATATTCATGTGAATCAAATGTGAAAGAATCAAATCTCTGAACCTCTTTGCTTCAGACGGGACAATTAGCTACTAAAGGAGGGCAGTATTTCTCTCAAACCCCTCAATGTTCCAATTACCTTTTTAATGAGGGTAAATAATGAGATTTTTGTCAGTACAGACGTTTCTCCAGCTTTATATTGGCGTCTGCCGGTGTCCTTTCAGAGCCTGTGGATGTGCTGAGCTGGTGAGACTATGTGAAGGTGAGAGTCAGTCATGCAGAAAGCACAATTAAATCACAGCGACTGGTCCTGAATGGATGGACGTCCCTGGAGGAGCTGATAAAGGCTGGGGAAAGAGCTTATGTACTTCCCCTCGCTTCTCCACTCCTGCACTGCTTAAACAACCTCCAGCACCTGTGACGGGCCGGCATGACCGCTCATGTGATAGACATCATCGGCGGAGCAGAAGATTGATGAACTTACTGAATAACTAACCAGCTTCAGCTTAACATCCTCCCGTACAACAACAGAAAAGAAATATTAAAACAATAACGTCTCATTGATCACATCAACGAATATTTAAAAAAGAACGTAGTAAGCACAATGAAAATCATTTCTAATCTTAATTAATTTTAGCTATAACTAACTATATATATATTATACTTTTACAATAATCAAATTCAGTCTATCATTCTACATCAATTTTTTTTTTAATATATATATTTACTCAATATATACCTTAAGTAAATCATTCTAATTTACTGTCTATGTTAAGAATAATAGCTAGAATTCTACTTTAGTTAATAGATGTAATTTAAAGAGTAAATTAATATTATAAATAAATAATTGTCATTTACTAGCTTCGTTAAAAATAGCATACTATAATTCTACTTTATTAAATAGGTGCAATTTAAATATGCATTATTAATACAGTGAATTAAGTTTTAATAAATATTTAATTATTGAACTAAATAATTATAATTTACTGGTTATGCAATGAATAGCAAACTATTATTCTATTTTATTAATAATTAATTTAATTTTTAATATTTAAATTATACCTCTTGAATAAAGTATATTAATATTTTTACTTAATATATAATTATTGAAGTAAATAATTATAATTTAATTTAATGCATTATATCATTCTATTTCAATAAATATTTTTTTGTTTTAAATAGATATATTAATCATAATTTACTGGCAACGTTAAAAACAGCATACTCTAATTTTACTCTACTATTTCTGCAGTATGCATAAAATGCCCAGGTGAAGTATTGATAAAATGTGCAGTAAACAATAAGACACATGCTATGTGAAATACCGTATCCTACAATGCATTGTGCTCAGCTTCAAAAAACACACTGATCAAACATGATTGTGAACATCTCTTAAACTGCCACACGTTCAATTAAAAGTGCCAAAAGAACAAAAACATGATTTAACAAACATAAAAAATGGATTGCAAATACAAAATAACTATATTTCTGTAAACAAACCAGCCACGTAGTGAAGCCGTGTAGTTAAATATTATCACTGCATGGCACAGACTGTTAAAAGAAATTTAAAAAAAATTGGAAAAAGAAGTAATCAGTACACTAGTACTCTATTCTGCATGCTGTCATATTCCCACTTAAATGAAACGCTGACCTCAAGAAAGCATTATGCATAATCAGGTGTACAGTATGATGGGGATTTGTAGTATCTGCTCTCGAGCATGGCAGTCCTCACTGTGCATGTGGTCAGCGCTCATGATATGATGAGTCCCAGCGGTCAGGAAGGTCTCAGTCACAGACCACACAGGAGGACAGAGAGAGAGTGTGTGTGTGTGTGTGTGTGTGTGTGTTTATTCAGCGGCTTCCTCTACAGACACTAAACAACTTATCATGCAACTAACCGGCCTTAATGGAGTAACGGAAAAAAGAGAGATATGGAGAAAAGTGGGTTGATAAGAGGAGAGTCAATTTAGCAGAATTTAAATGATAAACTAATGCTTTTTAAAAAATAAAAAAATAAAAAAATGTAATATATTATTTTATACATATATTTATTATTTAATATATTTATATATTAAATTAAATTAAAATCCAATATATTATTACAGACATATATTATTTTATTTAATATATATATTTATTTAATCTATTGTATACATTAATTATTTATTTTATATAGTACTATTTATTATATATACACATACAAAAAAAAATAATAATAAAATTAATAAATGAATAATTCATGTATTTATGTATCTGTATAAAATAAAGCATAAATACATGCTACATATTGTGCATGTGTGTGTGTGTGTGTGTGTGTGTGCAAAATATAGAATATATGAAAAATAAAAAATAAAACTTATTAAATACTTCTTCTTCTTTTTTTCCCAGTTGCTGTCATTGCAAACTGCAAACTGCAAAAAAAAAAAAAAAAAACTGAACTGGCAAATCAGATGTTACATGTTTACAAAGCAAATTTGTAATGTTAGTAAAATATACATGAGTCTAATTACCGGCTGCTTGCTCTTATGACAATGTTTAGTTGCAAGATCTATATCTGAAAGAGTTTTGCTGTAAAAACAAAGCAGAAGCACTGGAGAGCAGAGGAAGGCAAACACAGTTTCACTGAAAGAGCAGCGAGATCACAGATTGTGTACGAACCTCCGGCTGTGGATGAAGAAACTTTCTAAACACATTTAGCAGAGAAAGACCAAGGGAACTCGTATAAACCCTGAACACAATCGGATTGGTTCAGAAACAGAGGCCGAGACCTGAGGAAAAGCGCAGGAGTCTGGAGAGCCAATATGATGAAACTCCATTACTCGCCCACCAGACAGAGAGGATCATGGGAGATAAACGTATAACAGAGTCCATCCAAAAACCGCAAGCCACTGGTATGTGTTTAATATCATAAAATCAAACATCTAAACAGATTAAGTTATAGTTGGATAAAGTGATGTCAAAAGTACCAGCACTTCTGTTCCAAGTCAATGCTACAATAAAAACACATTTACAACAGCAGTCTGTCTTCAGTATCACTAGCACAGACTCAATGCCCTTTACAAAAAAACTAAAATAAATTCAGCTTGGATAATGATTAACATTTTTTTTTTCTTAAATTGGCTGTGTGCCATTATTTTAATTGAATTTTTAATATATTTTAACATTAATATTATTCCTATATAAATATTTGAGATATTTCCTAAATAGACACATATTTGTTTTATATTAATATTTTATATAAATTAATTATATTAATATTAGTACTTGCAATATTTTAAAATAGAATACATTTAATATTTATAATGATACATAATAATTTTATACTAATATTATAATAGCATAGTAATATTTTATAATAATATAATAGTATTGTAATATTTTATAATAATATAGTATTTTAATACTATTCAACAAGATGCATATTTATTTCATATTTTCATATTAATACGTTGCCATTAATATTTCAATATATTTTTAAACATATGCATATTCATGTAACATCAATATTTTAATTTTAATATTGTTTTAATACTTTTCAACTAGATGCAATTTAATATTTACTAAATAAATTATTATTAATATTTTAACACTTTTTAAATAGATTCATATTAGGGGTGACCCTGAATAGTCGACGATTCAATGCTTCAATAGGAGGAGCCTGATTTGACTCCCAATCTCACAGTCGATTATTCATAGAGGTGTTATGATCATGCCATTTTGTCTATATGGGGTGCTCAAATTTCTGATTTCACATAGAACTACCGTTTTTTTCCCCAATTAGTTAATATACAGCCTATTAAGATTTATTTATGCTGTAAATAAGAAACTGAAAAGAAGGAAGCTTTAAATAAATCTCTTCAGCACGCCACACGAGCAGGACAAACAACAATGCAGAATATTACTGACTACGACTGGGATTGTCATATACATCAAATTTATAATAATTAGAACACTATTATAATAAAACGCTGTGAATTTTTAGAGTTTAGTTGCCATGTTTCTGCACGTTGTTGCGTGAAGAATGCATCCACAAAATGAGTTCAGACATGTTCATGTCCATTTGAGGCATTTCATGCAGATTGCCTATAAGTCCTAATATTAATGTTTTGTTGCCTAAAAAACAAAGCATATTCTATATTAGATGAATCAGTAAATCCCACTGATTATAAACCTGCTATCAAATGCTTCATTCTACTGGTCTGAACATTAATAACTTAACATAATGTTATAACGAGAGCACTATTGTAAAAAATGTGAATTCTTAGGGATATCTTTTTAATCAAAACATAAACATTATTTTTGTATCTGTGAGGCATCCGTAACACATTTTCCCTGTGTGTTAATGTCACTAAATATGACTGTCGAATGTCTGACTTGACTCTCGGTAATGTATCGCCCCGCCCCCAAATATATGATTCGACTATCAGTCGACTATCGTCCTAATCCATTAAAACATTCAAAACTGTTATTTAATATTAAAATATTATTTAAATAGATGTATATTCATTTAATAGCACTGACGTTAAGAATCATAAAAAATTCACTAGAATTGAAATCCACTCCTGATTTCAATTTGACAGCAGTCTGTGAACGTTTGTCTTGTGTTTGTATGAAAATAATATGTCAAAGGCCAAACGGCACTCAAGGACGAGGCCACTGCGAGGCTGAAGCTCTTTCATACCTGCACACCTGTGAGAATCAGCTCCATTCACTGCTAGCATAGCCCTTCACAGCACAAAACATCCCGCTATCAGTTTAGCGATGTAGGACGAGATTTCTGCCAGCTCAGCGTTAAGACTCTGAACACAGAACCAATCCAACTCAAAATTCACCTTAACAGTCCAGCGCGTGTTCCCGGGAGACGCCGACATCCAGCTTTCTGTGATGCTTTTATTCCCAAACGCAGCCCGAATCGCTGAGCTGGACAATCTTATGAGCGTACTACCGTTTTGTGGAGGTTTTCACAAAAGCACAAAAGCGGTAACAATATGTTACTCGTTTGTACAGGAAGATAACATTCTTATCGAAGTTAACACTCCCATTTCCAATCACAAAGAAATGAACGTGTCATACATTGCTTGACGTTCAATGTCAGGCTCACAGATTTAAGATAAAGACTGCTTTGGGACACAAGAGTCAGGAATCTGTTCACACAGATCCAGGCTTTTTACAGTCTGTTTTGTCTGAGATTAATCTGCTTTAAATGTGAAAAGCAGTCAAAACATGCAGAGAAAAGAGGTCTGTTAGGTTTGATACTTTCCAGGGACACTGTATTATTGTGAGGATTGAGTTCAAATTTGGCACAGATAATAAAAGTTAGATTTATTAATAAAAAATAATAATAAAGGATTAAATCATATGGATTTTAATCATATATAAAATTTTAATCTTTACTATTTTATAGTATACAGGGCTGTACAGTGTGACATATATGAATAAATTTACCACTGTAGCACACGTGCGATACAGTTTTACGTGTGTGATTTCGTTGTGTGTGTGTGTGTGTGTGAAATGAATCCTATATTATTTATTTTATTCTCAATATAGTGAGGATTGAAGGTTTGGTCTTCTTGTATCTGGGCATCACAGGGGCCAGTAAGGGACGTTTATCCAACTTTAATGAAGTGGCAGGACTCTGGTTTGGCTCCGTCGGATGTCAGGCGGTGGTATTTAGCTTTGTGGGACTCTGAAACGCTCCCTGAGTGGAAGAGACGTCGCAGATTGTTAAATGTCACTGTTGTATATGGGATGTGGAGAGTGGTTGGACGTCTCATTAGTGTTATCACTTGCCAGAGGGACAGTCCTCCAGAAAATGGGCCTCTTTCTCTTTCTCTCTCTGTCTGTCTGTGCTTTAGTAAAGGGTTTGGATTAAATGCAGTTTTGGCAGAGAGGGTACAGCATTTAAACTGTCAACCAATTATTCCCCCCCCCCCCCCCCCCCCACAGACATCTGGCAAAGATCAGACTGCATGCATATAAAAAAAAAAATAATAAATAAAAAAAAACACTCATGAGACAAAAGGTTTTTTTTTTTGTGCTACTTTCAAAAGTAATCAGACCTGCATCTAAACACTCTCATTCAGCTCTCTGTAATTATAACACCACACTTAATTCTACTTCTACAAAATTATTATTATTATTATTATTTTAAAATTTACTCAGTATATATGTTTAACTGCAAATAATTACAGAATAAATAATTATTTTGGGGGGATTATAATTATATAAATAAGAATTTGAGAATTAGAGAGTTTTGTAAATATATTTTATATTTATTTTATAAATTAAAAATATATTTTGTAAATATATATTTTTCCTTCTATTCTCTCTATGCATAATATGACAAAAATATTAATCTTCTATTAAAAATTATTTAAACATTTACAAATAAAAATGCTAAAACACACACACACACACACACACACACATTTATATACACACACACACACACACACACACACACTTTTTCAAAAGCACACAATATTTACATTTATATAATTTTGCTCATTTATATAAGTAAATATGCGTGTTTATATTTTCATACATTTTAAATCATTTTTCAATAATATATAAATACGATACAACTATCATTCTTATAATAAAACTCTATAAATATTATTAAAATACAAAATTATCAATATATTTTTGAAAAAGTGCTTAAAATGTATATATGAAAAATGATTACGTGACTTAAAAAGATATTACATATTTAGATATTTTAAAATAATATTTTTAGCTATTTAAATATTGTAAAAGTCCAAAACACATTCAGAGGGTTGGGTCCCTGGCTGTGTGAACAGGAGGTCAAAGGTGACCAGTGTTCAAACATTAGGGACAGACAGTAGATATCCTCACTTCCAGTGTAAGGAGCCCATAATGAGACCGCTAGTAGACCTGTGTGCTCAGCCTCCATTGATTTCTCTCTGCAGATCAAAGTATCACTCCGGAGAAAAGGCCAGCCGAAAGTCTTTCATCAACAAATCCCTGACTGTCCGTAACCCTCAACCTAAACCTAATAAACTCGCTCCATAACCAATACAGTGCATGATGGGAAAACGTTTGCACAGGCTTTGGTAAACTAAACCAAAGCCACATAAATATTTACACTGACGCCCCCTTTCACATTGGCATAGATGAGGTTTGTCCACAGCTGGCACACACTGCCATGTAATTTGGACGAGAGCAATGCTTTGAGACGGTCTAACGAGAACTGAGAACTGAGAACAGGACAAGACACGTCTCAGAGAAACACTAATGAGGGCTGGACAGCAGACAAACAGCAGAGGACGGCTGTGTTTCTCTGAATTCAGTCACATCCCTCCTCAGCCACTCTTCCCATTATAGGCCCTTGTGCGTCGTCTGCGGCATGGAGATTGTTGCCATGACTGCGCACATTTACAGCTCCATGGTGACACGACAAAAGCGGCCGTCTGGAGAGGGAGGCTGTTTGTACATGACGGGGGCGGATATTTGGGAATGGAGCTTTATGGGACGGACAACATTAGTGGACACTGACATCACTGCAAACACTGATAAACAGACCTCTGAGTGTTACAAATAATCTATTCAAATTACGACAAAAATATAACAGAATCTGATATGAAATATTTTACATTATCTTGTGAGTGTGTGTGTGTGTGTGCTTAAACTATGTATATCTTTTATATAATATTGCAAAACAATGTAAAAACTGAATATCAGGCTTATCATAGTTAACTAAAACTGAAACCACAAAACAAATAATATAACAAATATTGGTTCATTGAAATAAAATAAATGTTAACTGGAATAAAATATATATTTAAAAAACTTTTATTTTGCCTATTTTCAAAGGAAACATTTATCATTTTCATTTACTTTAACTTGATGTACTTAAATAACAAAAACTAAAATACAAATGAATAAAAACTACACAGACAACTAACTAAACATTAACAAAAACTATAATAATAATAATAATAATAATAATAATAATAAATACAGATATTATGGTTTTTGTTAATGTAGTTAGTTTTAGTATGTTTGTCATTTTCATTAGTTTTGATCATTTTTATTAGTTTTTGCTGTTTTTAAATGTCTGTATTAGATTATATAAATATTTACAACAACCAGGTCTATTTAGAAAAATAAATCAATTTAATGTTTTACTAAATCTTGTGTGTGTCGAAAATATATATGTATTGAATGATATTATATAAATATAAATAAAATTTAAATAAATAAATAAATATATATATATATATATATATATATATATATATATATATATAATCTTTTGTGTGTGTGTGTGTGTGTGTGTGTGTGTGTGTGTGTGTGTGTGTGTGTGTGTGTTTATGTATATGGGTAGTTGACGTATCAATGTGTCCTATGGTGTGTGACGGAAAAATGTAAAAAAAAAAAAAAAAAAAAAAAACCTTTAACACTGAAGATAAACCTCTCTCATGCTATCTGTAACTCTAAGAATGAAGATACTACATTTTTCTCATGTTATTTGTATGTTAAGTTTTTTTTTTTTTTTTTTTTTTTTTTTTACATTTTTGCTGTCACACCATAGGACACAGCCCAATTTTTATTTGTCAACTACCCATATATATATTACAATCAGAGGTCTATTTACTATTTCATTATCAAGTAAATATCAGAAAAACAATGAAAACTTTATACTACAGAAGTCTTAGTATGCTTAATACTAAATACAACTAATAACAAAACCTATTAAACCTAATTAAAAAAAAAAAAAGTGGTTTAAAACATTGAACTTAGTGCCACATTATAAAAATGGTGATGTAAAATGAAAAAAAAAAAAAAAAAAAAACTGTCCGATTGATTCAATTCATTAAAATGAATCAGATTTGTTAAACTACTTATGAGAAAAATAGACTTTAGGATGGCAAGCATCATCCCTCAACAGTACAATACGATACACACATATTCAAATCAATAAATAAATAAACCCCCTATACATTCTAGGCAAATAAGCTCATAAATATCTTCCCAGGAGCATCTTTGCATTACAGTGCCGTCTTTACCAACCGGCAGATGTTAAACTGCTTGATTTGCGAGTGAAATGTGAGTGAATGCGTGGTGACAGAGCACATCTCTCATCTATCAGAGTCAGAGGTGATGAGAGCGAGAGCAGGACTGTCATCACACACTGACCACTAACAACACACAGCTTCACCTGTGCTGTGATATTACACACGGATCCCACAGACAGACACATGTCTGGAAATATGTGAGGAAAAACAGATTCACAGGCCAGAATACGAGCATGTGTGATGACTATATGGCTGAACGCTCAAGCACTTTCTCAGATGGACGTCTGATGCTAGTGCAAAAACCACACACACACACACACACACACACACACACACACACACACACGTTTGTTTTTGTGCATTGTGGGGACATTCCATAGGTGTAATGGTTTTTATACTGTACAAACCATATTTTCTATTGCCCTACACCAACCCTACACCTAAACCTACCCCTTACAGGAAACTTTCTGCATTTTTACTTTCTCAAAAAAAAAAAAAAAAAAAAAACTAATTCTGTATGATTTATAAGCCTTTTGAAATATGGGGACATGGGGTAATGTCCTCATAAGTCACCTTCTCCTTGTAATACCTGTCATACCACCTCATACTGTATATCACAAAAACACGCGCGCACACACACACACACACACTCACACTCAATAAAAAGATCTTCACTTCACTTCTAGACAGCAAATGGAGAAAAAAGTCTCCGGTTTCTCACCTCTTTAATCTCACGTGTGTCTAGATGAGATTTCTCTAATGTCTCAAACTGTGCTCAGACACTAACGCCTGCGAGCAGAAGTCAGAGATCTCAATATGAACTCAAACATTTCTCGCCAAATGATCTGAGCTGCTCAGTGTTCGATTTACAGCTCTAGACTCTGACTGGAAAATGACCAATGACTCATTTGAGTTTGATTATATTTCTCCTGAGGCACTGTATGAGAAACTAGGGGTCAAGTGAGATAAATCAGGAAATAAAGTTGTCTAAGAGATTCATTAAGTCTCCTGAGCTATAATAACAATCATAAGCAATAAAATGCTCATATCAAATGTTTGGACAAATTTAATTTGTCTTATTCTGGATAAATAAATAAATAAATAAATATGTATATATAAGTTATATTTCAGATTATAAATTTAAAACAATTTAATAAAAATATAGAATGTAAAAAGAAATATGTATAAAAATAAACTATAACAAATAAAAAATATTTATTTTAAGATCATATGAATTATGAAAACATTATGAAAGTAAATTGGATTATGAATATTTTATGTTGACTTTAATGCAAGAACTTTAACAATCAGTGACTTTTGTGTATATATTATATTTTATTTTGATTATTTATTTTTATGATTTTTTGCATTTATTGCATTATTATGATTTATGTAATGAAATTCATACATTGGCACAATAAATATTTATTTACTAATTTAAAGAATATAAATTCATATAAATGAAAAAAAATACCATAAAAACATCAAACTCTCAGAATAAAAATAAATAAAAATATCAGAGAATCATAAACAAACAAATGTGCTATTAAATTACTGAAATATTAATCTCAGGGAGAAATCAAGTAAATATTTTAGCTTAAAGGAGTTTGACTGACAAAAAAGCCATGTGTTGCTTTAGTTCATGAGCAACATAAATTCAAGCGTTTCCAAACATCTGACTGGTGCAGATACACAAACGTGACTGAACTGAAGCATGTTTTGATCAGGGGTGAATGTGAAAGTGGCTGACGTCCGTGAGGAAGGGAACAGGACTGCAGACTCACAGCACCTGCACACTAAACATGAGATAAACACAAGCCTGAGAGAAGCGTGGGAAAGAATCTCTCAACACCAGCTCACATCTCTGATGAAAATTAACCATCACAAATATGCTCATGTCTTCTGCACACTTTTAATTAGGCTTTCTGAAGAATCCTTTAAGATCCTGCACTAAAGTACTTTTTTTAACTTCCATAATGTATTTTCTATTATTATTTACATGTCTCTCAGATTTATTTAAAATGTATTTTAAAATGTTTATTTACAATTTATTTTTTAAATAGTTCAATATTATTTCTATTATTATTTTAAATAAAATTTTATTAAACAGGTTAATTCTTAAATGCTTGAAATCAGTTTTGCAGATAAATATTTATTGTGACCATTTATGAATTTTGGTACAATTTTGTACAGTTAATTTAACTTAAATGATTTAAAAAGGTTTTTTTTTAATTACATATTACACATATAAATTAAATAAAAGCATTTTATTGCTTTTGGTTTGTTTTTATAGCTCAGAAGAGCTAAAAGAGCACTGTATACTGTATTAACTTTTATTCAATTCTATTTTATTAATTTTTCATTCAATAATTCAAATAATTCATTGAAAAATAAAGAATATTAGTGACATCAATCAAAGAAAGTCCTTGTAGAGGCACAAAAGACTACGAAGACAAACAAGGGTCAGTTTTGACTTGTATGTTTGGCTCAATCTATCTGGAGAATTGACTATTTGATTGAAATGATTGCTCTTTGAGAGCAGAATATACTCACAAAAAGCTGAAAATATCGAGATATTATTTTTGGCTATATCACCCGTCTCTAATGGACTCCACAGCGCTGCTGGTCTCTCAGTGATGATGGAAATAGAGCAATTCATATTCAGTGTCATGCAGGAAAAGTGTGACAGTGAGGGCAGAAAACACTGAATCCACTGATGCATAATGCATTCGTGCACACATATCATTATTATGAAAACACTGAACTCAGAGATTATTATCCTGTTATTTGAAAACATATCTAACTGGAAATGAAATATTGTCATGCTATAAAGTCTAAAATGACTGCAAACAAGGGCCAAAGTCATTCCATCAAATGAATTATGTATTAAATCGGTCATATTCATGATGGCGCTCACATAGAAATGTTTGTAAACCAGTGATTCAGCCTGAAATGCGAGTCTATTCTCAGCAGCAAAGGCTTTCAGAGGGAGGCCAAGGACGTGCTGGAGAACAGGCAGTGAGTGTCTGTAAGGATTAGTTGCTTCTTTGAGCGTGTGGGACTGAAACGGGCCGCGCTCATGCCCTCTTCTTCCATTTCCACAACATTTGGATCTCAACAGGACCTTAAGCATCTGTTTACCGGTCAGTGTGAACCCGCCATCTGCTGCGCGGCCAATTCACAGCCTGCCGCTAGCGAACGCCGCCGTGTCACATTCAGAGAAAGACTTACGAGTCAAACCTAGCAGGAGGTTTTGCAGTAAGACTTCAAGTCTGCCAAAATCTTGCGTCATTCACACACGCAGACTTTGCACATGTCTGCCGGTGTTACGAGCGCAGAGCCCTATGAAATCTGTACTTTTTCTCCCAAATTCTGTTTTCTTCCAGTTTAATTGTTCTGGGTTCTTTGTTTTTGTTTTTTTTGGTTACATTACATTACAGTAATCAAAAACCATATTTAATTAATTGAAATCATGAAACATATACAATTTAACAGCAATTTATTTAAGTTGTAAAAAGTTTAACATTTAAATTAAATTCTATATTTAGGACCTATAAAATCTTTTATTTATTCCCAAATTCTGGTTTATTTTATTTTTTCCCCAAATTCCATTTGTAACATTTTAATTTTTTGGGATTCCTCTTTTTTTTATTATTTTTTTTTTTTACAGTTATATTTAATAATAGTAATTCAAAACCATGTCTAATTAATTGAAATCATGAAACTTATAAAATTTCAAGGTAACACTTTACAATAAGGTTCATTAGTTAACAACATTAGTAAACATGAACTAAGAATGAACGATACTTCTACAGCAACTTAGTTAATGTTAATTTCAGCATTTACTAATGCATTATTAAAATCATAAGTTGTGTTTGTTAACATTAGTTAATGCGCTGTGAACTAACATGAATAAACAATGAACAACTGTATTTTCATTAACTAACATTAACAAAGATTAATAAATAGTATAATAAATGCTTGTTCATTGCTTGTTCATGTTAGTTAATATATTAACTAATGTTAACAAATGACACCTTGTAAAGTGTTACCAATTTCAATTTAAAAGTTTAACAATTAATCAATCTATCAATAAATAGAGCCCTATAAAATGTTATTAGCTTACCTAATCAATTGAATTCATAAAACTTTAACATAAAATAAAATAAAATAAAATAATATAAATACAAATTTATTATCAAAAGATGGTGATAATCAAATGAAGGCATAAACACTATATTAAATAAATACTATATTAATAAACACAAATTTAAGTGAGCTTCAACAATTTTTGGGTTTTGTTAAGATGTTTAATTTAATACATAGAAGAATAGAAGAACAATTGTACAGTATGTTATTCCTTAAAAAAATAAATGTTTATCTTTTTATTTAATTATTATTATTTCAAGAAGCACATTTTACTGTACAATAGTAATATATTTCTCAATTTTTTCAATATATTTATCAATAAGTCACAAGGTTGTTGTGAAGACCTTTGGAGTTTCTGTGTACATCTGATGATAATTTGTGCTTCATTGTTCATCCCTAGTTTTGATTTATTCATCCAAAATTTGCCAGATTTATACAGTAAACTCCATTTTTATTACTGGATTCCGTGACTCTGCCTATGTTTTCGCTGCAGGATGACGCACACACTGAATGCTGTTTAGGTCTGATGGCATCACTAGGAGCACTAGTACAGATGTTTGACTGAGTAAACACCACTAACTAAACACAAACGCAATGCAAACATTTACCAGTATAAACGACCTTCATTAATGTGCACTTTCAATCCACCGACGCTCCAGCTGATTTAAGGACACTTTCACCCACATGAACCACTGCGTCAGTCCTGACGGGGCAGATGTCTGCGTTCGTCAGACTCAAACACACAGACGAGACCGCATGAGGACTGGCCGTTAGTGACGCTTCCCCTGCCTCTTAAAAGGCTGAAGTCGTGGTTAATCATCAGATGCCATACATGATGACTAGAAGGCTGATAAATGCATCTTTGAGGGGGAACTGAGAGCTCTTAACCAATCAGTAACACATCGGAGGGAACCGGCGTCGGCCTGCAGGTCCTCGTGACTCATGCCACTAGAGAAACACCTGACAGGAAAGAGTTCTCCAGCGCGGCCCACGCCGATTAATGCATGCGTGTGTCCATGATGCATCAATGCACAGCGTTTGTTTAGTGTTTGCACAAACAACAGGTGAATAAAGTGTGTCGACTCTATGCACACTATCATTTAAAAGTTGGAATAATTAATTAACATGGAATAATTAAGATTTTTTTAATGTGCTTGATTTCTGAAGAATTGTGTGACACTGAAGGCTGGAGTAATGATGCTGAAAATTCAGCTTTGATCACAGAAATAAATTACATTTTACAATACATTCCCATAGAAAATAGTTATTTTAAATTGTAATAATATTTTAAAAAATTTAGTTTTTACTGTATTTTCATTTAAATAAATGCATCCTTGGCGAGCAAAAGAGACTTCTTTCAAGAACAATAAAAACATCTTGTAAACTTTTCCTCATATGTAGTTCAGTTCAGCCCTTTACACTGGATTTATTTGACTGCTATTTTAATCGATATTCCCTCTTTTACTTATTCGGATATCACTTTGAGTTTTATTATAGATGGTGTCCTGTTTAAACATTAAAATGGCACTAGATAGCAATAAAAAAAACCTAATAGTCATAAAACTATATATCAAAAATATTAAACTATATATAACATATTTTACATAATTTTATATATATATATATATATATATATATATATATATATATTGTGACGAGTCGGTGGCCCTCCCCCTCATTATCATCACCACCCCGTCCCTTATTCGCCGCCCTTCACCAGGCTCCCGACGGGAGTGGGTGGATGAGAGGAGGGGCGTTAGATCAACGTGGGCTGGCGGCGTGTGATGAGGCACAGCTGGACTGAATGAAGCCTCATCACCGCCGCCGTTAAATGCCGAGCGCGCCTCTCCTCGAGAGGCCGGTCTCTTCCCCCATGCATGCACGCTGGTGTCCTCGTGGGTCCAGGAAGGGTGCGTCGAGGGATGTCGTGCCGTCAAGGATGTGAGCCGCGGAACCTCCAGAGTCAGCGTGAGAACCGCACCCGTATTACGGCCGATGGGCCGCCAAAGGCCGCGGAAGGATGAGGAAGAGCCGCCGCTCAAGAGAAGCCGCCGCCCCTCGCGCCTGGACCAGAGCGGGAGCGCGTGCGGCCACCAGACTCCGCCCCTTGCCTGGACCCTTCCCTTCCAGAACACTGCCCTCCTTCACGAGCCCCGCAGCACAACGAGGACACCAGATTCCCTGTTTCATTTGGACACTTCTTCCCCCTGGACACTTTATTTTATTGTCTTTGTTTAATTAAAGCCTCTCCGAGGCCTGACGCCACACCCACTGTGTCTGTCGTTGGCTCCTCCCGTCACAATATATATATATATATATATATATATATATATATATACATACAACTTTTCTTGGCCGACAACAAGTGATGGATGTTAACTCCAGGTGTAAAAAGATGACAGTTACGATTGTCTCACTGCTGCAGGTACAAGTGTAAATCTGAAGACATACAGTAACATTATCAGGGGTTATAGCAAAAAAAAAATCCTGAGCCTGAACTTTTTTCCGAGGGTTGGGGGGTTGCGGGGGTGGACACATACGCAGGGTTATTTGGCGAACAAACAAATATAAAAAAATTGAAAATGATTTTCCTTGACACTACCTGATAAATAAACTAATAAAACAAAATGGTACAAATAAAGTGCTGCACACACAAAGAATGCAATGACTGTGGTAACTTTAACATTTGAAAGGATAGTTTAAAAGTTACTGCTTTCCTTATTCCAACTGATTTATTTATTTTTTTCATGAATATATGATTGAAGAAAGAAAAGAAAGGAAAATTGAAGAAAGGAAGCTGTATTATACACTTGGAAAATTATGAGCTGAAAAACAGGTTTTAATATGACTATATTTATATATAAACTAATGTGAGGCAATAATAACTGGATCAAAAAAAGCATCAAAACCAAGTAATTACATGTTACACTGTTAAAATACATGTAATATGCCTATATTATAAAAATAAAAAAAAATATCTGCAGAGGACGCCAACAGCCTAGTGATGTTTCATGACATTCAACAACGGTTAAATCCATTTAATTGTAATGTTTGGCCACATGCAAAATCGGAAACTTTTATTTTGAAATCGCGATGTACGATCAATCACATAATTAGAAATATTTATAAGGTTTATAAATGATTTACATTGCAAATCTAGAGAGATTACGCACAGCTTTCCCAGATGAACGTAAACTCACCGCATATGCAAAGGAAGAGTTTAGCCCCTTTCACACATACAGTCTTTACTGGTAAATTAAAATCCTTTTCAAAACTACTGGTAAATTTGTTCTGGCAATCATATAGTTCTTATGGAGATGACGTAATTATGTTGAGCTGTTTACAAAGCTCTGCTGCTTTTTTAATAGCTTTTATATGTAAATATGGCGCTAGATAGACACCTTTGTGCCTCGCAGCTTTTTCAATGTGTCGTGCGCTCAAGATGCAGCCGCTTCTTTTCCATTCCTCTGCTATTATGCACGTCTCGTGTTTATAAGAGCAAAAACTTCTGATGGCTAGTAACGTTAGTTTGGTTGAGAGTGAAAGCTGTGTTCCTCTCATACCATTGGTAGGCGAACTCATTAACTCGAACGTGATATCAACAAGTTTTTTTAAGTGTAGCCCTGCATCCCAATGTGCATAATATCCAACCTATCTGCACTAAATAGTATTGAAAATTACTAATATCACATAGAATTTAGGATGGATAGTATGCACATTGGGACGCAGGCTTGGACTATCTTTTTTTGCAGCCAAACACCACACGCTGGAGATCCGGCATGGTGCCTGGAGAACTTTAAGCCCTGCATTATGTTATAATTATCCTTCTCTGGTGGCCAAATGTGAACCGCCGCTACTGTCAAATCTGCCACTTTACCATAGAGAGAAATCTATTGAGTTTAGCAGGAGGTGTGGAAACACGAGAGCTTTTTATAAAGCAGGTTAACACTGCTGACAGGCTGCACGGGTACGAGAAAGACAACAGCTGGTACTCACAGAGAGAAAGGGTGATTTCTGTGTGGAGCAGTATGTAGCTTAACACACCTATTTTTATCATGACATGGCAGTCTGTTGGGCATAAACTGATGACAAAAATTAACAACATATGATGAAATCTGGAGCTGCTGAGGAAAGCAGGAGGGAGACACTCGGATGTAAAATCTGCTCATTCAGCACCACGGACAGCAGCTGCTGCTGAAGCATGTCAGGAATACATCCAGGTCATATTTCATCCCACAAAATAAGATTTTCTTATATATTCTGACAGTTAAACACAAAATGAAACATTTGAAATCAATTCAAAATGAAATCAAATGATGTTTCATACTACAGTTTCTAGTCAACTTTGGAAGACTGTCCTCTTCCTAGAAGTAAAGTTGTTTCAGAGGTGGAGCAAACGAACATGGATGAAAGATTATAAACACAAACATTTCTGGAATATCATAAATTGTTCAAAATAAGGAACATGTACTAATAAAAGTAAATGGAGTTATTTTTCTCTTATTTAAGCATATTTCCCCTCCAGTTCTCATTACCGTAATGAAACTGATCCTCATTAGTGCAAGGCAATAAAATAATTATATGTTATTTTAACTAAAGTTTTTTTGCATCATGGCAGTGTTTTCTGCTGCATTTAATGTCTTAATGGATAACATACAATAAAATAAAATGCATAATTAATGTAAAATTAAAAATAATTAACATTTTTAATTAAACAAAATAAAATATAAAATAAAACAAATATTTATATAAAATAAATGTTTTTATAAAATTGTATAAAAAAATTAAAATAAATAAATCTAATTTTTATAACAAAACATAAACCTTAAAAGTAAAAAGAAAAGAAAAGAAATTCATTGCATCCAGACAGGATGATTTTCATTACTGTACTGAAACGTGAATCTAATGAGAATCATTGAGAGCTCATTTAGAATTTAAATAAATAAATGAATAAATAAAAATGTAAAACAATATGAATTTAGGCTAAATCTGCTTAACTGCCATTAAAATAATGGCACAATGCAGAAAAATGTGTTATTAAAAAAAAAAAAGCAATTTTTGATTAAATTAAATATATATATATATATATTTTTCCTTCCAAATTTGTAGTGAAATATACAGTAATCTGGATGTCAAAACAAGAATAAAATTCAGAACAAAAAAAATTGTAAATAAACAATCTAATTTAATGGCCCGAACAGCAGTGTGTTTGCACGAGCGTTTGACAGCGCTGAAGCCTTTAATTGAATCGAAAGGGCAAGTGAAAGATAAATGTTGTTAAAGATATCATTCATCTTTACCAGATAAACACACTCGCACACCTGTCATCGGTCTCTGTATGGCTGTTATTGACTGTTTGCACTCGTGGCTGGACGGCCGCCACTGAATGTACAAGTATAATTAATAAGAGCCAATTACAGCCAATCCACAACATAAAGGCAGCGTGCGTCTGTCACTTCTCATTTATTTGCTAACAGAATATTTGGCAGAGCTGGACTCAGTGAAGCAGGACCACATCAAACTACTACGCTGATATCTGAGATGTTGATGAGAAAACACCAAACCCTCACGCTTTATAACCTTCACACATGAACTGTGATGAGCTGCACTAATGTTTGAAGAACATGTCTAAATCAGTCAGTCTTCAGTTGTTGTTCTCTGATAATGGAAAAAGGAGAATCCAGCTCCTGATTATGACGATGATAATTATATCAAATATCTCATTTAGCAGCTATTGGATTCTGTGTAAGTGATCTCAGAGGATGTCAGGGCAGCATGAGCACATTTAATAGCAGGAGATCTCATTTGAAAGGGTGTCGTGTTCAGACCGATACACCGCATCTGCTGCACTCCGGACAATGACATCATACTCAATTACAGCAATTAAAGAGAGGAGCGGCCACAATAAACTATTACACAATATTTTATAGGCTGTTCTGAGTGGTTGCTAGGTTCTTCTGGGTGGTTGCGGTTGTTTGTTTACTAGGTGTTCTGAGTGGCTGATATATAGGAAATGACTACATATATTATAAAGTTGCTATGGTGTTTCTAGGGTGTTCTATGGCGTTGCTAGGGTGTTCTGGGTGGATTCTATGGTGTTGCTAGGGTGTTCAGGGTGGTTGCTATGGCATTACTAGGGTGTTCTGGATGGTTGCTATGTAGGAGATGAGCCATGTTATATTAGTCAGTTGCTATGATGTTGCTAGGGTGTTCTGAGTGATTGCTATGGCGTTGCTAAGGAGCCCTAGGTGGTTGCTATGGCATTTATTGGGTTTTTAGGGTGATTACTATTTAACAAATGAAATTATATTTGGTATATTATTCAGTTGTTATTGTGCTTCTAGAGTGTTGCTATGGCATTGCTAGGGTATTCTGGGCGATTGCTATGGTGTTGCTAGAGTGTTCTGCGTAGTTACTATGTAGTAAATGAGATGTGGTATATTATACCATTACTATGCTGTAGATAGGGTGTTTTGGGTGGTTGCTATACAGTAGCTTTGCCAGGGTGTTGTGGGTAATTACTATGTAGGAAATGATCACTATGGTGTTGCTAGGAGATTTGGGTGGTTGCTATGGTGTTGCTAGGGTTTTCTGGGTGGTCACTATGGTGTTGCTAGAGGGTTTGGGTGGTTGCTATGGTGTTGCTAGGGTTTTCTGGGTGGTCACTATGGTGTTGCTAGAGGGTCTGGGTGGTTGCTATGGTGTTGCTAGGGTTTTCTGGGTGGTCACTATGGTGTTGCTAGAGGGTTTGGGTGGTTGCTATGGTGATGCTATGGGGTTTGGGTGGTTTCTATGGTGTTGCTAGGGTTTTCTAAGTGGTTACTATGTTGGAAATAAAATGCAGCATACTATACGGTTAAATGATACCGCTTGCAGCTTATTATAAAAAGACATTTCACTGCAGAATGTCATGACTGACCAATCACAATTAGGTTTTCCAGAGAGTACATTATGAGATCAGAACATACATTTAATTGTATATGCATGCACAATATGTGTCTATATTTCCATGAATGCATGTTTGATATCCACCCGGGAAGTGGCTACAGCGCTGGAGCTCGTGTTGATGGTCAGGCCTTGAATCTTTTACAGGCTTTCACTGTAATATTAACAAGCTTTAAATCAAAGACAGAGTGAGAGATGGAAACAGCAGGAGTTGCACAGCTCAAAAACAAAACCACTGAAATATAAGGCAAGCAGACAGACCTCAAGGACGCCCTTCAAATATTAAATCAATATAACACATGTTTGCTGCTGCTATTTATAAACCAGAAGTGCAAAAATATTCGGCCATCAATAAGAGAAGAATGACAGATCAGGGACAAACTAAGGGGAAAATCCAAAAATCTCATGCACAATATTTAATCTTTCAACATTGTTACAGTCTCCATATGCTCTCTGCTATATGTCTTAATTTTCAATTCATGATAAACAAAGCTAAAGCTAATGTAAACTGGTTTAATTCTGCACTATGTAAGTAAATTAAATTCATATAAAATTGACTTTAAATTTAAGAAAAAAAGAGAAAATATTACTTATTTTAAGGTCTATTATTTATATATATATTTTTCTAAATAAATTTTATTTATATATGTATTTTGCTATATGCAATTATTTTCACAATTTTCATTATTCTGTAATATGTATTTTTTAATTAATTAATTAAAATGATTCAATCTAGACACAATGTCTTTATTATTAAAGCCAACATAAATTAAATTCAGTACAATCTATAAAAAAAAAGTATAAATGCTTTTCATTTTAAATAATATACCATTATTATGCATTTATTTTAGCTAATTTATTCATTTAATTATTTTATTTTATTTATTTATTTATTTTTTTTTTTTGTGTGGCAGTGTCACATTGCAGAAAAGTCTTAAACTTAATGTTCCTTAAAAATCAACAGACCAGGGACTAATGCACAATATACCATCTTTCAACATTTTGATGTCTCCATTTGCTCTCTGCTCATTTTCAAATTATGATAAACGATGTAAACTGGTTTGATTCTGCAGTATGTAAGTGATCCAGTCTCCAGTCAGTTGTAGGGATGCTGTTTCTGAGATGCAGCTCCACTGTTTCATATCTAGGCCAGGCTAGAGAAGACCCAGTGCGGGCTGAACCGAAGCCGGCGTGCTTTAGATCAATGACCCGCTGTCTGCCCCCTACTTCTGTGCGCCGCTATCGGAAAGCTGGCATTAAGAATGAATGGAGTTGTGTCCTGATAGTATTAATTAAACAGGGCAGCTATTGAGCTCCTCTGGCAGCCATATTAACGGGCTGCTTCTGTAATTAATCAGACGGGTCTCGCTGTGGTTTGCCTAACCTCAACACCTCTCCTCACGAGCTGTACCTTCAGAAGCTCACAGGACACACTGAGTGTCAAAACGTGGCAAAAAGAGCAACGACTCAAATAACTGCAACAAATAAGAGCATTCACTCCAACAGAATCCAAGCTGGATCTCACCCTCATATAATTCAAAGTGTGCTTATTCCTTTTTATCTGAAACACAAAAATAGATATTGGGAAAAAGAAAATTTCTATTTAAACTTTACTTTTGTTAGTTTATTTTAAGGACCATTATTTGACGTATCATTTTATTATTATTTATTTTGGTTTAGTGGCATTAATTTTCATGATCTGCATATTTCTGTAAAAGGTAAAAATGTTTTTAGTGATTATTTAATTAAAATTAAATTCACTACCATCTATAAAAAACAATATACAAATAACTTTGCATTTTAAATATCATTATTTTTATAAAAATCATTTTATTTTATTTTATTTTATTTATGGTCAATGATTAGATTTTTTTTTTTTTAAATCGGAATGTTCCTATACAAAACATAATTTATTGTTTTGTTTGTTTTTAGTTAAATATTGGAGTTAAATATTAATCAGTTAAATGCTAATCATTTTCATACAGTGAAAGTAAATGGTGACCCGAGTCCCAAAAAGAAACAAAAATATCATAAATGTATCATAAAAGTACCGTATTGACCCGAATATAAGACGACCCTGATTATAAGAAGACACTGCTTTTTCCAGATGTACCTTTTGGAAAAAGGCTTTTTGAAAACCAAATCTTGTGTTTTATTGAGAGAGAGAGAAAAAAAAGGATTCTTAAATTATTTTCAAATTGCATATTTTTCCTATTTTAATTTTTGTTTTAAAAGTATGGTAAATACTGGTAAAATGTACCAACAATCACATTTAAAAATATACACTTTTTTGATTTGGTAGCCCATCTGAATTATATAACATTTAGGCTATCCATCTCATAGTAGCCTACCAAAATTTTATTAGCGGAAGAAGTGAAATCTTATTGTAATCTTCAAATGTGGGTACTGTCTTAGATTTTAAAATCACTTACAGAGGAAGTTTGGTCCCATCAGGCTAACATGACAGTCACGACTCAAGCCGCTATAAGCTTTTCTTTTTCTTTTGTTTTTACTTGCAATCTTTACAACACACATTACATATTTCATGGCACACTCGTTTTACGCATATTTGGTGCCACCTATTATTGTGGGTGTATTATTGACATGTCAAAGTCTAGACCCTGAATATAAGACGACCGAGTTTTTTCACATTTCCAAGAAAAAAACATTGTCTTATATTTGGGTCAATATGGTACTCAATATGATTCCATATTCCAATCAGTTTCCCTAAAGCTCTTTGTGATAAGGCCACTGAGAGAAAACGTCCCACCGCTGGTGTCTTTACTTAGACTAACTGAAATTATTACTCAACCTTGAAATGTATTTTTTATGACTCAATCTGGCAACCGCAGCAGGAACAGTGCCAGTCAGATGATTGTGTGGGACTGTGATTATTGCACATAAATCTGCTGCCCCAGGACACCTATACGACCGTGAGAACCATATCATGCTATATTACCTTTTATCATCAATGAACCCATAAGGTGAATCTCAAGAAATTCAGGTCATATTTCATCCCAAATGAAAAAAAAAAAAAAAGTGAATTAATTTGAATAAATAAAATGATGTTTTTTTTATTGATATAATGTAATGCAAAAAAAGAAAAAAAAAGTTTGGTAATATATTAATGTTTAATATTTTAATTTTAATGAATTTTTTTATTATATTTCTAAATAGGTGTACATACATGTATATGCACATATTTTATATTATTATATATTTTAAAAATGCTACATCAAATTTTAATGTATTGTAAAATCTGAAATTAAAAATGTGAACATTTGAAATTAACAGTTTTGTTTTCACATTTTATATATATATATATATATATATATATGTGTGTGTGTGTGTATATATATATATATATGAGATCAAAGTGTGAATAATCAAAATTGAGAAAGATGGGCTGAAGGCTGCATGATCAGGTCCATCACTCTTTTGAGTGTGTGTGTGTGTGTGTGTGTGTGTGTGTGTGTGTGTGTGTGTGTTGGGTGAGCCAGACATAAATACCAGTCAATTAAATAATTAAATACACTTAATGGCTGCGATCAGCGCACCTCCTAATTATAACCATGGCCGCTATTAACAGATGTCGGCCCTCGGTGCGGAGAGAGGAACTGAATTAATGTCAGGCCTGCCCTGCATCACATCCATGCCGTTGCCCAGGGAGACCAGCGATCAAGATGCAAGAGATAGCAGAGGTTTGACACGTCTCACTAACCAGCTCATATCAAGCGTTATGCGCTTCAATAAACACGGTTTCAAGGGAAACTCCACACAAAAAAAAAAAACTCTGTTCAAACCTGTGTGTTTTCTTTCTTCCATGGAGCACGAAATGACAGGTTTTGAAGTTCATGCTGCTCTTTTCAATACAATGGAAATACAGAGTGATGACAGGCTGTCAAAATCCAAAAAGACTGCAAAACTGCCATAAAAGTATCATAAATGTAGTTCAAACGACTCATGCAGTATATTCTAAGACATTTGATGGTTTGTGTGAAGAAAAAAAGCAAGCATGAGTTGAAAGCACGAGTTTAAAAAAAAGAAGCAACAATGAACTGAAATGTAACACAATGAGTCAACGCAGCAGTCTATATCATGAGAGTGACGTCACTTCTATAGATCAGCTGTAAATGAAACGGCTCAGGTGTTTCAACAGCTCTTGGAATAGACCTGCAACATATGTTGCATGCATTTTGTGAAAACAGTCACCATAACTTGTATAGTGTGTAAAGAAATATCTAGACGTCAGATGCTTCAGGTTTCTGAAACTGATTTGAATCAAATTGACTGCAATGAGCAGAAATATGACAAAACTGCATGCAACTATTACAAGAACACGAGCGCTGTGAGCATGATACAACGTGTTGATTTAGTTAGAGTTGTTATTGTTAACTAAATTAAATATTACAAATATCTTAAGAGAAATTAAACAAACAATATTAGATGTAAAAATAAATTGTAGTTAAATGTACTAAAACACTGAAATTAAAATGAAAACTGAAAAACAAACAAAAAAAGCTCATTTTAGCCATTAATATTAAAATGATATGTAAATAATACTAATATAACAAAAAACATTCCACTCAGGCTAAAACACGTGGTATGTTATACTGTTGCTAGGGTGCTCTGGGTGGTTGCTATGTAGGAAATGAGATGCTTAAATGTTATGTAATTGTATTTTTTTTCTAAAGTGTGTAACGATTTTTAACTGCTAAGGATGCGCCACCAATCCTGAGATCCCATTGGCTGATATCTGTTGCATCCATATTTCACAGCCAAAGTGAAACTTCCACAAAGACGGCATTCGAAATGTCACCTGTCTAGACAAGCATGAAAAATAATGGACAGCCGGCGCCGTCTCATCCATCGGGGCGTTTATAAAATGCAAATTCTCTAGAATAGTATTGATGTATTATTTGTCATCTTCTACAGAACACCAAAAAAAGCTTGAGATGTTCGTTGGTTGCGTGAGAACACGATGACCTGTCAAACACAACATCTAGCCATCATTTAACACGCAGCGTTGGTGTTTCTAATCACACTGCATCGTTTTCATTACCCGTTACTCGCCGGGGAAAGCCGCCTCTGTACTTTATCACTGCTCATTCACCATCAGAACGACAGGAAGATGACAAACGAGCTTTAAGAGGCTGTTAAACTCATTTGACGTGAGCTGAGATTAGCAGGACTGCCTTGATTTGGCTGCTTATAAATCACTCTATGTATGCAAAACTCTCACTCTTAGTACTACAGGAATTCTTCAAACAAAAATGAAAAAAATAAAAATAAAAATGCTGATAATTTACCCACTCTCAAGCCATCCAAGACGTAGATGAGTTTGTTTCTTCGTCAGATTTGGAGAAATGTATCATTCTATCACTTGCTATTCACTTGTGAATGGGTGCCGTCAGAATCCAAACAGCTGATAAAAACAGTCGCAAGTAATCCACACCACTCCAGTCCATCAATTAATGCCTTGAGAAGTCAAAAGCAGCGTTTTTCTAAGAAACAAGTCCATCACTAAGGCGTTTTTAACTTCAAACTGTAGCTCATCTAGTCTTGGATGGCCTGAGAGTGCGTAAATTTTCAGCAAATTTTCATTTTTAGGTGTACTAGTCCTCAAAGCTCAGTGTTTTTCATGAATGATTCCTCTTATCGCATCTTAAGGAGAGCTGCTGGTGCTACACTAATGTCAGTGTGGCATGATGAAGCACATGACAGCTCTGTGTCAAATATGATTTGTGATGTTGAGAGAAGGTCCAGCTCTGTGATGCTCTGCTCGACAGCTTCGGTCATGGCACATCCGCATTTATCTCTGATAGGAAAGAGTGATGGATGTGATCCACGCACACGATCCACTTAATACAAATAAACAAACAAGTGAAGATGCATTTTCATCTCAGTTAACAAGTTCATGGAATAAGTCTGTCAAAATGAAAAGTCTGTCATTATTTACTCAATTTGCACCATCTGTGACACACTTTAAAAGCAGGCAAGGAAAAATCAACTGCTAAAGTTATTTTTCTGTGGCGCACAAAATGGCAAGCTCTTTACAATGCAACAACAGTCCAAAGACAACAGCAGTCAAGCTCCAAAAAGCACAGTAAAAGTAAATAATAAAACCAGCAAAAATACAATAAAATAATGTCAAATCATATGACTTCAGAAGACATGAAATTCAGCCCATTATGGTTTGTTGTGATACTTTTATGTTGCTTTTTATTCAATTTTGCATTTAAAAAAAAAAAAACGTTTCACTTTTTTGTACCAAAATTACTAAAACTGAAATAAAAAATGAATTATAGCTAAACAGAAATATAATAATTGTTATTATTGTTATTATTATGACTCAAACCTAAAAATTCAAATGAAAATATAAAAATAAAAGCTAATTGAAATATAAACAAGTACAATTTATTAATTTATTTGATTATTTATTTTATTCAACACATGACAGCTATGACATTGCTTGAATGTTGAGTGAATAATGACTAAATAGTGAACAATCCCTAAAAAACACACTCTCAAGGGTTGTTTTACTTAGAAATTCATCCGTGATGATGGACAACATAAATGTTGATTATAAATACGTTTTCATTCTGCATCTGTGATGAATTCTGACTAGTTTGCAGAAGGAGAGAGAGAGAGAGCAGTGAGTTGGCAGCGACTTGCACAATAGAAATGAAATTCATTTGGGTAATTTGCCAGTCAGGCAGCCAGCAAATGGAAGCTGCTCGCACATTAAAGCTCAGAGTCAGTAATGGAGAAGAGTAAACAAGGTTTGGTGGCACACGGGTCAACAGCAGCATTAATAATGCCAGGCACAAATACAGAAGAGAATGAAAGTGTTGTGGTTTATCTGTGAGCAAAATCTCTCACAAAAACACTGGCTGTGCTCCAAACTCACTATCTAGACAGTATTTTAAGGCTACTCCTGACACCAAAACCTTTCTAGAGAACAAATTTATGGCCAAATTCCAAAGTTACATTTTATGTATACTTTAAAAGACACAATACATAAAGACTGCATTCAAAATCAGTAAGATTTTTAAAATGTTTTTCAAAGAAGTCTCTTCTGCTCACCAAGGCTGCATTTATTTGACCAAAAGTACCGTAAAAACAGTCATATTGTGACTGTAATTGATAACATATGACTGTAACATATAGTAAACTATAATTTATTTCTGTGATACGCAGCTGTATTTTCAGCATCATTCCTCCAGTCTTCGGTGTCACATGATCTTCAGAAATCATTCTAATATGCTGATTTGCGGCTCAAGAAACTTTTCCGATTACTATCAGTGTTGAAACCAGTTGTGCTGCCTGATAATTTTATGAAAATTTAGAATTACAATTTTATTGTAATTCTAATAATTCTAATAATATATTTAAAAATTATAATTACTACTACTACTAATATTTTTTTAATATATTATTAGAATTACAATTTATTTTAAAAATGTATTATTAATTCATATGACTATTAATTCATAAAAAAAAAAAAAAAAAAAAACAGGTTTGCCCTACAAACAAGCATGGAAAACCTGGAAATCACATTTAAAACTACAATAATAGTAAGATAAAATATTTTTTTAGAACAATTGCAATTACATTTTTTCCCCAAACTGTGCAGACTTAGCTAGTGCAACTAGGATTTTCACCTCTGAAATGGTGGTTTTGCTGAATTACAAACAACTGTGAGCTGAAAAGTTGCTGCCTGTCACATTACAAATCCCTCACTGACGAGGGTTCATAAAGGTTAGGGCACTTAGAAAGCAGCTGCCTATGTAGGCAGTAGACAGCAGGGCAGCTCGGGAACAGAGACACTAAAAAGATACATAAGTAGAGGGAATGAAAGGACAGAGCGTCAGGACGAGGGAGGACTTGTTGGCATGATGGGAACCTGAAGGACGAGCGTCTGATGGATGTGCTAAAAGAGACACACATTAAGGAAGAAAGCGACTCCCACTCCTCCGCTAAAGCTCGACACGGTTGTAATCAAATGTCAGCGGTGGGGAATAAACTGCCAAGCAGCACGTCTGAAATTCAATCAGAGGCTTTTCCCGGGACTCTGATGTGATTTGGAGACTAATGGAGTGGCCTCCTCCGCGGCGAGACCCGGTTGGGCGTTAGGGGTGACCCGTCGGGCAGGAGGTGACGTCTCTGAAAGCGTTTGATTAGGAGCGAGCGAGTGTTAATAGAGTCTCTCTGGCGTTAGGGAACTGAAGTGGTTTGAAGACAGGAAGCCCTAATTACCAGGGGACGGCAGTGACGGGAAAGAGCAAACGAACGAGAGTCACTTCACAGTCCTGTGAGGAAGAGAGGGAAAGAGAATAAATAATCCAGGCCAATTAACTGGCGTTACCGTTCTGCTTCATTTCTCTTCGCCGTGCCGCCCATGACGTTTGTCTTATGGTGGATGCCGCGTGAGAAAGAGCAAAACACAAGATTAAAATGAGAGTCTGGGCCATTTGTATTCAGAAACCTGGCGAGATGGTCCTGAATAATGTAGAAAATGTTTAAATATGATATAAAGGGTAAAGTGATACAGAAAGTTATATTTAAGCTTCAACTTAGTCTCAGATGTTTCTCCTTGCTTAGGAGAAATACATACCGGGGACGTATACTAATATTAAAAGTCTTGCCAATGAAAATAAACCGATGAGAAAACAATACAAATGTTGTGGCTGATAATCAATAAATGGCCAACATATGTATATTTAAAAAAATAAAATAATAATAATACAAATTGGTTCTATTTTGTGCAAATAAATGACTCAGAAACACTAAATCAATCAATGAAATCAATTAAATAAATAAATAAATAATTATATTTAAAATATTTTTAATTTCAAAAAGGCATCATAACACTATAAAGTATAAAAATAAATTTTTATCTTAATATTTATTAAATGTATTGATTTAGTAATAATGATATTAGATATATGTAAAACATTTTATTAAATAAATATATAATTGTATATATAACTATTTATTTATAAATCATATTTTTTAGAAATAATAACCTATATACATTTTAAATATACATAATTTTAAAATGTTAAAACGGCATCAAAACAAAGTACAAATAAAAAAAAACGGATTTTCATTTTTACATTTGTACAGTATTTAAAAGGTCAAAAAGGTCATCTAAATGTAAAAATACTGAAAATGAGTGTAAACAAATATCCTATATTAACCATACCAAGAAAATGTAAAAGATATCGGCTGGTAATCAGAATGGTACTGTTATATTATGCATCAGTAATAAAAGTAGCCTCAAATAAGTTGATAGCTGTCATACAGTAAGAGTACACTATAAATGCTATCAAATGAATGTGCAAAGATTACTGAAGTATTTTTGTCATGAGAAACATCTGAGAAACAGGAGACTCCATCTACTCTCCGGCTGGAGAAACTAATGAGATGTTTCTTTCCTAACACAAACAGCTAGTATGAGAGAAACAAGCGTGTTTGTGTTGAATCTCATGTTTTGCTCCGGTCGGCTCAGTGTTCCTCTCTCAGAGGACTGCGGCTGTTGTCTCGTGAAACATCGCTGTCTTTAGAGACGAACACACAGGAGAACAAGCGCTCTGTGGTCTCTGGTAACACTGAACACACCGCCAGTCATGCCTCACTGTGCGTCTGATGAAAGGACTCGGGCTGCTGATGTGACAGACGCAGATGACGATACTACAGGTTACCGCTCACCTGTCAATCAAACACATGTGATGAGTCCACGCGTAATGAATATGCATAATTACATATTCTAAGGCAGCATTACATGGATACTTCAAGAAGAAAGCAATCCCAGAATGCATTGCACTGTGTACAGTGCTGATGGAAGTTCAATCCAACTGTAAAGTCCAGCCAAAATGCAACTGTAATAGATCACAGATTGTCAAAATGATGCTGTTTTGCTCTCATTACGACTTTGATCAGTGGGAAATGTTTTAAGAAAATATAACATAATGTGTGTTTCATGACTGATCACTAATGTCCTGTATGGAAACGAGCCACCGACGGTTACTGGAAACCTCAATGATAAGATTTGTCCATGCTGTGCTGGGAAGAAGCTTTTAGGTCGAGAGGGAATTGTGGGCAAAACAATATCCGATGTTAATCTCCTTTTCTCTCTGACTGTAGAGAAAAATGATACTCTTCTAGAAAATGTCACCCAAAGCAAAGCACTATTATATTAATATAATATAAAATACATTTCTATTTACAATATAGCATTATTTATTATTAAACATTGTTAAAAATACACACATATATTACATTACAAATTTAAAATTATAGAATTATAATTATTAGAAATAATAATAAATAATACACATGTATTACAATATATGTATAGTCGTATAAATGGCATATTATTATTATATATATAATTATTATTGTAGTTTTTTATTTTATTAAAATTTTACAATTACATTTACATATTTTTATTTTCTATTATATTATTAATAATGTTTAATAATATATTTTAAATATCATTCATTTATATTTTATAGTTATAAATGTGTATGATATAAACACAAAATATAATATTAATTATTATTAAATATATTCAAAATATTGAATCATATTTTAATTGTAATTTTAAAATGTATAATGTATTGTTTGTAAAAATTGTAAAAAATTATATAATATTTTATGTATTATTCATATATTTTACCTTATATTTTATACTAATATCTATAATATATATTTTTAGATTTTTCCTAAATTATTGAAAATAATTACCTGAGATTTAATAGCTGTTCCACTTTGGCTTGTGGTCACATTGTCACCTCAGTGGTGCACCCTCACATAATTAAACTCATCACAACAATTTCAGCGAGCCCCATCTGCAGCTATATTTGCCTTTCTTAAAGAAAGCCGTTTGTCTTAAACGCCAAAGTGATTTTGAAAAACCATGGCAACGCACTCGATCTGGCATCTTACGGAGAGCACGAGCGAACGTCGAGCGGTGAAGTACCTCTGTGGGTTTTGCTGATTTCTCTAAACTAATTGTAACCCGCAGCCACCCGGCCAAATGAGATTAGAGCGAGGAATTAAAAATGAATGGGGATATCCAGCCAGGTGAAACAGCGAGACAGCGAGCAGTGGGTAAAAGCAATTAGGAGAAACCGTAACCCTGCGCCGGTGAGGCCTGAGGGACGCTTGACGTCTGGTTGTGCGTTTCAAGCCCCAATCTGGAGTTACACGATGACTGCGGGTTACCGAGGCCTGACTCGGGGACGCCCACAAAAACTTGGCCTTTCCATCTCTCCTTCCAAAGGTTCAGCCAAGTTAAAACTCGTTAAGGTCTGGTAAAGGGCCGCTTTGGGTCCCGTGTGTTATTGGGTTGCTGTTTTTCCCGCTGGATGCCTTCTTGACTGGCGGATGCGCTGGAGCCATTAAGGAGATGAAACCGTGTCATCGGACACCGAGCGGTATATATAGACACCAAATCCAGACGGGCCTGAGTTACACCTACAGAATAATGCATGCTGCCAAAGCATGCAACCAGAGCCATAAGGAAGCAGACGGACAAATGACAGGAAACTGATATTCGCATAGGAGGAGTGTGGCTTTTTCATCTCAAATCTGACAGAAAATTATTGCTTGAAGAGGGAAAATTTGGAGTTATTTTTAATTCATGTCCGTCCCTCAACGTAAATAAACAAACAAACAAAAAATGCAAGTAAATATTCCTACATTTTAGGCTTTTATCTGAGTGAATGTTTTGGATATAAAACTATCACAGTTTCAAAAGTATAACCATAACACTTTATACAAAATCTATCATCATTTACTTAAACACTTCGTTTCACTTTCGTTCAATATTTTGTGTGAGGAATATAAATTGAGCACATCAAAAATAAAATCTTCCACTCATTATTATTATTACTACAACTATTACTATGTCAGTCCTGTGTCCCTATGTCTTGTGTTTCCCTCCCTCTTGTGCCCTTATTTGCTTAGTTTCCTGTTATTAGTTCATCATTAGTTAATTTAGTCCCAGCCGTGTCTGATTTGATTCCAGGTGTGTCTCGTTTCCCCCTCGTTAGTTCTGTCTATTTATAGTGTGTTCTGCCCCTTGTTTCCCGTCCGCTGTTAACGTCTGTTCCTCCTGCTCCTGTATGTGACTCTTTATTGGGATAATAAAAATGGCTTTTGTGGGATTCGCTGTCTCCTCACTTCCTCGTTTCCTTACACAGTAGCAGCAGCCGCCGAATCGTGACAGACTATTGATACAGTTATCGTTAATAATATTATTACTAAAATAAAACATTTAAAATGTTAAACAATACCAAAAATGAAGAAATCATATTTAGTTTTTCCCCTAAATAACAATTGCTGCTGTTACAAATTAATAATAATAATAATAAATCAAAACAACTATGTGTTAACAACTAAATAGAGATTCAAAACATACAAGCATAAAAAGTAATAAAGGTAAACTATTTATTACAATCAATAAAAAAATTGCTTTGATTATCTGAAAATGGATGTGAGGGATTTTTCTCTAAACTATTGATGTTTGATTATTATTTATGTCATCATAGACAGTGGCAAGTCTACTAGGCAGATCTATTTAAGTAACTGCTAACTGTGTTTACATTAATTTCACATTATAAAACTGGAAGCAAGCAGAATATATATGGCTGTCGCTAGTGCATAATTACTAAGACTAAGACTAGGTTTACACTGCAGGCTAAAGTGGCCCAAATGTGACCCATATCTGATTTTCTTATGACAGTCTGAACAGCACGAATCTGATTTTTTCAAATCAGGCCCAGACCGCTTTCATATCCTAAATCGGATACATATCCAATGTTTTGCGATGCGACTTCAGTCTGAATGGCCATGTCGCATTTCATGTGTCACTGAAATGCGTCAGACGTCACAATTCTGCGCTGAAGGAAATGGTGCTCTCCTTCTTCTTAATATTCTTTTTCTTATAACTTTGTTATTTAGACATTAATTTAAAAATTGCTTTAAAATTTAAAACTCAAAAAAATTTGTCCATTTTTATTTCCACAAAAACAGTGCGCTGCGTCTGACGTCACGTCTTCTTCTGCACATGCGGGTCATTTCAGGGCCGTATATGGTTCACACGAGACTGATGGCAGTTACATTTAAAGGCAGTCCACCTCAAAAGGATGATTTAAACAACTTCACAGCTTAGAAGAACTCATGTACTGTAAATACAGCATGTAAACATCTAATTTGAGCTTTTTTTAACCTAAAATGTTCCCTTAATATTACTGAGAAATCACCTTTAAATAAGTCTATAATGATCTATTTATTTTGTTCTTGCACCAACAAACACAAATTCCTGAAGCGCCCATGTTAAAGCACGTGGTCCAGCATCAGGTCAGAAGTGTGAAGTGTACGGTGGGCAGCATATGTGCAGCGCTGCGGTCATGAACTCAACGTACACCTGCTGTCCTGATTAAAGCAATTAGCTTCACAAAGCACTCAATGGTGCGTCCTACACAACACACTTAACCTGCGCTGACAGATGCAGTGCATGCACTCATGCATGGACCATATGCGCAAAGTTTATCGCAATTTCATGCTGCTGAACGTAATCATGAAAATGGATGTTCTAATGTATGTAATAACACCAAAAATATTTAATCTCTTTGCAGACACCATATTTCTTGTCACACAAATAAAAATTAATAAAAGTGCATGTTTACTACACTGAATTGTCAGTGTAAGGTGTGTCATTTTCTGATTAACTAGTTGTACTACACCAAACTGCAAAAATAATGTTTGTTTTAAAAAAAATCTCCCCTTCTGTGATTGGTCAAGCAAATAAACAGCCCGCCTCAAACTCACACCATTGGTTGAGCCAATACTCCAATATCAGGTAGAGTGTGTGTTTAAGGAACTTGTTCAAAAATAGGGGTATAAGAAAATATCGATAAAAGTGAGTATCGCAATATTTTGTTTGGCGATACTGTATCGATTCTCAAAAACGGAATATCGATATTTAATTTAAGATTCATGGCAGTTGTTTCGTTTTGAGTTCATATCCCGACCGCTAGATGGCAGTCTTCATCTCTGAACTTAAACAGTGACAGGAAATGCTAGCATTAGGGCATGCAATGTTAGTGTTAGTTTGCTGCCAGTAATGGAGGATAAAAGAATTGTTTCAGCGTCATTTGGGATTTTGTGGTAACGTCCGCCCTGGGACCACGGCGCGAGTGCCGCTTGCCGCGTCCCATGTGAAGAGACTGCTCTCGTGTTGGGGGTGTTTTGTGCAGTTGGGGCGGTGCTCGCGTCGCGGTCTCAGCGATTTCACGTGGAACATAAACACAAACTGAAAAACCTGTGAAATCCAAGTTTAAAGGTTCTGAGAATGTTTAACATCTGTATTTATTTTATTGTTTTACAATTGTTTTGTTTTCTTAAGGAATCCTGCAAGCACTTTATTTTTCATTGATATTAAGCAGATGTAATTTTTTGTTCAGATCAAAAGGTTGACATTGTACAATTTTCTACATATTCATTTAACTAAAGAATCCTGTAAGCGCTTTAATTTTTCCTCCTCTACTCGTACTGCATAAAAAGTGGTTCAATAATGTTGAATGTTACAGGGACTGATTATTGCAAATGCAGATTCCAGTGTGTAAGATTTGCAACGCATATGGTGGTGTGTTCTTAATGACAGCTTTCCTAAAAATATATCCAATTCCTAAAATAAGAAATATCACCTTGCTTACAGTATTGCAATGTATCACAATATATTGTATCGCCACCTCTGTTTCGTGATACGTATCGTATCACCAGATTCTTGCCAATGCACAGCCCTATTCAAAAACAGTCATTATTTTTATAATTCCATGTGGTGGAGGAAAAAAGAACACACACACACACACACACACACACACACACTTTACCTTAATAGAATAATAAGAATAGGAATAAATAATAGCCTTAATAGGAATAAATTAAATGGAACAATCAGTATAATCTCTAAATTTAAATGCATTGCATTGCATTAACTTGTACTGTACCTTCTGATCACACTGCAAAAAAGTTGTTCATCATCAGTATTTTTGTCTTGTTTTACAGTGCAAATGTCTAAAGATGCATTTACTAGAGAAGCAATGCGGCATAAAATAAGAATAGTTTTATGAGAAACTGATAAAAATGAAGTGAGTTAAAACAATAATTAAAACAAGAACAAATATCTGCCAACGAACTCAGAAAAAACTTCATTTCAAAGGGAAAAAATGTTTTCATTCAGCATTAAGCATGAACTCATTTGATTTTGTTCAGTTCCTCAGAAAACAAGACTTCTTATGTTAAATTTGCATCAAGATGTTCAGGTATTTTTTTATTGGAAAACAAAACAAAAATACTGAGGAAGACATTCATTTTGCAGTGCAAGCAACATTTAATGCTATGACCTTATGAATTTAAGACTTTCTGCTTCGATTTATACGGAAGTTCTAAGCACCAAAAAGGTCTTAAATCTACGGAAGTTCTAAGCAGCCATACATTATTATAATTTTCTTTCTTTCTTGTTTTCTTGTGATTTCGACATTACTGTTGCTATAGTAATGAACGCAACCTTGACAGGAACATTCTAAAATACTTAACCTGGCTTAATGCATTAATTGAGAGTGTTTTTAAAAGACAAAACTCAATATATACACATAGTAATTCATATATATTCATATATATATATATATATATATATATATATATATATATATATATATATACAGACAAGAAGATGCGCCCATAATAAGAAAGCAATTCGTTTAATTCTGCATTAAGCATTTTCCTCCCATAGAATAGGCTTAATGCGTTAAGGCAGTGTTTTTAAAAGACCAAACTCAGTAAACACATCATTAATAAAGCATTCCATGTACAGATAAACAAATAAGCTCATAATAAGAACGCAATGCGTTTAACGCGTTAAGCGTTTTACCCATAGAAAACAGTTAGCATCCTGGACTCATCTGCTTGTCTGTACATAGGCTATTATAATTTATTAATAATGTGTTTACTGAGTTTGGTCTTTTAAAAACACTTTCTTAATGCATTGAGCAACGTTAAGCGCTTTGGAATGCCCCCTTTGAGGTGCAAATGATCGACAGATAACCGTGCGCTCTTATACTGTATCTTGTGGATATAGAAATGACGTCTACAATAAAATAAATAGGCTAATCAAACACTGCTGATTTTGTCCAGAGTTAGGCTATGCTAACCATTTTATTTGTGTAATTGAAATGTTTAAATGGTCCAACAACAAAGCATTTAGGCCTAACACCGCAAGCGCAGGCGGAGTGCCTTAGAAGAATGCAAAGAACTATTCTAAAAATCTTAAACTGCTTGGATTAAACTCACTTCATTTTCCTCGTTCGTCTAAAATTATATATAATAAAATACAATTATTATTTATACTAAAATTATAGAAAATAATATTTTATAATAATTTGTTTGTGAATTTTATTAGTCATGAAGGATAGGCTGTGATATCATGTGCATTACAAGCTTAATGCTGCTGCTGTGTGTGTGTGGTTTACAAAGAAATCTAGAAAATACAAAAGATTAGGCTACAACACTGTATAACATCAAAAAGTATAACTTAAGTAATATAAAGTATAATTCTTGAGCACACCTTAAACCAAATTATACACATATGTATATCTTATTAATATACATTTATTAACAATAAAGATTAAAAATAAGAAAGATGCACATTAGACATGGGCTACGTCATTGTAAATGAGAAACAGTGATGAGTTGTGCAGCAGTAACGTAACGATAACAAATAAAATTTCAAGCAAAATGATCATATTTACAACTCTTGTTATGTCGAGATCACAAGAAAATTAAGTCGTGAAAACAAGAAAACAACTTTTATGTCGTGATCATGAGAAAACAACTCGTTATGTCGAGATCACGAGAAAACAATAAGGAAAAAAATAATAATGCATGGCATTAGAACTTCTGCAGATTTAAGACCTTTTTGAGCCTTAATTTGTGGGCGAATTAAGACTTTTAAGACCCACAAGACCCTCCACATTAGATCAAGTCTTTATGACCCAACTAGCCTTGAGATATAAAACATTTATGAACTCCTGTAGACGGTGACATTTGACCTTTCCTGTGCAGAATTTGAACGTTTTCAATGAAAGTAGCCCATGAGTTGGTTAAGGTCTAACATCTTGTATTGATCGAGAATAAGTGCGTGTCACAGGGGATTAGCGTCCTATCGAATGAGTCCTGCCCTCTGATGTGCGGTGAAACCGAGCCAATACGATGAAACATTCAGCGCATTGTAATGAGCAGCATATACTAGAGAAGTGAAAGGCCGGATAAATAATTGAAGAGTGTCGGTGGACGCTGCTCTACACCTGTTTGATCAGTGGGTCTCGGCGGGCCGAGGGTCTATGGGTGACTGCTGGGGTCACAAACATGAATAATTGAACGTGAATAATTCCATCCAGCGGTTGAAGCGCATTTCGTAAAAGCTCAAAATGGGCTTTGAGGTTTCAACAGTCAACCCAGATGGGAGTGCATTAATTTTACATGAAGAGAATGGCAAGATGCATCATGAAAATAGGCACATTAGACAAATACTCTTAAAAATAAAAATTTCTTGACAGCCGGAGCTTTCCAAAAAAAATGAGCAATGAGCATCGTTTGAGTAAAAGATGATAGATTTTTTCAGACTTTTTCTTTAATTTAACAATAATTGCATCAGATTAATGAATTAAAGAAATATTAAATATTATATGTAATATGTGTTAGTATTATTATTATGGTATAATTATTTATATTACAGCAGTGCATAATATTAATTACACTTGTTTCCCACTATTATCCATAGTATTACATCATCATCATCTTTACTATTATTGTTGCAATAATAACAGCTTATATTATTATTACTTATATTACTACTACTAATAATAATAATTATAATCATAACAACAATAAAAATAATACTAATTGTTTTTCTCTATTATTCTTTTAATTAATTATAATACACTGAAATGTTTTATAATAATATTAATTCTTATTATTATTTGTTAATTTTATTTGTTGTTGTTGCTATTATTTATATTGTTAATAAAATAAGTTAAAACTTAAAACTATAATACAGAATGTGCAGTCACAAAAGTGCAGAAATCAGCATTTTACACCTGCTCTGAATGAGACATATGTACAAATAACAATTTAGAGTCTGAACTAAAATATTATTTTTCCCCACCCATATAACCATATGTGGAGTGAAATGCCCTGCTGAATCATGGGTTAGAAAAGCTGGAACATGAACGTAGTAAACAGAGTAAATTTTTATTTCATGTTGACTAAAAAGTAAATAGGGTTCATTCAAAACTTTAAAAGCATTCATGGTGAGTCTGGCTATCCTCATTCTCATCAGATTCTCCCTCAGAGCAGACTTGGCCGGGTGGATAGCATCACCACCGCGGGCAAACGTTAGCGCATGAATACTGACGACTCAATGCTCACAGAGCAATATTCTCATGCTGTCCTGTTGGCTGAAGCTCTCGGGCCAGATGCCGTCTGTCCACACAGCACCGCGAGCAGCCTTTGAACACGCAGTCGCATTTCAGAGCGTGTGGATGTGAATCCAGGGCACAGTCGGAGGGATTCGGGCCGTGTGGGACGTGTTCTCACAATCCGTGACTTGGTTGGGAATGGCCAGATTGGGACAGAGCACAAATAAGCGCTGATCTTCACACTAATACCATCAGGCAGCACTTTCATTTGTGCTAAACCACATCCTCTTAAAGCCCCTAACCTTTTCTCTTTCTCTATTACTTCTTCAATTTCCTCCCTTTGCTTTCTAGTTCGCTCCATTCTGTCCTCTCTGGCTCTTTGATCTCCATTAGTGGAGTTTGCAACGGGTTAGTGATTTGAACAAACCACTACAATCTTCACCTGCTGGATGAGAAAACAGTCTGTGCTTTTCTTTTCATTTGAGCCAGTAAGCAAAGCTCTAGCAACCATAGCAGCAGAAAAGCAATGCACTTCAGCAGACATTTAACCATAAAAGTATTTATAACAGTAGGTTTTTTTTTGTTTTGTTTTTTTAAAGAAATCAATACTTTTATTCAGCAAGGATGCATTAAATTGTTCAAAAGTGACTGTAAAGACATTTATAATGTTACAAAAGATTTCTGTTTCAAATAAATGCTGTTCTTTGGAACTTTCTATTAATCAAAGAATCCTGAAAAACAAAACAGTTTCCACAAAAAAATATTGGGCAGCACAACTGTTTTCAACATTGGTAATAATCAGAAATGTTTGTTGAGCAGCAAATCAGCATCTTAGAATGATTTCTGAAGGACACTGAAGACTGGAGTAATGATGCTGAAAATTCAGCTGCGCATCACAGCAATCAATTACATTTTAATACATATTCACATACAAAACAGCTGTTTAAAATTATAATCATATTTCACATTTTTACTGTATTTTGATCAAATAAATGCAGCTTTGGTGAGCAGAAGAGCCTTCTTTCAAAAACATTACATTTAATGACCCTAAACTTTTGAACAGTAGCAACCAATCATAATACTTGGACTTGGTACAGTAAGCAACACCCTAGCAACCATTCAGAACATCCTAGCAACCACCAAGAACATCTTAACCACCATAATACTCCAGCACCACGGTGGCACCTTCTGTTCATACAAATACTATTAATTTCTTCAGGAAATGTACAAATCTAGTTTCATATTATCTCTCTTTATTATTCTCCATATCTGTGATATACAAACAGTTCTGTGCAGTTAATGCACTATTTCCTTAGTATGAGCCACAGAGGGAAACGAGACCCATGTTAATTACATGGAAACCATCAGTGTCCAGTAAATATGCCAGTCACTGTACCGTTAATGGAAGCTGTCAGTGGAGGAAAGCCAACAGAAAACTAAAGTTCAGCCAAACATCCGCCTGCGGAAAGACTGGAAGCACTACTTAGGTTTTTCTCAACGAGACACGTAAAGTTCAGTGTATCGACCACACAGACTTTAAGTGATGCTTTGAAATTAATATGCTGCTTGTATTATGGATATTGACACTCTTTAATATCAAGCACTTTTAAACAATAAGAGCCACTAAGGAGAAAGAAGCTAATTTTCTAGTTATGCCAGTTATGCATGTGGTATTTCAATGTCTATTTCAATCTATTTCATGGAGGTATATACATTTATAATTTATATATTTAATTTTATTTTTAAGCATATGCCAAATTTAAGCATTTTAAGCATATGCCAAATAAAATAAAATTATATATATATTAGTGGTGGGCCGTTATCGGCGTTAACGTGCTGCATTAACGTGAGACTCTTATCGGGCGATAAAAAAAATATCGCCGTTAATCTATTCTCAAAGTGGGGTTGGGAGCTGGGTCTATACTACGACTTTCACCTTGATATTTTAGCGCGAATGTATAGCTAGCCGAATTGCACTGTAGGGGGGGAGAACGAGTCTTCGAACCTGTGTGTATGCCTACTGTGAAATTACCACATCAAACGTGACGTGCTAACATGGATGCAGCTATGAAGCCGCCGGGTTTGCTTCAGGGAAAATGTATTTTTAAGAAGCTTCCCAATGGAAATCGACAAGTCATTTCTGTCTCTACGTTACATGGTCGCGCTCTCTGTATCGCGCGCACAGCGGAGTTCCGCCCCGGTACGCACACGCACACACACACACACACACACACACACACACACACACACACACACACACACAAACAAACAAACAAACGTAAGCGCACACACAAGTGAGCACACTCCCACTCCTATTTGTAAATATTAAGCCACAAAACATCTATTTAAATATGACTTCTGTGTGTCTCTGTGTTAATGTATGGCGCAGACGCACGGGTTTGTTCACTACTCATACAGAAGCCCGCGTGACGCTTGCGGCGATATTAACGTCTGTCGTCTCACGAAATGAGGACATAAATACATGAACAACATCTCCAGAACTGCTCTGAGAGTCACTTCATGAGCATTCGAGCGTTTCATTTGAGAAAAACTATCCTCACGGCAACCCGTCAAAATAAAGGTTCGGTTTCACTTGAAGACATTGGGCAGAACGTAATAGGCTACTACTACTAAAACTATTAAAACCTTATGTTTAAGGAATAATCATACAATGTCTTCAATGTTATTATCAATATTAAATTCTTGATGACTGCTAGTTGTTTACTACTAGTAGTGAACTTATTCTGATCTACTAAGCAGAATTCAAATGAGCCATTTTAATCTAGATTAATCTAGATTAATTCCAAGATTACAGTGAGATTAATCTAGATTTAAAAAATTCATCTATGCCCACCACTAATATATATATATATAATTTTATTATATATAAAATGTATTATTTTATTATATATCAAATTATATATATATATATATTTTTTTTTACAATTTTTTTTTTTATGCATCTGCCAAATGCGTGAATTGTATGTCATAGTTTTCATCCCAAACAAGTCTCCATTTTATGTAAATTACATGTATTACAGATTGTGCCATGTTCAAATGAGATTCTTTTTTCTGTTTCTTGTACAGAAATTGAGTGGAGTGCAAATGGAGATTTATGCCAAAGTCTCCTGCTTTTCAGGTGTTTCTCTTGAGAAAAAGACCATATATTAGGGATGGGCATTTTTGGCAATTTCTTATTTCGATCATCGATAAGTTTAAAAAACGTTAAATCGAGTAATCGGGGGCGGTGCATGTGCGGAGGGCGGGGCGTGGCCATAATGGAGATAATGAAAATATCTGAAGGCTGTTATGAAAATGAATGTTAAAAATAAAAATATGACATGAAAACATGTCTAAGAAAACCTGAACACATGATTAGATGTTAGATGTTATTAAAAAAAGAAGCATCTAAAAAAGAATAGCTGCCTGAGGTGAAGCTGACTTTATGCCAATAAACTGAAACCCGTTCTATGACACTTCCTATGATATTAATCAGACAACTTAGATACATAACATAAACATAACATTACAACTTGTATCTATACAAAATGATGCATATGCCAGTGAACTTTAAGACACATGCTATAGCGAGAGAGAGAGAGAGAGAGAGAGAGAGAGAGCTCCCGCCGTGATGCGCTTTAAACAGCGCACTGAAACACTGAAAGCATGGGGTATACTTTGAACCCCATGCTGTTTCAAGCTAAACAATCAGAATTTTTTTCATGATCGATCATCGCTGTCACGGCCAAGTAATCGAGTACTCGATCGCTGATGCACATCCCTACCACATATGGTTAATAATTTGAAATCAGAGATCTCAATATGAACTCAAATATTTCTCATTAAATCATCTGACCTCTATATTCTTACTAGATGACAACTATTGACTCATTTGTGTCATCTATTTGATTTCTCCAGCCACTTGGTTCTGTATTGTGTCCATGTTTTGAGACGAGGCCCAGAGAGACCCGTGATCTATCTTATAAAATCCAGGCCAACAAAGAGCACATGGACGGGGCAGAAATCCAGAGGATTCCCTCACTGCTTGTTTCCACACACACACACACACACACACACACACACACACACACACACACATATAAAACAGCACACCTCTCTCATACACGAGATCTTCTCTCCTCACAGTAGTTCTGCTCCAAATCCTACTGAGATGCCTTGTTTCTGCTGTCTAACCAGGCAGCTGTCTTCTAAGGCAGCATACTAACTAAAAACCTCAGGCAAAAACCACAGGATTTTTTCATAAATTCTGCACTGATTTTGGGGAAAATCTGCAGAAGTCTGCAGTACAGTAAACATGGTAAAATTCATTAAACAGGGCAGAGAGTGATTCAGCTCTTTCTTGCTGCTGAAAACAAACACTTAAGAGAATAATTGATGAAGTGCATGGGGGCTAAAGCCTGTTTACACCAAGAATGATAACTAGAATGATATCTATATTAGCACACACGTCAACTCATCAACTCATTCATTAGTTGGAAAATATATATATATATATATATATATATGAAAGTGATTCCAACCATATTGTGATTTTGTGTTGTTTATGGGCCAGTGCTGTCCTTGTTAACTAACATTAAATTACTAAAAATCACTTTCATTCATTCAAATGAAAAAGAAATAAAATAAAAATATTTGGTGAAAAACTGGACGAAAAAGAAAAAAAATCAATCAAAATGTTGCCTCAACACATGAAATAAACAAAATAAAAGTTTATTTCAGAATACATGAAATAAACAAAATAAAAGTTGAAGCATTAAAATGTTTACAAAAGTACTGCACATTAAAGTAATAGTAGTTATAGTAGGCTACTCAAATGAAAGTTATAAATATTTAAAAAATGAAAAACAGAAACTTACATTATAATTTTGTCTAAAATTAAAATAAAAAGTAAAATAACAACAACAAAAAAAATTGAAGTAATAAAAAAAATTGATTTATAATGATCATTCCTGGTGTGAAGAAAACCTGGCATCCTAGACAGGTTTGAGATTAGCATGGAGCTAAGCTAATGATTCAAGACTCTAATAACCATAAAAAATACACTGAACACAAAAAGAATAAAATAAAAATATACTCCATAGACTACTTAAGACTTAAAAGTACTTAATTCTTATTTATTGTACTGAATGAATTATAGTTTATATTCAGAATAACATTAATTTTCTTAATTTTTGCAGTGCATTCTGGGACTGCATTCACAGAGGAGGAAACATGAAACGCCGCATTAGAATTCAGCAAAAGAAGGTGTACTTACAAAGTGGCCTAAAGTGGCCTTTAAAATGCCGTCTAGGTAGGCAGCACGCTAGTTGTTGGAACAGAACGACTCTCTCTGTCACCTCACTTATTTTCCTCTCGCTGTCTTCTGCTCCGCAGCCGTCGCTCACTAACTCTCTCCTCCGCAGGGACACGGAGGCCGAGAGCAGCTATAATCTGCAGTGAAATTGGGCCATCAGCAAGAACTCTCTCATATTTAGCTCTCATTGGACACTGTTGCCCTCTGAACCCGTGCCAGGACAGAGACGAGGAAGAAACACCTTCAAGAAAGCACTCAAAACGCTATTGCTCAGAGCTTGCCTCTCTCAAACGAGCACGACTGTCAATAGATGAGAAGCCTGGCAGATACTCAAACATGGAAAGTGATAACCATCAGGTCATGTGAGACAGAAGCTGGCCTGAAACCCAAAACAGACACAAGTGGACCGTTTCTTAGACTTAAAACTCATGTGAGGTCATCAGGGTCATCAGAGGCTTGTGTTGACCACGATAAGGACAGGAACAAGTACTGTTGGACGTAGTACATCTTTCTTGAGACACTGGCCTGATGGGGTTTGAGATAGAGCTGTTTATACATTCATCATCCGATAAAATGACTTTTTCACATCTAAAGCCTTTGGAAAATGTAATTATTACAATCTCATTTTTCTTTCTCCTTTTCACCAGATGGCCACAAAAAGGAAGCTTTTTAGCTACTTCAACAAAGTGAAGAGCAAACCACATGCATTAAAGATAACTGATGCTTTATCTATGCATTCAATGCATTTACAAAGCCAATGTCATCAAACCTGCCCCAGGGAATGATGGGAAATGTAGTTTTGTTGCTTATAAAACCTTCTAGTTGGTCTAGTATTTTCTGGCAAGCTACAAAATGTGCCATCAGCATACACAATAACTAAATAATTCAAATAATTCAATAATTCAATAAAATTTACATATTTTGAAAAGCCTGTGGTCACAATATGCTTTCAGTGTATGAAAAAGAGCATCGCTGTGGTGTCGATTATTAAATATGAATATGAAATATAAATATATTTTTTCATACATCCACTGCTGATCACTAAAACCTTGAGACTTCAGAAACGATGAAGAAAAATGAATGTTAGTGAAGCATTTGAGCAAAGATACAGACTTGACAAACTTGATTTGATATTTCTAATGCATTTTAAAGTGTTGCAATAAATTTTAAGGTGCTGTTTATCCAGACGGGCCTCGAATGAGGAAGAAAACACTGTGAGACACAAAGACGTGACAATCTCCTGTAAATTGGATTGTGAACTAGCACTCAGCCTAGTCACCGGCACATTCACATCCTGAATAAGTTCACTTTGGTGAATTTGTCATCCATAAAAGCGCAGGGACATATTTGTGAATAACTGTGGAAAATGACTGGCAGTCGCTGAAGTGTTTTCATCAGGCAAAACGACACAAAACAATAACGTCCGCTGTGTTTGTTCCTTTGCTATCAGTGCTCTCTCCTCTGTTCTTTTCATCTGTCTCTCTCATTGTTGGTCACGTCTCTTAATGCACCATTAGCAGAGAAAACCAAGTGGACTTGCTGATAATGTTCCCGCTCTCGTTTCTCTCTGTTCTTTCTCTTGTTTTTCCATCCGTTGATACCTTGATTGGGTTGTGAGGGCTCCATTAGGAGTGTGAACCCCCGAGGCTGTGTTTACACCACTGCGCCGTGAGACCCTTGCTAGGGTGCAAATGCAGTCACTCGATTACACGCCCCCTGTGCCGTACAAGCCCTCTCCAGCTGGGGTCATTTACACTTCACGAATAATAAAGGTCTTCATTCTCTACACTTTCACCAGTTTATTCGGCTCTCTGATGTCCACTTATAATGTTAGTGTCCAAAAACTGTTGCAATTTAGTTTTCCATTCCATTTCCACCCTCTTTGTTTTTGCTACTGCACTTCTATGAGTTCAGTATGCAGATGAGTTCTGCTGTGATTGGCTGAACTCTGTGTTAATAAACATAAGTGCAAGTCTAAAACTCTAAGCACTTAACTAATCCAATACTATTTTAAAAAATTGTTCTCTATTTGAAATCTTTTTTTTAGACTTAATAAATAAATAAATAATAATTATATAAACAGATTTTCTAGTTAAACATTTTTCATGTGAATTTATTCTAATTTGAATTAATTTTATTAGTTTTTTTACTGTAGGTCTATGAGTCTAATATGTAAATGAGCTCTAATGTGATTGGCTGAACGCTGTGCATAAGTGTCGATATTTAAATTATATACATTTTTGTTCATATCTCACAATTGCAACATTATTTTTTCACAATTGTTACTTCTTTCATAATGTAGCTTTATTTCTGTTCTTAAACTTTTTCTCACAATAATCCATTTTATTATAATTATTATTATTTTAAGGCTTCTATGCCAAATAAAATGGCAGGACCAAATGGAAATTGTAACAATTTTAACAATTTATAAGATTAAATAATATATTTTAGTTTTTTTGGCAATATATTTAATGGTTCTTGAACTCTTTTGTTATGATTTCAAAATCAGACAAGCTGCATTTCAAAACCATTTGAATTATGCACGATGATTCATGTATGAGTAAATTTACTGCAACTGCATTGCAATCCTGCATTCAAATTGTAATCCTGCATCCTGATTGGTACTGTACCTCAATTCAAATTCAGAAAATGAACTGCAATTTAAAAGACCTTATCAATTCAGTTTTGATTTACATGCGTAAATTTAATTGCATTTAGCTTCCGTACCAAATAAAGTAGCATGACCGAATAGAAGTAAAATTGTTTTAAACCTAATTATAATAGGGTTGATAATACGTTCTGTTATTTTGTACAATATTTGTACTGAATCTTCTGTTATGACAAGAATCAGAATGAGCTTTATTGCCAGGTATGTTTACACACACGAGGAATCTGTTATAATAGTGTTGTGTGTTCCACGTTTATTGTCAAGTGTTCATGAGATGGATTGCCTGAGGGAAGAAACTGTTCCTGTGCTGGCCGTTCTGGTGCTCAGAGCTCTGTAGCGTCGGTAACAGTTCAAACAGGGAGTGTGCTGGATGTGAGGGTCCAGAGTGATTTTGCCAGCCCTTTTGCTCACTCTGGATAAGTACAGTTCTTGGAGAGTGGGGAGGGTTGTACCAATGATTCGCTCAGCAGTCCGGACTACCCTCTGTAGTCTTCTGAGGTCAGATTTGGTAGCTGAACCAGCAGTTATAGAAGTGCAGAGGACGGATTCAATGAGTGTTTAATCAGCAATAGAAGGAGATTTCAGAGTCATATCAGATGATTTGCATTTCAAAACCACTCAATTTATTGTCCAAATAACAGAGCGGCTTTATTGTCAATATGTCTTGATCTCTGAATCTTCAAGCATGGTATCATCACAAGACCTCTCAAGTTCAGTAGTCTGGACTGCACAATACGGCCGTAAAAAATACATGCAAATCAGAAACTGAAACCCGCAGTCAAAGTGGATTTTCCGCCGCTGCCTGAATGTAATCAACATGATCCCTCACATTTTTCAGCCGTGTGCTTCCTGTACCCATCTCTGTCTGAACGGAAACGTCTGCTGTAACCAGATTCTCGCTGGCAGATGGATTTCTCAGCAGCGTCGATCATGTCTGACCACATACATGAAACCATGTAATTACATAATACTGATGTTATATTTATGTAAATGCCCAAACATTTAATATTGGGAATTGAACCCAGGATATCGGCATTGAATGAATTAGAAGAAACTATTTGTAAATTACACTGGATGTATCATCATTCAACTTAGCTACTCACTAAATCAATTCTTTCAGACACAAAACAATAATTACTTACTTAGTTTGTTTAGCACTGATAGATAGGGCCTTATGATTATGATAGGGCCAAATCTATTTATATACATACATACATATATATGGACACTGACACAATTTTCATAATTTCAGCTCTGTATGCCACCAGAATAGAATTAAAATGAAACAATCAAGATGAAATTGAAGAGCAGACTTTAAGCTTTAATTCAAAGGGTTGGAAAAAAATATAACATAAAATGCTTAGGAATTTTTATACACAGTCCCCAATTTTCAGGGGCTCAAATGTAATTGGACAAATAAATATAAACAAATAAAATGTTCATGTTTTATATTTTGTTGAGGATCCTTTGCAGGCAAGGCCTTACGTCTGGAATTCATGGACTTCACCAGAGACTGGGTTTCCTTCTTTGTGGTGCTTTACTGCAGCTGACTTCAGTTGTTGTTTGTTTGTGTGTCTTTCATTCTTTAGTTTTGTCTTCAGCGAGTGAAATGCTGCTCAATCGGGTTGAGATGAGGAGGTTGACTCGGCCATTGCAGAATATTCCACTTTTTTTACCTTCAAAAACTCCTGGGTTGTTTTTGCTGTATGTTTTGGGGCATCGTCCATTTGTACTCTCAAGCGCTGCCCCCACCAACTTTGCTGCATTTGACTGAATCTGGGCAGACAGTTTATCACTGTACACTTTGAATTGATCGGGCTGCTTCTGTCTTCTGTCACTTCATCACTAAACACCAGGGGCCTCATTTATAAAATGTTGCGCAGAAACCAACCAAAATTTGATCTTACGATCATTTCTTAGATTTGCGTACGAGCGATTCATAGAATGAACGTACGAACAGAAATTGCGCGTACGCCTCTCTTTCAGATGTGAAATCTATGAATCACAAATGATCTTAAACTTGCGCGCAATTGAATGGTTTCAACTCTCTGCCTTGTAAACGACTCCTAATTAATGTCATTAACATATAAAATATCACCAATCATCATAATTTAGAACAGCGAGCTGCAAGAACAGCTTGCATTTTCAAAAACCTGCAATACACCAACAATAAAAAGTGCGTACATCTGCTTAGACCCTGACGTGACGCTAAGCACTTTTCCACGTCAAAGACAGTTTTTATAAATATGAGTGCTGGCGTGGATTTAAGCATACGCACACTCTTAAGATCAAATCTGAGCGTACGCACGCTTTATAAATGAGGCCCCAGTAACCCAGTGCCACTGAAAGCCATGCTCATGAATCACACTGCTCCATGTTTCACAGATGATGTTGTATGCTTTGATATACTTTTTTCTTCCTGTCGTTCTGGTACAGATTGATTTTAATTTCAGCCGTCCAATGAATGCTTTTCCAGAAGTGGTCTTGCTTTTTTTAGATGTTTTTTTGGCAAAGTCTATTCTGGCATTGTTTGCACCTTGTGATGAACCCTGTGTATTTGCTCTGGTTAAGTCTTCTCTTGATTGTAGACTTTGACAGTGACAGGTCTACCTCCTGGAGAGTGTTCTTCTCTTGGCTGGATGTTGTGAAGGGGTTTTTCTTTACCATGGAAAGGATTCTTTGATCATCCACTACTGTTGTCCTCCGTGGAAATCCAGGCCTTTTTATGTTTCGGAGATCACCAGTGCGTTCTTTTTTTGTCAGAATGTACCAAACTGTTGATTTGGCCACTCCTAATGTTCCTGCTATCTCTCTAATGGATTCTGTTTTGTTTTTGAAGCCTAACAATTGTTTCACTTGTACGGAGAGCTCCTTTGACCACATGATGTAGGTTCACAGCAACAGCTTCCAAATGCAAATGGCACACTTAGACCTTTTACCTGCTTAATTGATGTAGAAATAACGAAAGAATAGCCCACGGCTGTTCATGAAACAGCTTTTGAATCAAATGTCCAATTACTTAGGGTCCTTTGAAAAAGGGGGGAGGTACATATTAAAGAGCTGTAATTCCTTAACCTTTCCTCTGATTTTGATGTGAATACCATCAAATTAAGGATTGGTGTGTGCACTTTAAGCCCATATTCATTATATAACTGTAACTTGAATATGTTTTGGTCAGCAGCTATAATAATCAAAATTGTGCCTGTGTCCAGACATATATGGACCTAACTGTATATATATATATATATATATATATATATATATATATATTATATATATATATATATAGAAATAAAAAAACACCTACAAATATAAACTAATAATATATTGGAAAAATAGTACTACTATATTTTTCAGCAAGGTGTTTGGCCTAATTTCAGAAAAAAAACCTAAGGAAACACTGAGCACCAATACAGCACATATGTTTGTCTTTAGGTCTCTTGTCACGAGGATAACACAGTGAAGGGCGACGGGATGGAGCGGGTGTCAGCTGACCTGGAGCTGTGAACGTGTGTGAGCGCCGTGGCTAAAAATACAGCCGACCAGGAATGACAAACATGTAAAGTCTGATTCTCTCTGAGACACAAGGGACCTCCACCAGCCGGCAGACTGCAAAAAGAAAACAAGGAGTGTAGAAAAATGTGTGCATCTGTCTATGTCAACACAAATGTGTGCTGTTTCCACAGGATTCCAGTCTCTTGCATCATATAAAGCACAAAATCCACAATAACGGCCTTATAATAGCTGCTTGTCTTAAAGAGACAATCAGGTATCAGTGTTTAAGCATTAGTCACGGTAACATATATTTGTCTTTGGTATTCTGTGGTTTGCACAGGGTCACTAAAAAGAGTAAATATAAAATTCTTAACTAATCTACAGCCATTAAACAATTGTATTTTCTCTTCTTTTTGGCATTTTATCTTTCTAATAAACTTGGCATTGTATACTATGGATATCATTGGCTCTGTGACAAACTGCTTGCAATGTTCCTCATTAGTAAATCACTTTGGAAAAACATGTTTGCACAATTAATAAATGTACATGTTCAAAAATAGAAAACATTGAATGAATGCCATTGGGAACCAAAGACAAATAAAAGTTGAAAACAGGCTGTTAATCTTTATTTTGATGTCAAGACATTTTCAAAATCATTATTATTATTATTTAATAATAAAGTCCTATCCTCAAAATAAAGATTCCCATTTATTTATTAAATGTCATAAAACTTTTTTTTTTCTAAAGGTGACATTTCCAACATCTGTCTGTCTACCCATAAGGCCAATAAACCTTAAAACTTCAAGACTTTCGAATTTTTTTAATTCTAAGTTTAATTCTAGTCTCTTGGATTCGAATTCAAATGCAATTCTGTATCTTGGGGTTTATTAAAGTCACAGTAATGCAAGTACATTCAACAGGGCTGCATGTAAACAACAGGGCTGTTCCTTATGTAAAGCATCTTTCCAGCCTTAAATCTGCATTTCACCCCCCTGCGGCATAAAAAACCTGATGAAGTAGAACAAATAAAATACATTTCCTTCCGAAATAAAATGAAAACATTAAAGAAAATGTGCAAAAATAAATGTGGTTTTATTTAAATGAACTATTGTGAAAGATACGAACACGCTTGGATGCATCTGTCATATTTGTTCTCTGGTTATGGATTAATATCTTAATTTTTAGTGCAGATGGGTCTCTAGGCAACTGAAGCAGGAGATCGCTGGATCATGAAGAACGGAGCTGTGTGTGTGTGTGTGTGTGTGTGTGTGTGTGTATTACAGACTGATATCTAAAATCATATTAATAAACAAATAAAACCAACCTACATTAAAGCTGCAGAAATAATGCGTCACGGTTAGTTAATGTTTCAATATGTGTCAGAAAACACACACACACACAAATGCACAAATCAGCGTGTGTGTGTTTAAAAGCCCTCAGAGCTACTGATGTTTGGAAATGAGATTTCCTCATGTCACACTGTCTGCAGGGATCCGATGTCTCTTCACCATCCCAACAGGCTTTTCAATCAATAAGATATCAAGACAGAACGTCTCTAATAATAGCAGGTCAAACAGTGGACAGAACTAATACTTACACACACAGTTCTGGTGTAATAACAGCTCCTCAGGGTAAATACTGCGCTGTGTGGAGACTCAAATAAAGTTTAAACACATCCACGGTCCCCTCTTATTTGATTAAAACACTAATAAACATTATATGAAAAATTGAAATATGGTTGGTCACTTTACAAATCTGTCAAACAGCCACTTCCTGTCTAAGTAGGCGGGTCTTGTCAAAAGTTTCACTACTGGTGAGTTTTAAAAGTTCTCCAGAAGAAAAAACAGTCAACTTTATGAGTGATGGGACTGATTTGGGAGAGAGACACTGAGATGTGGGAAATTTGCATGTTATTTGCCTTGCAGCAGCTGAGAGTGCCAATGGCAGGCAGAAACATGTGTCAGTGGGATTGTGGGAGTTCGTCGACCGCAGTCGGTACGATTGGGTTGCGTCTGAACATCACACCTGATACTGGCTGTAACCCTCACCGCAGACTCTTTGAGTTCTCTGAGGTCATTTCCATATTCAAATGAGCCGCAGGAGAGTGATTTGCATACGGCAACAAACGCCTGTGTTTAATTCATTAAAGCCGAGAGAAACGTGACGCTCTGAGCCAAATCAGAGAGAGAACAATAGACTGAACGACAGACAAATCGATCACGACTCATAGACTGAACAACAGACAGACAGTTTGAAAGAACGACAGATAAAATGGACAATATATATAATGATAAACAGACATAATATCTATAGCTAATGATAATAACACCAAAACAATGTGCTTTTAAAAAATAAAGAAAATAATCAGGGTGCGTTCTCTGCCGGCTCTGTCTCTGTCACCGCTCTTCACAGACACATAAATAAAACAACATGAATCTCCACAAATACTTAAAACTTTTATTTAGCACACAAGTGATGATAAAGACATTTATCATGTTACAAACGATGCTGTTCTTCTGAACTTTCTATTCATCCAAAAAAAAAAAAATCTGAAAAATTCTTCTCAGCTCTTTTCAACATAATAATAATAAATGTTTTTTGAGCAGCAAATCAGAATATTAGAATGATTTCTGAAAGATCATGTGACTGGAGTAATGATGCTAAAAAGTCAGCTTTGATTGTTCATAATAAACTGTTTAACTGCACTTGCAAGTGAATATCAAGTTATTTTGTGTGATAGCTAAATATATACTAAATAAATTACAAACAAAAAATATATAAATTTATTTTGTCCTCACATTCTTTTGTGTAACTCTTCCCTCTCAGTCACATACCTGACCGGATGGCTCATTATGCAGCTCATTATGTGGGCCTTTGTCTTCTCAGGTGTGAATCACAGCATTAACTGATGCATTCTTCATTAAAATACAGGTTTGTGTACATTTTATTTTATCTATAAAATCGTTACTGTGCTGTATATCGTTCAATTTTATGCAGAGCAACAGACGCGCGGTGTGAATCACCTAACGAGTGTCGAGGTCTTTTCACGTGATGGAAAAGCCTGATGCTTTGCATAAAATAAAAGATTCTACTCATAAAGATGTAGAATATAATACTTTGGATGTTAAAACATATCCTCAGAGCTGTTTACTGTTCGTTTATTGGCAGGTTATGGAGTCACAGCATGTTTCGGCTAGAGTGAAACGCAGGGCGGCGGTCTGTTTGCAGTTCCCGCCGAACACGACTCCAGCTCGCGCACGAGAACCAGCGCAGCGCAGCGCAGCGCCGTTACGGTCGATTAGGCTACACATGAAATACTTATGTTTAATGTTTATTTTTTACTTCTAATGTTTGTTAAACTAATTTAAATATAGGCAATATGTATAGCCTATTAAAAACGATATATAGAATGCTGTAAATGATAAATAAAGGAAAATAAAGGAAGTTATCATGCAAACCAGTGGTTGTGTGGAGTATTTTAGAAAAGTTTAGAGGATTTAAGTTAATCTGTAAACATTATTTAATGAATGAAGTAATAAAGTAAAATAAATAAAATAAAATAAAATAAGCCAGTAATAAAGTAAAAATTAATAAACCCATTATGCTCGGTTAAATAAACAACCCAATTTGCTGGGTAAAATTAACCCAACATGGGTTCTGTCCTATATTTACCCAGCCATTGGGTTAAAAACAACCCAAATTGGGTTGTTTTTAACCCAGTGTTTTTTAGAGTGTAAACAACTGAAAAAAACAGAAATGTCAGGGCATGTCAAAACTTCTCCAGGCCCCCAAACACCCTCAGACCCCAGAGGGTTAAGAATCATTGCTATTTCTCACTTCTATGCACATGAAAGTAAACAACCGGAGTACGGCAGGAGGATGTAACGTGAATCAGACACAGCATCATTAATTTACTATCTGACAACTGCTGAAAGAAATTAACACATGACAGTGATTGGCTGATGACACTACAGAAATACGTTCAGTGAATATCTTGAGATATGACATCAAAGACAGCAGACATGGCACAATATAAATCCATTCAGATTCTCCAGAAAAAAACTGGTCAAAACTGGTCATCATCATGCAAATAAATTTAAAGAGAAGACCAAATGCAATTCTGAATGTAAACAACAAATCACGATTCAATATGCAAATACTGTGTTCATTCTAACAACTGGAGACTTTCTAAAACTCTTCCACTTCTTTTAAAGTATAGAGTTAATTAAAACCCAACTGAATATCAGTACAGTGCTGCCTTGCGGGTTACTTGGGTAGACAACAAATTAGACGTCTATAAAGCCTCTGTATGTGTTTCCTCCTCCAGCTCTGGACAGAGATCTCCAGGGGAGCGTATCAGTCTCCGTCCCCAGCGTGAGGCTCTGATGATGGGATCAGTGCGCAGGGCAGCGTGGGGCTCAGCTCTGGAGCTCAGACTCTGAGCCTGATCTCACACAGTCTCCAGCTGCTTAAAGACTCTTCTGATGGAGACTGAGCTCATGACACACTAACTGGATTTAGACAAAAATTAAGCAAGATTAAAGTTCAAGTTAAAGTGCAAGTTAAGGTTAGGTTTAACTTGAAGAAATTATAATTATTGCAATAATTAGACATATAAATAGGAATACATTCCATACAAATATGTAATAACAGAAATATATATATATATTTCTATGATACAGCACTTCTTGAATAATAATAGAATTTTTAAGACATTATTTTTTTAGAAACACAATATTAATTTTTTTTCATGTTTTAATTCAAACAGTAAATTTCTATTCTGCAGAGATTTGTTCACCAAAAAAAAAAAAAAAATCAAATTTCATTTGATTACGTTTAAAGAGGCAGAATATTTCTGGTACATTTCCAAAAATGTGTGAAATTTTCCGAAAGTTTCCAAAAAATCCTGGAAAGTTTCCAAACATTTACCTAAAATTCTCCGCCCCGTTGCAACACTAAACACATTGTAAAAAAAGAATTAATTGTATTAAATTATATACCTTCATTTGATTACCACGATTTTTGATACTACATTTTATTATATTAAATCATAAAACACAGAATCCAGAAAAATTAAAAAACAACCTAAAGAATTTTTAAAAATTAACACATTTTATAGGGCACAATTATTGCTTAAATGTTAATATATCTATAAATTAAATAGACTTACAAATTGGTAAACTTTTATGAATTCAATTGACTTGACATCCATTTTAATTATTAAAATTTAATTCAACCATTAAAATCCAGAAAATTTTGAATGGAAAACTGAACTTGAGAAAATAAATAAATAAATAAATAAAACAGAATTTTGGAAAAAATAAAATGGATTTCATTGGGCTCTAAACATGTAATTTAGAAACTCAACTAATTTTATGTGTCACATTTTAAAGGTCTCGTCTCATTCACATGTTCTGAAGTTACATCCTGCGCTTCTGAATCGCATCAACACTCCCTTACAAATGTGGGAGAAAAACCGAACTTGCAGAAGAAACGTGAGATGAAAGTCAAATGGCTCATGGATGGATTTCCATTCTTTTTGAGAATGGTAAATGTCAAGATAAAGCCCGGGAGAGGCCACGGCTCATTTCCATGGGTGGCACGATACAGGTCTGTTGTCAGAACGGACGCTCCGGACCACATGTCAGCATTCCTTCAGCTTGTTCTTCCAACAGAGGCACAGAAAATGCTTTTGTAAGTCCTTCAAGACTCACAATAGCCTGTGAACAAGCTTCACAAGAAGAGTCTGTTCACGTTTAGTTGGCAGTTTTTCTCAGTCAGGTCGATGCTTACGGCCAAATATGATCAATAACTACAACTGTGCCAAACTCAATAAACTGAACAGAGAAAGACAAGGTCTTGAGCACAGAGTCAGAGTCAGCTCATCAGATATGACTGGAATTGTAAATGCAATGCAATTGCTAAGAAATAATTTTGATACATTTATTTTGATGGTGTTGCACTAATGAATCATTCACAATAAGACCAGAAATGTCTATTAAATTGTCAATTATCATTACAAGTTGACTTACAGTAAGACTCACAACAGCCTTGTATGATCAATAACTACAATTACGCCCAATGAATGAAAACGTATAACGCACAGAGGGAGCCAGCTAATCAAATATTGCTTGGCTCTTAACGGAGGAGGTTCCTGCCAAGAATCAAGCTGTAAACGTGGAGGAGATCCCTCACGGAGCCCACGAGACAGGTGCAGCCGTGCAGATGATAATCTACAGAACTCTACTCAAGCAAATGAAACAGGCTATTTTTAGGAAACTGGTATCACGAAGCTGCTGTAGGGAAACATATTCAGATCCCTGAGGTCATGCAGGTCAGGTTTCTGCTCAAAGGGTCACTGCAGAACTACGACTGCGTTTGGACATCAACAATACAGCTCTAATGCGTTCAACACCAAGAGCAGCTGGTAACGTCTCACGGATCAGTTAAGCCAAGCCGATCGCACGATTCCTGGAATACACGGTTAGCAAACAGAAGAGCTTCCTGGCTTTCATCACATGCTGAGAGGAAAGTGCTATTGTGTAGCATCAACTGGGCCCTGTGATTTCTGCAATGCAGAAAATATGGATATGAACTAGTGTCTCTGAATCTAGCACAAAAACACTGCTATTGAAATGTGAAGTCTGCATGTTCTGTGTGAATGAGCCGCACAGTTTGGTCTACTACACATACTCAAGCATGCGTGACGCTCATGGTGTTTTCAGCAACTTGCATCATTATATTAGAAAATGAACACATGAACTTCATCTCCAGAGCTGCTCTGAGCAAAAAATATAAACAAATACACACAGAAACTCAAAGGTCTTCACTACAACCCACCAAAATAAACTTCATGACAGATATATAACACAATCTATTGTGTGGAGGAATGTACTTCTCAAAGTAAAAATAATAATAATACAATTTATTAAAACATTGTCTTTAAGGAATACCCCACAATGTTTAAATTTAAACAAATAAAGTGCTATTATGCATCACTTTATTTAATTATATCGTAGAAGATTAATTAAATTGTTAGGAAGTTTAACGTGTTAAAAGTTTTAAATTGTTAAAGAATAATTAAATACAGAATTTGAGGAAAACTGAATTTGGGACCAATTAGAACAGATTTCATCGAGCCCTAAAATGTCATTTTTCAGTTAAACTTAATAAACTGCTGTTAAATTTGATAGGTTTCATGACTGTATACATGCTTTTGGATATTATACATACTTTTTCATTACTAAAATAACAAATAACAAATAAAATGGACAATTGGACAACTGTTTATATCTAAACAGATTTCATAGGACCATACAAATGTCATTTCTTTTAAAATGTTAATAAATTGTTGTAAAATTTTATATGTTTTGTTAATTAGAGCACTTTTAATAAATTGTTCATAAATTATATTCATTAGGTTATCGTATCATGACTTCATTAATTAGACTTGCTTTTTGATTACTAAAACTATTTAATCATTAAAACAGAATAGAAAAAAATGTAAATAAAAAACAGAATTTGGTAAAAATAAATAAATAAACCAGACTTTGCAAAAAAAACTAAATAAATAAAAAAAAAAAAAAAAAAAAAAATTCATAGGGCCCTATATCAGAGTAGATGAAGCAGATTGAGAAGCCAGTGCGCCATGGGAAATATTAGGTTGTGCCCTTTTTACCCCGGCTCTTTTCACACGTTAGCTTCCCTCACTTTCACTGTCTTCCTCTTGTTTTCATGGGTAATGCACCCGAGTTGGGTTTAAAACTCAGAGTGATTGATTAAGTGCCGGTCAGATCAGCGACGGACAATAGAGAGTAGGAAAGGGCAATCCATCACGATGAAGGCTGATGCCAACGCACAGCACACCAGATAAATGGCTGCACGAAAACCAGGAAAGGGAAGAAGAAGAAGAAAAAAGAAAGTTTCCTCCTCCCGTTCCTCCTCTCCGCTCACCAGGGGAAAGATCGGAATCCCCGTTTCTGGAGCAGCACGGTTTTTCCACCTGAATTATGCATGAGTGAATCAAAGTGTGTGTGTCGTCATCAAGGCCTGATCCTAGATTCTGTGTGTGTGTGTGTGTGTGTGTGTGGGCGGATGCATATGTGTGTGTGTGTTTCAGATAGATGGCAGTTTTCATCATTGAGTCAGTAGCTAAACAAAACGTGAGACGTCGCTGTATGTCAGAAAAATCTGAAGAATTTGTGCGATTTTGGTTCTAGTAATATCTGTAATTTTTACACAATTTTTTATTACATTTACTATCAGAAATCTATTGCCAAATTAGACAATTTAACAACAATAATAAATCCAAAATATGTTATATTCATAATATAGTATTCCCGAGAAAATAAAAAATAAAAAAATGTTAACCATTCACATCTACTGTATCTTATACCATGTTCAAACTCAGAAATATTTACTTGAAGTACCACCTGAGATTTGAAGTTAATATTGCAGTAATTTAGTATTTTTATAATTTATATTTCAATAACATTTCAGTTCTCTGATATTGGTAAATGGTCGCATGATATGCAGGTAAACAAAATTTTTCACTTTTTTTTTTAATGAGAGTTTTATATTGATGAAAAATATTTGATTCAAGTATAATTTCAAAAAAACTGAACTGGTTCTGAATAAGATTAGATTTTAATTCCCAAAACTCACAGCAAACTGACAAACCATGGCAAACATGTGGCAAAATTTTATTAAAGTTACATACAAAAGGAAAAACACATTTGGAATCATTAATATCTTACAAACATGTTTGCATCACCACTGAAATTACAAGAAAAAACGACTGACGTCTTTGTCAAACTCAAATTTAAAAATAAAATTAAGTTGAATTTCATTAAAGCTCATGTAAAAACACTAAAATAGCAGCAAGTCATATGTGATATACGTCTACTTGGGAAAAAAGGCTGTTTGCTCCAAATTATGGATCCTGACTGGAATAAAAATCATTTTAAGCCATTTCAGAGCAAATACATAATCAAGATATACTGGCCTATCAAATATCATCATGAGTATCAAGATATTAAGGCCAAACTAAAATATCACTAAAAGGCTGAAAAGAGCTATAAAGAGCTGTACACTCTCAAGATATATTTTATCATCCAGTGACTAGTATCACATATCAGCCAGTTTAGTTAAAAAAAAAAAAAAAGAGAGAAACTTATGCCATCTACTTTCTGATCATAATAGAGCAGTGGGCTTCAGAATTACTTATTTTAATTTATTATATTAAAATAATCTTACTTAAAATACATAAAATCAAGATGTAAACTGAAATCATATTTATTTATACATTTTTTTTCCTCCTAAAAGCAGTTGTTTTTACTGAAGAATATACAGTTCTTGAAATTTCTAGAATCAGGAAATAAAAAATACTACAATTAAATAATGTAAATACATAATGTAATAAAAAATAATGTAAATTTTAGTTAGTATAGTCAACACATCGTTTCTAGTAATAAAAAAAAGTTTTAAAACATGTAGTTTCATCATATTTAAAGATGAAATAAATAAAAGAAAGTCAAATATTGTTCTTCAATGGCAGACTTTGTCAAAAAGATTGAGAATCATTAAATATGAGGTAAATATATAAAATAATGTAAATACATAATACTGTGAATAAATAAAATAATGCAAACAAATTAATTAATTAATTAATATGATTATAAATAAACAAATTATTTTAAATATTTATTTTAATAAAAATTGTTAATAATAAAAAAAAAAAGTAGTTTCATCATAATTAAAGAAGATATACAGAGAGAAATTCAAATATTGCTTTGAGTAAAAAGGTTAAGAACCATTGCAGCAGAGTCATTAGTAACCACTAAACTGTATTGCGTAACAAGGTATGCTAATGTCCTGTTCCAGCGCAGGTCAGGAGGGTGCTGGGTACGGGACGAACACCAAACAGACAGCCGAACACATAAACAGTGGAAACTATGATGGCCACCGTGATGCTGTGCAGTCCACAGCTGCACAAGAACGTCAACCATCGGCTGAGAGCAAACATCTGCTGTCACGAACCTCAAGAACAGACTCACAAAAACATTTGCGTGATTTCACTGCATCACTGCAGACACTAACCACTCACAACCCAGTTCAGCCAGGAGCTGATTTGCATAATCACTTCAGTAAATAAGCACTAAAACAATACAGACATCAAATAAACCACGCCACCTGCAGGCGCGGCCAGTTCTGCTTCAACTCTCTCTCCAGAGACTGATCTTTGAGACATTATTTTATCAAATCAGAGTTGTTGCGCTAGAACAGTCAGAGGTAATCGCACAAACAAAACAAACAAACGAAGCCTTTTCAAGGTCCAGCAGGTCTTTAAGCAAAAGACTAAAGCAAAACTACAAACGTTTGATCACGCAGTTGTGTTCAAAACTACCATGAGATCCAACACTAAACGAAAGAGAACAACAGAAGGCCATCTGCCTTCACTCGCTTTGCATTAAACCTGAGAAACACCCTGCTAAAAAAGCCATCGCTGTAGAAAGGTTCTAATGAAACGCTGGCACCCTGTGGATTAATAAGCAGCTGTGTTCGTCCTACCGTCCTTCCTGTAGAGCGCTATCTCCACCTTCCTCTCTTCTGACCCCAGCAGCGCCTGTGCCATCTGCGCGATGGCCAGCCTCTTGGTGTGTGGGCCGTACAGGAAGTTGCAGGTGCATGGCTTTTGCATGATTTCAGCCCTCGTGTAGCCGCACATGTGACAGAAGCCATCGTTACAGAAGATGATGGCGCAGTTCTCCACCCGCGCATTGGCTATGATGAACTTCCTACCTATAAGAGAGAGAAAACAACCTCTTTAGTATGTCAATAATCATTAATTATGAAGTCAGGCCCATTTTGCAGCTTTTTCTGGACAAAAAATAGAAATGAATACAAAAAAAAAAAAAAAAATGTTTATATAAATGTGACCCTGGAGCATAAAACCAGTCTTAAGTAGCACAGGCAAAAATACATTGTATGGGTCAAAATTGTCAATTTTTATTTTATGCCAAAAATCATTAGGATATTAAGTAAAGATCATGTTCCATGAAGATATTTTGTAAATTTCTTACCGTAAATGTATCAAAACTTAATATTTGATTAGTAATATGCATTGCTAAGAATTCATTTGGACAACTTTAAAGGCGATTTTCTCAATATTTAGATTTTTTCGCACCCTCAGATTCCAGATTTTCAAATAGTTGTATCTCAGTCAAATATTGTCCAATCCTAACAAACCATACATCAATGGAAAGATTATTTATTCAGCTTCCAGAAGATGTATAATGCTCAAAAACTTAAGACTGGTTTTGTCGTCCAGGGTCACAAACTGCTTATATACTATAAGAAAATTAGGAGAAAGAAAGAAAGAAAGAAAGAAAGAAAGAAAGAAAGAAAGAAAGAAAGAAAGAAAGAAAGAAAGAAAGAAAGAAAGAACACTGAATACTATTTTACAAAAATGTAAAAATATATTTTATTTATATAAATTATTTCTATAAAATGAAATTATAAGAAAATTAGGAAAAATTTAAAGATTCATAAATAAATAAAAACATTGAAAATTTCATTTGATAAAAAAAAATATATATATATATATATGAATGTATTTAGGAACTTATTTAGAAATTTTTATTTATATAAATCTAATTAGGAAATTCACTTGGAATTTTTTTTAGTATCATTTTATCCCAAAAATTTTCTTTATACCTTTCATATGTTCTTTTCTCCATTTTTTTCATTAGTTTTTCTCTTTACAAAAGACATGGATATAATACAGTATAGTAATATACAACAAAGATAATAATCTATAATATAATTATATCTAGGCTATATAAATAACTAAATAGAATAGAATAGAATAGAATAGAATAGAATAGAATAGAATAGAATAGAATAGAATAGAATAGAATAGAATAACTGTGCATAAGATATAAAACAATACTGATTGGTTCGTGGTTTTCACCTCATTTTTGCTGAGTTTTATTTAATTGTCATCTCTGAGTTTTAAGTCATTTTTGCAACTTCAACAAAACCTCATCTGTGTTATCGAGGTATATGACATAATCCTGGTGATAAATCAGCAGAATCTGCAGCAATAATGTAAAAACCATCACAGAAAACCACATGTACAAGGTGTACAAACGTTCCTCTACACAAACACAAGCTTTTCATTCAGTGTCATCAGTCATAAACTACAGAACAGCTGCTGCTTGACTCAGGCTTCTGCTGAACCTCAAACACGAGACCGGACTGTAAAAGACACGTCACCTGCTGCTCAAAACCACATTAACATGCATGCTCCATCACCAGGACAGATACATGTACAGCCCGGGACGGACACACGGGGCTGACCTTCACACGACCGTCACACAGGAACCCGTGCCAACCCACACAGAAGGTGTTTGAATCGCTAGCTGAGAGCCACAGCAGTAAATGATTTCTGCTAAAACCACACAAGAGTCTGAAGAGTCTCGACTGTCTCACTTTCCTAATGTTCTAGAGAGTTCTGTCATCTCTCACGGGACACAAACACTGCAAACGGTAACTGAGAGCCAAAACCGGGAAACAGAGACGCTTCTCATGAGAAAGTGAAGTCAGCAATGTTAAATTAAACCCATGGAGTTTAATTTCATTCTGTAAGAGTTACCGGCTGATTTACTCTGAGGATGTTTAGTGATGTGGAAGAGAAAGGAAAAAGATTCTGGGGTGAATCTCACACAAACATTACAAAACTATATATTATTTGAATTATTTTTCTCTTGTTTTTCATTTTAACATAGTAAAAAATTCTAGGGTGAATCTTGCAAAAACAATAAATAACGTATGTTAATTATTTTCCTCTTGCTTCTCTTGTTTGTATACAGTAAGAGATTTTAGGGTGCATCTTACCAAAACAAGAAAAATATTAGACTCGTTTCTTGTCTTTACAAAGTTAAACAAAAACAAGAAAAATATTATTTTAATTATTTTCATCCCATTTCTCTTTTTTATTTATTTATTATTATGATTATTTTACAGTAAAGAATTCTAGGTTGATTTTTTTGAAAAAAAAATAATAATAAAATATATATATATATATATATATATATATAATTTAGATTTTATTGTTCTCTTGTTGCTGTACAGTACTTAATGCATAATTATATCTTATATATACACAGACATAGATAGTAATGCACAAAACAATAATACATTTTTGAATATTAAACATTTAAAGTGCATATTTAGGTGTACTTAATATTTAGTGGCGTGTCAAGCTAGTTTCTTCGATGATAATTAGATGTTTCTCCCAAAAAAGGCACTGTAAATTGGTGATAAGAGCTTGTCAGATGCTTGTATTATGTGCTGAAATTACAGTCCGTAATGTATCAGATCTGGAGTTCAGCCATAAGCGCCTCACCTAAGCAGCCTGCCAGTGTCACGCTTAACTGGAAACCTCCCATATTTGTAATTTCCATCCCATATTTGGGTGTCCTCAGAAAAGCGTCAGTGATAAATCTTGTTCAAGGACTGTAAGGAGAGCCGCTCGGCCCTGGCGCTCGCTTCAAACTTCACTCTCCGTCAGTAATGGACTTTTGTTGTTAATTTGTCACTGAGGCAAATCCATTCGTCCCTGTATCGACTCTACAACCTAAAGTTACAGAGCAGCACTACAATTACAGAGGTCATTTACATAAAGAAGTCTTAAAGGGATGTTTAAAACCGTTTTGCATTATTCTAAGTGTCAAAGAGAGTTAGAAAAGATCACGAGAGACCTTGACTAATAAGTGGCCTTCAGAGAAAGTAGATCTGCAAGGAAATGGCAACATATGCACTGCAACAGAACTATAACAGAAAGTTATAGTTTTAGTTAAGTTTAGATTTCAGACTGTAGTTTTATGCAGATGCAAGAAAAGACCACAAATCAATATGTAAATTAGGAATTAAAAGAAGATCAACTAAAATTTTGTATTAACTCATAAAAGATGACCAATTAAAAAGCCATTAAAGAATGTGAATATGGTTTAATTTTCACTAAATCAATCAATGTTAATTTAAACTTTTTTTTGTAAAATTAATCATATTTAAGATTAAAGTATAAATTTAAATAAAATAAATAAAATGCACCCCCAAAATTAGAAATTAGAACATAAATATCAATCACTTTTAGTTTCATTTTTACTAAATATTCAATCAATGTTAATTTAAACTATTTGCAAAAAACTGTAATCTTAAATTTTATTAAAAGTATAAATTTTCAAATTTTATTTGATTTAAATATTGTTTGTAAATAAAAAAAAATATCTTAAATTTTATTAAACGTATAAAGTTTTTAAATAAAATATAGCTGAAATTAAAACGTAAACATTAATCACTTTTGGTTTAATTTTTACCAAAAATTCAACTAATGTTAATTTAAATTTTGTCTGTAAATAAAAACTGTAATCTGTAATTCAGGACTCGCAAAATCGCTAGCTCGACGTCCCGGGGCTATTGTGTTTTCCAGTCAGGCTACTAAAATTAGTTTTTAAGGACTTAAAAAGTTTTAAATACGTTAAATGGTATAAGAAAAGTCTTCATTATAAATTCAAGAGGTCTTACAGTTGGTGGTAGAAAGGCAAGAATCGTGATATGGCTGGATTAAACTTCAAAAGGCAATTATGTCATTGAATAAATATGAGTGATGCACATTTTGAAGTCAAAACACAGCGCGAATGTCTTTATGTGAATGCATCTCTGAAGGGAACCGACTGTCCTCAGAAATGTGTCGTTGGCATTTTCATTTAATTTTGCCTATAATGCCTGATAAAACAGCGTTTATGAGCCCGCTGCTGCTTTGTGTACAGCCGTTACCGGAGAAGCCGCTATATTTCAGCTGCTCTTAAAGCGCCACCTCGTGGCACAGAATGAATTTGCATTTCCAAAAAGCCTATCTTATGTTTAGATCAATGCCCCATTGTGCATATTGACCCATGTTTTTTCGCAGCAAACACATAATTGTAAATGTGAAAGAAGTTAATGTGCCTTCTAAAAATCTAAACAATTTATATTAATATTTTATAATTAATATAATAATTAATATGTTTGACATCCCTTTTCATAAAAATAATTTAAAGGCTGAAATACCATTTTATAAGATTTTAGTTTTTGTGAAAACCTGTATTTGAATTGTAAATCATGTCTTTTTATAGCTTAATATGTTACCATGGATATTGTCCAACCCCACTCATACGGTGTTCATTTTACTTGTGCAGCTCTTAAAAAGTTAATTGCCTTAAATTGATTTTTAAAAATTCTGCAGATACCCTGTAAATAGTAAAATAAAAGTCTTTCCTTGATATTCCTTGATATTTGTATATTGAAAATGTTTTTGATTGACATTTATGGTCTTTTTTTTATTTGGGCTAGTTAAATAAATTTTCGGGCTACCAAAATCTGAAGAGTACCATCATTTTGAAATTTTGCAAGCCCTGTAATTTATAAATAAAATACACCTACAGCTGAAATTACACAAATCTAAAATGATCCATTTAGGCTGACCTGCAGTTAACTGTGAGGGAGAAAAAGAAACCAAACGAAGAATAAAACCAACTAATAGTCAATACCTGCTAAGCACTAATAATTGAACATGTAAACATATGGCACCATAAATGACACGTCTCTCTGCTGAAGTGAAGGGAAATCTTTAAGCGGCTGCAGTGGTGGCCGTTAGGTGATTAGTAACGCAGCGGCGCAGTATTGACGCGCTCTAACACGTTTCTCCAGGCAACAGTAAAAACAATCACAACAGAAGCTGCTTGTGCTCCTGACGGCCTTTAGCAGCTGTTCCACACTGAGACGCAACACACAACACACACGCTGTCTCTGTCCAGCTCTCAGTCCATCTGTCTCCCTCAAATGAGAACATTTACTACCATTAATATTTCTTATTGGCCTTGGCGAGTGTTAAAATTGGACGCTGGGTGAATGTAAACGGACGGGAAACACAGAGGCCATAACCTCACCAAGCTCCTGGAGAGACATTAGCATTGCGGTAAAAAAAAATATATACCACTCAATATATCCTGCAAATCGAGGTGAGCGGGAACATGGACAGACAGAGACGAGATAGACGTTTAGAATGAGCCATTAGATGCCACATTACTGACAAATACTGTACATAATGTAAACAATTTCTCTCCATTAACACAGAATGCTGTAGATTTTATCCGGAGCAGTCAGTCTGGAAAACAAATGCATCTCATCCATCTGACTTCCTCCTGAGAGGAACCAGAACCTCCGTTTCCATCGTGAGTGGCGTTTGTGGTTCTGTTATTCGACTGGTAAATTATTTAAGTCAGTAAACAAAAACAATATTAACTTGTTTAACTGCACTCTTAGTTTGATGCTGATAAATGACAATAATCAGCCAAATAATATGTATATTATGTGAGTTAAGTAAAATATTAAATATATGTAAATACATAAGTTAAACCAAATATAAATTCATTATGTAAAAAATTCTACATGAACATTATGTAAAAAAATGTACTGTAAAATATATAAAAAATACTAAAATATGTAAATATATGTTAATATTTACAATATGAAAATTAAAATATTAAAATCTATGTAAATACGTTTATATAAGTATATTTAATGGTTTGCATAATGTATATATTAACTTAATATATAAATATATGTTAATATGTACAGTATGTAAATTATGTAAAAAATAAATGCTTATATTAACTTATAATGTATTTACATGTATTTCCATTTTTAATGTTATTTATATTTTTTCTATATCGCATGTTATATTTTTTATACATTTGAATATTTGTTTTTTACATTAATATGTACAGTATGTAAATTATGTAACATTAAATATATTCATATTAACTTGCAATGTTAACTTGCAAATTTTTGTATTTTTATGTATTATTTAAGAGTACAGTATGTACAGTATAAATTTGTATTAACTTATAATGTATACATATTTTTTAAATATATATTTATTAATATGTATATTATGTAAAATAATGAATATAAAAAATATATGTGCAAATACGTTTGAAATTATTTCTAGAAATGATTCTAAACTGAAACAGTTGCACATTTCCTCCCAAACACAGTGGATAGCAACGACTAATACTCTCCTACTGGGAGCTGAAAGCACCAACAAATTAGCCAAAAAATAAATAAACGACCACACAAAAGGGCAATGGATTAGTAAAACTGTGAATGCTCCAGCTTTGTGGAAATATGCTGACCTTTCTGTGGTGATTTAGACGCTAAATTCTGATTAGATAAGCCACGTTCAAAGCTGCCAAGATAAATATTGAAACAACTACTGATTAGCCATACATATTCATTTAGTGTGCTACAAAGGAAAATAAAAAAGACAACCAACAAGAAAGTAAATGATTCGCAAGAAAATCTGATAGTCGACTTCCCTGGACAGCAGACTAATGGGAAACTTCAGCCAAAAGAGAGAAGAAGCAACAGGAAGTGATTGACTCTCCCAGCGATACTGACAGTGAGAAATACATCAAACTCCAGCCTCCTCCAGCGCCTCTCTTCCCCTCAGTAGGAGTCATGTCAACTGCATTTATCCTTTAAGTGCTTTTACATGATGGATGTTAGCACCTTCAAAAGGGCGTCAGATAAAGGCCAGAAGCAAACGCTGGAGTCTTGAGTAAATGACAGACGCTTCATGGGTCAGAAGGGAGATTTTTAAAGGTGAGAGTTTCTGTGTGGAATACAGAGGTGATGTTTGCTCACAGAGATGCTACTTTCACTGCGCGAATAAAAGCTCTTCCTCTCCGCTGTTGACGCGTTTAACATTTGCACAACTTTTAGATGCTCTTTTTTGTTTTTCTGATGAGAGTTAACCCATGTCTGTGGGTAAGCGAAGTTGCTGAAAACTCACACACACTTTCTCCATCTGTAAATGTTTTCAGGTGAATAAAGATGTTTTAAAAACAACTATTATACAAGCAGACAACCCAACAAAGAGATTTTAACAATACGCTAGATAATCTGGCATGTGGATTTCCGGGTCTGTAGAAATGTCATCTCAATTTAAACACTGTTAAAATCTGCACAGAATGTGTTTGTCTGATAATGAATTTGACAAAAAAGTTATTGAATTTAATTTACTTAAAAATGAATTTGGTTTAAAATTTGGTTTAAAAAGAAGTCATGCAAACTGTTCCTATAGTGTTTTTTTTTTTTTTTTTTTACAAATATATTTTAAACAAAAAATAATAATAAAATGTAGTTAAAAATGAATTCAATTTAAAAAGAAGCACATGCAAAAATAAATAAATAATAATAATAATAATAAATTACATTTTGACAAAAAATGCACATGCAAGTCATGTTTTCATTTTTAAATAAAAAGTTAATTGTATCTACTTATAAGTTAGTTTGATTTAAAAAGAAAGCATGTAAACTGTTACTTTAAAAACAAAAATTTAATTTATTTAAAATTAAAAATTAATTTGACAAAAAAAAAACAGTGGGAACTTAATTAAAAGACCTAAATTGTGTGTGCATGTAAATGAACACACCATGAGATATTAATCACTAGCACCTGTCATGCTACAACAAACTACTGTTATTTTATTATTATTTTTGAATTTTTAATTATGCATAGGACATTGAATGTGACAATTAAAAATACAAAAGAGAAAAAACACTATTATTTTTTACTGTGACTGCTAATCTCAAGCTCATTTTTCAGTCTAGGGTTTTAATTGTTTGGATATCTAATCTTGTGATCTGCACACTGTGGAAACACTGCTGATGGAAAATCACCATTATCGGGCCAATCCAGCAGGTGTTTGGGTTCCTCCTCAGACCAACAGAAGAATAAATAACTTCAATGAGTGTCCTGAAGACAGAGCGAACTTCTGAAGAAACCACAGAGGAATAAAAGCAGTTCTGCAAAACCAGCCTTAAAGGAACACTCCACTTTTTTTGGAAATAGGCTCATTCTCCAACTCCCCCAGAGTTAATAAGTTGAGTTTTACCGTTTTTGAATCCATTCAGCCGATCTCCGGATCTGGCGATAGCACTTGTAGCATAGCTTAGCATAGATCATTGAATCCGATTAGACCAGTAGCATCGCGTTCAAAAATGACCAAAGAGTTTCGATAGTTTTCCTATTTAAAACTCGACTCTTCTGTAGTTATATCGTGTACTAAGATCGGCAGAAAATGAAAAGTTGCGATTTTCTAGTCCAATTTGGCTAGGAACTATACTCTCATTCCGGCGTAATAATCAAGGAACTTTGCTGCCGTAACATGGCGCAGTGATATTACGCAGCGCCTGAAAGTAGTCCCCAGCTATATTATAACTAGTTACCTAGCTGGGGACTACTTTCAGGCGCTGCGTAATATCACTGCGCCTGCTGCGGCCATGTTACGGCAGCAAAGTTCCTTGATTATTACGCCGGAATGAGAGTAGTTCTTAATCATATCAGCCTAGAAAATCGCAACTTTTCATTTTCCGCCGGTCTTAGTACACGATATAGCTACAGAAGAGTCGAGTTTTAAATAGGACAAATATCGAAACTCTTTGGTCATTTTTGAACGCGATGCTACTGGTCTAACTGGATTCAATGATCTATGCTAAGCTATGCTAAAAGTGCTATCGCCAGATCCGGAGATCGGCTGAATGGATTCAAAAACGGTAAAACTCAACTTATTAACTCTGGGGGAGTTGGAGAATGAGCCTATTTCCAAAAAAAAGTGGAGTGTTCCTTTAATCTTGAGATTAGAATGCGGGATCCTCATCGTCTCATTGTCCAACATTAGCAGACGGAACAAGCGCCGGCTTTAGCAGCAGACGGTATACATCAGAGAAACAGCCACAGGCGCTCTGAAGATAGACAGAGTGGGCTGGATAAGAGGAACTTTAACATAAGTGTGTGCGTGTTTGTGTGAAGCCTATATACAGAACGAAACAAACACTGCGACCAAAATAAGATGCATCGCAGAGGAAAGAGAGACAGATTGACTGAGGGAAACCGAGAAAGAATGAATGAATCAGAGAAAACACCCTTGATGCATTATAATTAACATCTCTTGAGTTCTCAGCTGTCTCTTTATAGGAGGTGCCGATCTCCACCACCTTTGAGTCAAGGGCTAATAAAAACCAAAGCACAATCAGTCAAGGATTTAAAGGAACAGAACACTCAAAAAGATTGTCGAGCTAACTCTGATGTCCACATGACTGACAGAATCAAATAGTTATAAAAGCTTTTAAGTTTAAAGGTTAGTTTCATAAATATGAACTGGTGCTTTAAAGAACCTAAAACACTGATCTGAGGACCTCTAAAGAACGATGCCAATCTATATATAACTATATAGTTAACTCAAGAACCCAAAATAAAGAGAGGCAGGTAGATAGGCCTAGATGTTAATATTTAATAAAATATATTAATATATCTTTACACTAGATGAATGCATGGCTAGATAAATATTAATATTTATATTAATCCATTATATATATATATGTGTGTGTGTATTAAATACATATTAATATATTATGTATTAAGTTATTTTACTCATTCTGCATATCATTCAATCTCTCGACAGATTGTAATGTTTTTCTTGCATGCAGTGCATTAGAGTCACTAACAAACACAGAGAAAGAAAGGCACATTTGAATGGATGAAAGTGAGCTCATCTTGGTCTTTTATCTGTGAGGAAAGAACAAACCGTGTCTCCTGAGAAAAGAGAACAATGCATTTAGCGATGAGCAGCACCTGAAAGACGACGGCACAGGAAACAGCAAATCCTCTTTGTGTGGCTTTAACAAGGAGGAAAGCGAATCTAGTTAATTGCACGTGTGTGTGCTTGAGGGTTTTACACAGGTGTTAGTGTGCTCTTTCTCCTGCCAGCTTGTCTTGCAGATGCAAACTTGAGCCTGTTAGAGACTGTTAGACGCAAGCTCACACCAATATAACAGCCATATGTGCATGCATATGCATATAAATATGCAAAACGGTATGCATGCAAGCTGAGCTAAAGAGCAGATACAATCACCAAGATCTTAAGATTGCAAACAAACTCCTCATCTTGACTTGTTTGGGACACGTCCTGCACTGTAATTTAAAACTTACACCATGTTTCTTTATCGCTCTGACATGTAAATAATGTAACGCTGTCCTGTACACTAATATCAGTGCAAATACATCAACTGCAGTACAGCAAATCTCTACAAACTAATGCTTGGTGTAGGAGTTTGCAGATTAGAGAACAGGAGCGACAGAGGCAGAAAGAGAAAGAGAAGAGAAGAGAAGGTAGAATGGACACCTGTACCACGGTGAAATTTAATCACACCAACTCCTCTGACAGCGTGCCGATAAGACTGTGATCTCACCCGCTCTCCATTACAGCGAGAGAGAGAGAGAGAGAGAGAGAAAGAGACAGCATAGCAACCACTTTGCATCCCAGAATACTGGCAGAAGTAGACCATGACAACTCAGCAGCGATGTGACAGCGAAGCTGGCAATGGAAAAACACAACTTTATATAGAAAACTATAAATACTCCACCTTAACGCTGAACAAAGTTCAGTGCGGTGGGGAAATGTGCATCTCAGACTCTCCTCTGATGCTTCTGTCCTCTAAAGACTTTATGATACAGTATTAAAATTACAATGAGATGAGAGACACAACAGAAGCAAGAAGAATAGAAAGCTGTTCATGAAAAGTTGGGAAGACAGAATGGGTCTAGATAGATAGATAGATAGTTAGATAGATTTAAACACTATTATATATTTATATTATTATGGATGGACGGATGGATGGATGAAACAATAAACAACAGAGAGACAATGGATAGATAGACAATAGATGGATGAATTGATAAAACAGATGGACAGATAGCTAGAATGATAAACAGAACAACACATCAATAGATGAGCAATGGAGATAGATAGATAGATAGATAGATAGATGATAGATAGATGATAGATAGATAGATAGATAGATAGATAGATAGATAGATAGATAGATAGATAGATAGATAGATAGATAGATAGATAGATAGATAGATAGATAGATAGATAGATGATGTGAAGTGATGAAGTCATTCTCGTAGGAGTTGTCTCTCTTTCTCTCGGGACTCGGTCTCTCTGGCAGTGTCTTCAGCAGTTACCACAGTGATGCTCGTGTTGCTGTTGTTCTCTGTTGGTCTCACGGCTCTGTGAATGCGTGTTTGGTTCTGACCTCACGCTTCAGAGACACTGGGCCGCAAATATCACCTAAAAACTGGCATATCAGCCGCGAATGCACTTGTGGGACACATGCATGGGCCGCTTTTATTTTTGGGTTATTGTTTTGTTGCAGCTATTGTTCTCATCTGACATTTCATCTCATCTGCCGAACACCAGAGAGAAAACACTCTCAAACGCTGAGTTTTTAATATTCGGCTGAGATATCAAAATCGTGTTTGCTCACAACAGGAAGCACACAGTGTTCTTTTTGAACCGGTCTAGTGTGAGACTTCAAGGCTAGAAAAACAGATCCAAGCCATCTGTAGAGAAACGCTGATGGAGAAACACTAGCGGCTTCTGGTCAGTGCGATGACCACGTGTAATGAAATGCACTTTTGAAGGACTCTTACTCTTCAATAACTCCAAAGCACTTCTCAAAAGCTTGCGATGGGTTTTGATGGAAGGTAATAAATTATTTAAAGCGCCTGAGGGAGAGGCGCGGCATCTTGAAAGAGGAAGGGTAGTGGTAAGGTTAAGATGGAAAGTGAAAACATATTGATTTCTATCACTTCTGACCAAATGATGTAAACCAGACTTGATTTATAGAAATTCAGAACTGTTTCAAACTATTTGGGTCTTCATTATGAACTAATAACTCATTGAATATTAAACAGCAATGAAGATAATTTATCATTTGTGAATATGTCATACTGTAAATATGTCAAAACTTAATTTTTGATTAGTAATATGCATTGCTAAGAACTTCATTTGGACAACTTTAAAGGCGATTTTCTCAATATTTAAATTTTTTTGCATCCTCAGATTCCAGATATTCAAATAGTTGTAACTCGGCCAAATATTATCCTATCATAAGAAACCATACATCAATTGAAAGCTTATTTATTCAGCTTTCAGATGATGTATAATGCTCAATTTAAAAAAAATTGACCCTTATGACTGGTTTTGTGGTCCAGGGTCGCATATGAGTCGATTCCTACTGACATTTAGCCATTCGTCTGGATATTGTAGGGTGATATAATTTGTTTTTAATAAAGCATCACTCACCTAGCCTATGTGCAAACATCTATGAAGTATTCATAATTCAGAATTATGGACTGACATTTTCACTCTACTATTATTGACAAGGACATCTGACTAAAGACAGTATTCATTATCTAAGCAGTCTAAATGTTTGAGATAATCAATGGAAGACGGTCTGAAGAAATATTTGGTATTCCATAGGGAAAACGTCCTATTATTCCTCCCTGGAGCTGAAACATTAACGCACAAGGCTGTCTTACAAAATTGCATTTTTTGCAGTTACTCACTGATGTCACCTTCACTATTTCCCAGCACAAAAAAACATCACAAGCTGCTTCAGAAATCGAAAAAATTCCGGTCTGAGACAGATGGAAATGAAGACTGATCTGCTCTTTGAAAGCCAGAATGAATCTCCATACCTATTATACCAGCAAATGCACCACGAAAAGTTAGGCTAATTAAAGTTTTAAAACTCAAAATCACATGCGGGGGTAACAGCACAAGCTAATTCAATTAAACTCTAAATTACTTCAGTTTAGATGCATTTATCTCATCAGACTTAAAATAGCATTGCATGAGACTCACATATGAATAGAATAGTCACCAATGGATGAAAAACTGAAGTATCTGGAAGTTATTCAAGTAGCAAGGAAAATAAAATGGAAATTGAAAAATATATGTAAAGGACTATACACTACAATATATTCTGATCAGCACCAAACATGTCTAAATAAAGGATGATGTACAGCCTGATACAGAAACTCCCTGCTCCTGACTCTATATGATCATTAACATGCATATGTATCATAATATATGTGACCCTGGACCACAAAACCAGTCATAAGTAGCATGGGTATATTTGTAGCAATAGCCAAAAATACATTGTATGGGTCAAAATTATACATTTTTATGACAAAAATCATTAAGATATCAAGGAAAAATCATGTTCCATGAAGATATTTTATAATTTTCCTACCGTAAATATATCAAAACTTAATTTTTGATTACTAATATGCATAAGGTCTTCATTTGGACAGCTTTAAAGGCGATTTTCTCAATATTTTGATTTTTTTGCACCCTCAGATTCCAGATTTTCAAATAGTTGTATCTCAGCCAAGTATTGTCTGATCCTAACAAACCATACATCAATGGAAAGCTTTTTTATTCAAATTTCAGGTGATGTATATAAATCTCAATTTGTTATCAGTGTTATCATTTGACACTGAAGCTATGATACACCCCAGTTACACATTAGCAAAACTTACTGTGGTGATACCATGTTAGGTCGATATATAACATGATACTGAGTGTTAATACACTATTTTACCATTGTATTCTCCAAGCTATTTGCAAGAATACCACACTGTAAAGTGCAGCAGCGTGATGTTGACATCTTAATGTGTGATTTTCTACCTGATCTGACCTTTAAAACTCCTTTCATTAGAGTAATCTAATACACTCAGGTGAATTCTGTCATAATATTTCTGTTAGGAATAAACCGTTACCCGAAAAGCGCGGTACAGCCAAAAAAGTCCAAAAAACAACAACATAGCAGGCTATTCTGTGAGTATAACACTGTAAATAAACACAAACTTACTTTGACTCTCGAATTTCCTGATGATCGTGTCGAGGAAAGTGTTTTGCGGCGCGACGTGCCCCCGTCGAACCGGCATCCTCACGCGCGCAGTCCAGCGGAGTGTCTCGAGCTCAAGCTGACCTTCCCGCCACTCTCTTCGCGCCCTGGGCACGCGAGGCTCCGCTCAGCGACAACTTCATCAGCAACGCTCAACGCTCACTTATCCAAGTTTTCTATAGGCGAGTGGGGGACTATTCACGTCGCGTAATTCCTCAAAAACGATCCCAGGTCCGGTAAAGTGACGCCAGACTAATTTAGCTCGTGACATGTGGGACGCTGAACTCTGTGTGACTGGAACGCGTTCGCGAGGTAACGTACCCTAATTTTACCATAGTTGAGTCCTCGGGTATCCCTTTGTCCAATTAAAGCGCTCTTCTCAGTTTTCATTCGGCGAAAAAAAAAGCGCTTCGAAGAAAAGAGATGCGATTCATTTGACGCTTATATCGGTCCCGCGCTCCTCCCGTTTCGATGGTGACCAACAACAACGAGCGTCTATTTAACTACAAATATCGCTAAACTTAAATAATTAACGTTACTGTTCTGAATAGGAAGCGAGATGTCTGCGTCTATTTAATTAGCTACAAATATCGCTAACTTAATTACTGTTCTGAATATGATTATAGTAGCCTACAGAACAGCAATATGCGCAGTTATAAATAAAAAATAGCGGTGTTTGAAAAGCGCAAAACTACAGATAAATAACGATTGTAGAAATTATAAATAGGCATAGTTCATTTCAATCCGTGCCATTCGGCTCCTTTCGCAGGTGTCGAACCCTTGATGTCGTCATGCCCTGGGCTTTTGTGGAAATGACCAGAAATCACGGGTCGCAGATGAAAGGTAAACTGGGATACTTCACGCGTGTCCAGACGAGCATCAAGAGCGATCGCCGAAAGCGACGCGGGCTCCATGCGCGATCTCCTGACTCACCTGACAGTTCAGCTTTTTGCGCTTTGTTTTCCACCTTCGGCGGAGTCGCGCTGTCACACTGTACATGATACGTCACCGGCGATGCACGCGCGGCGGACGTGGGGTTTCCCTGCGCCGTCACGCGCGTGCAGACAAAAGGCGCTCCTCGTGGACATAACGGCAGTACTATGCGTTTGCGCGGAGGTTTTTTAGTGCAATAACATCGATTTCGCAACTTCTTTTGCAATTAGCGCGAGAAGCCAAAACAGTGGAGTTCTACATTCTAAGCGAAATCTCTTTTCATATGATTTGTTTGGGTGCGCGAGATGGGCTTCACAAGGGGGCGCGGCGCTTTTTCCCCATATTTAGGCAGACTGTCTTTGAAGCATCCCAGCAGTGAGATCTTCCAGCCTCCTCCCCCACATCCATCCCTTTCATTCACTATCAGCAAATGATCTTGTGGCGAATGCACATGACACACTTGCACAAGGTGGAAATGCAATAATTAGGATGCTTTTTTTCTTCTTCAATTCACTTCCAACCTTGTCTGATTTACACAGTATTTACACAATAAACCCACAAATGCTGAAAAGGTTAGTTTAATTGCTGCATCAAAATTTTAAGCAAAATCAAAGAGAAAACCTGCAGTTCGTTGCACTTTTATCAATCATTTTGTATTGAATTAATGATAAAGAAACTACTTTCCATTCAAAATCATAAAATGACTGAAATGAATACATTTTTAGGTGGTTAGAATTTAACATTTTACTTGGAAAGGTAAAATGGCTACAGAATAGATTGAGCACATTTAGAAATAAATAATATCTGAAAATATTTGATGTAAGAAGCTATATATAAAATATAGTTTTAAATATCAAACCAGTGTGTTAATACACTTAAGTACAAACAGCTGTTCATAACACCTTTTTATGATACAAAAAAAATTGCTACAAACATTTATTAAAGAAATAATTTGTCATGAAAGAAGATTTTCTTTGGCAATAATAATAATTAATTTCTTTATAATCAACAGAGCTAGTATAATAAAGAGCATTTCATTAAAATACAAACATTAAAGCCTGAAAAAAGTCATAAATCATAACATAATTTAAAGGCTGTACAGAATGTAGATCTCGTAGAGCTTTAGGAAATATTAAATAGAAAAGATTCAGTCATATAATGACAAGCTACATGAAGAACACTGGACGAATAAGAGGACGCAGCATCTGTCCATTCATCAGTGGCCATTCAACGTCTCGACAGGTCTCCACCTGGGGAAAGTGGAAAAGTAGATGAACATCGGTGAATCTGGCAGCTCTTGGGAGTATTTTAACTTGGCATCTTGATTCATACCTTTCTGAAAGTTCACTGTACGCCCTGAGCATAAGCTGCACATGAAAAATTCATTGAATATGCATTCAGTGGCCTGAATCGGAGTCAGCACCCATGGTAACATTTAGTCCCTGAAACACTGCAAAAACTCATTATTTTTGTCTTGTTTTGTTACTTGAGATGTACAATAATAGAAATTAATCAGATTTGGAGAAATGTAGCATTGACTCACTTGCTCACAAATGAATCCTCTGCAGTGAATGGGTGCCGTCAGAATTAGCGTCCAAACAGCTGATAAATTCATCACAATAATCCACACCACTCCAGTCCATCAGTTAACATCTTGAGATGACAAAAGCTGAAACCATCATTAAGATGTTTTTAACTAAAATATGAGTCTGTAATCTATAATAACGCTTCCTTCAGAGAAAAAGTCTGAACCAGGAGAGAAATCTGCACAGATCAAGCATCATTTACAAGCCAAAACAGTTCTGAACAAAAATGTGTGCGGTTTTTGATGTGAAAAAACAGGAGATTTTTTACCGGAGGAAGCGTTTTGGATCATGGACTCATATTTTAGCCAGAAGCAACAGTTTTATGTTGAAAACATCTTAATGATGGACTTGAGTGGTGTGTATGATTGTGATTTTATCAGCTGTTTGGACTCTCATTCTGATGGCACCCATTCACTGCAGAGCATCCATTGCTGAGCAAGAGATGCAATGCTACATTTCTCCAAACCTGATGAAGAAACAAACTCATCCTAATCTTGGGTGGCCTAAAGGTGAGTAAATTTTTGTGTGAACTATTTCTAAATGTGACCCTGGAGCACAAAACCAGTCTTAAGTCGCTGGGGTATATTTGTAGTAATAGCCAAAAATACATTGTATGGGTCAAAATTATCCATTTTTCTTTTATGCCAAAAATCATTAGGATATGTTCCATGAAGAAATTTTGTAAATTTAGTAATATGCATTGTTTATGTAATATGCATTGCTAAGAACTTAATTTGAACAACTTTAAAGGTGATTTTCTCAATATTTAGATTTTTTTGCACCCTCAGATTCCAGATTTTCAAATAGTTGTATCTCAGACAAATATTGTCCGATCCTAACAAACCATACATCAATGGAAGGCTGATTCATTCTGCTTTCAGATGATGTATAAATCTCAATTTCGAAAAATTGACACTTAAGACTGGTTTTGTCGCCCAGGGTCATGAAAAATGAGCTTCCTTAGAATAAAGTTCATTAAAGTTTTTGGCGTTTTTTTTTTTTTATTAAGCATGAACTTAAGTTAATTTTGATCCTCTTTTTTCTTTTTTTTTTTTTTAGAAAACAATACTTGTCATTTTGCATCTCAAGTGGGTCAAATGGATCTTGATTTAAGAATGTTTACATATTTGTACAGGAAAACAAGAGAAATTAAATTAAAAGACTGAAGAAGAAAAACATTTTTGCAGTGCATCATTATATATTTAACCAACATAACTGCAACCAGTGATGACAAACAGATGTAAGCCTGGTAAGTTCTTGCCTATTGATTGGAAATTGTCATTACGATGTGACTTGGTTGGAATAAAACATCTCAAGCTATTTCATATTTCACTCTTTTTCACTTCTCAACAAAGACAGGAAGCTTTTAGCGCTAGTGCCAAACAATAAAGAGCAAAGGAAGCGCATTATGTGTGTAATTGATGCTTTGTGTGTATTTTATCATTCTTGTGGTGCCACAGGGAATTATGGGAAATAATGTGGTCGCGAAAGCCTGTCGCCTCATAAAGCGGCTAAATGAGTGTTCTAGAAACTTTTATGGATGTTTTTCATCAACAATACACAATGGATTCAAACTAAATTGAACAACATTCACAATGGCAGTTTAATTACTATCAATATATCAGATTCTTTAATTGGCACACCCTCCACAGTTTCCACACTGGTGCCGTTCATTTGTGCCCGTCTCGTAAATCCCTTCATAATGTCATGACTTGAAAGCTGCATAAGTCAGACAGATGATCTCTTCAGAGCCCACAAAAATTTGTTATTCAAACCTTATTTCATTTTTAGAACAAATTTTGCAGCATTGTTTACACAGCTCACGAGCGTATCGGTAAATATCAATCTGCATGAAATGGCTCCATGATGCCGTACGATAAAAAATGTGACCCCTCTAAGTGAAGTCCCAGAAATTCAATTAGCTAATGAGATCAATCGCAGTAATGAATGACTAAACACTGATGAGAAGCAGCCTGATGGAATTAGGCATGTAGGAAACGCAGCGTACATTACAATGAGGGTGGCACCGTCTCATTACAGCCTGCTCATTATAACATAAGAACATCATGTTTTGGTTATGAATGTATCGTTGACATAATGGAAATACTGCATACCCTTCAGAGACAACCATTAATCATCATGAATAATTCATGTATGTCAACATGATAGTTACTTCACCCAAAAATCATCTACACACCCTCAAGTTGCTCCAAACTCAGATCATATTCTTTCTTTTCTCTGTAAAATACAAAAGGAGACGCTCGGCTGAATGTCTGAGCTTCTGTTTTTCATACAGTGAATTTATACTGGGAGAAAAAAGCGCAATAAAAGCAGTTTGCAAGTCGTCTGAAGTCATACGATAGCTTCAAGTTATGAATAGGCTTGATTTTAATTGTTCTCCTGCATTATCAGTGAAAAACAGCTTAAATTTCAGTCCGTTTCTCACAAAAACTTTCTTTAACTCTTAAACTGACTTTTTTCCCCCCTACCAAATAATGTTTCAATTATAAAGTAATACTTGTGTTTCTAAGTAGATATATGCCCACACTGATTTATTAAATAAATGATTTATAACCCTAAATGTCTGTTTAAGTAATCATTGTGTCTACTCTGAAAATTGAAGTGAATTTGATCATCTTAGTTAGCTTTATTCAACAGTACTTCAATTTATCTGTTTATTTCTGGAAAATAAAATATATTTTATATGGTAAATAGTCCAAGATGTAAGTATGTATATGACTTTATGTATATATATATATATATATATATATATATATATATATATATATATATATATATATATATATATATATATTTTTTTTTTTTTATGTATATACTGAAACATTACTCTTTGTTAGAAAAAATGTCAAAAGTTCAAGAAAGTTATATGGGTAAAAACAAATAGGCAAAAGTATTGAGTATTTATTAAGTAAATTAATAAATTTAATTAAACGTAAATTCATGTTAAAAAAAAAAAACTCATTAATTTTGCAGTTTTAATCATTTAATTGAATAATTCACAATAATTTTGGCCCCGCACTGATTTATTAAATAAATGATGCATTCATTATATAACTTCTAAGAATTAATGCATAATGTAATCAGTAATCAGTGCATCTAGTTGAATTGAATTTGATCAAATTAGTTGCTCTAATTTATAGTAGTTCGATGTATCCATTTATTTTGGGAAGATAAAATATATATATATATTTTGCATGGTAAATAGTCTAAGAATGTTTGTATATGACTTTAAGTGTACATATTTTGCTTTTTATTCTTATTGTTACAGTTTAATAAAATGTTTTTAAAAAGCTACAAACACTTGCTTTTGGTCCTTTTTGGTACTTGACAGTGTAATTCACCATCCACTCGTCTTGTACGGAAAACAGAAGCTCAGATATTCTGCCTAATATCATTTGTTTTCATCAAAAGCAAACCCTTCTCTTGGGCCTTTGTCCTCACAAACTGCCATGCGTTAACACCGCGTCAATCTTTCCAAACAAAGCGGAGAGGAGAGGAGATTCATCCCCTGATGTCAGAGACACAGAATGTTGTTTGAGGCCGTTTCCTCTGGCATTACCCACCCTGGCAGCTGGTGCACTCGCAGCTGTGAATGACGGGCAGAACGACGGGCTCGACGTCTCCGCTGGCGCACCGCAGGCTGAGGAAGCGCACGGGGTTCTGCGGGTCCAGCCTGTAGCTGCAGCAGTCACAGAACGCCTGCAGATACGGCTCCTGAGAGAGAGACGGATGCGTTATCAGAGGCCAGAGCGGACAGGAAAAGAGCCAAACCCACGGATAACCATCCAAATTGTCTTCACGCTACATTTACTAAAATGCCAATGGCCTGCTCTCTTTGATGGAGCGGAATGGTGGGATCATTTAGAGCGGCGCGGGCCGTGTTCGCTCTCTCTCTGAGCCCATTAGGAGACGCAGAAGGAGAGGGCAGATGTGATGACAAAAGAGGGAAAAGAGAGGTGCGAGTTTGCCGTTAAAGCTGGAGCGTGGCGACCAGGCAGACTGGTTTCCAAGGCAACCTGACAGAAGTTTCCAGTTCAAACACATTTTAAAATAGTTGCAGCAAACATTCACACTGATGAAACATTTAAATCAAGAACGAAGAACACAAGCCAGACTCAATTTGGCGCTTTAGTGCTGTTAGAAATCAGTGACTGATTGTTATGTACAGCATGAAAAGGTATCAGGCATGATTTGGGAGTTTATTATAGCATGAATCTGATCAAATATTTACCACAATCTAGATGAACTGTTATACTATTTACTGTAATACAAGGTAAGATCAATACTGTTAACCATAAAACATATTATATATATCCATCTTGACCAATATTAGAATTTATCAACGGTATGATATCAAGAAATATTATTTCAAAATAAATAATATAAACAATAGTTTTATAACTGTTTTTCAGTTTCTACTGAAATAACAAGACAATAAATAAATAATTTTGATACCTCTTTTTAGTACAGCATGTCATTTTATTTGTATATTTATACATCATTTTGAATAATTTTATGAATAATCTAGTACACCACTGATTTATAATATGCTTTATTGGTAACAGTATTAATCTAACAATGTAATTTACACTACCAGTATTCGGAAGACTTTCCACATTGATGCATTTATAACACATAATGCATCCAATATCTATAAGCAGAATAATTCGTAAGTAGATAAAAATCTAGATTGATGCATAAAATACGTTAAAAACCTGTGAAAGGTCATGCAGCACTTCACAGATCAGAGTTCAGAGCTCGACACGCACCTCCAGAATGACATCGGTCCGGGACAAACAGCGCCCTCTGCAGAAGCTGACCTCCACGTTGTCCAGGCGACAGTCGCCCTTGGTGATGTTCCTGACCTCAGTGTAACGACGGCACTCGGCAACCGGATCCTCTGGAGACGAGAAAGTGATGTTCACAGGAGAAAATAGGACAGAAGAAGAGAGAGCGAGAGACAGCGATTAACAGAAGAATTACAATCAAAAGAAACACATTTGATTTAATGAAGGATCTCTGAGAAACTCAAGACAATTGAGAGAGTAATCTTTGTTTTTGTTACATTTCCTTCAAATATAATAACTTGCTTCATCTCAGAAACCACTTACATCCTATTTTTCAAACATCTGTCATTTTCACCACTTTTCACCATCCAACTGATTCCTGATGGATAAAATCAAATCTCCCTCACTAAATATCCAGTTTCCCTCAGAAATACATCATATTACAGAAGTAAAAAGGTTAAATAGCATTTCATGTTGACTTTAATTTACACTTATCATACAAAAAATTCAAACATGCAAATGTATTGAAATTACCAACCCAAACATGCAAAATGATTCATATAGCTTGAATAGGGCAACTGATCATTTTGTAAATGCATAAACAACATTGTTATACTTTTCAATGCTAACACTTTACAATAAGTTAATAGCACTAGTTAATGCATTTAACTACAATTAACTAACAATGAGCAATATATTTGTTACAGCACATATTTATCTGTCACCGTTAGTTAATAAAAATACAAATATTCATTGTTAGTTTGCATTAGCTAATAAATAATATTAACAGATACAATTTTTGATTTATATTATTACAGTATCAGTATTAGTAGTAGTATAATATTATTATATTAATATAATTGCATATTATAATTATAATATAAATTATATTATATTATTATTAATGGATTATTATATTATTTGTTGTATTATAATAATAATAATAATAATAATTATTATTATTATTATTATTATTATTACTATTATTATTTTAATAACATTTACTGATACAACATTTCATTTCAATAATATATTAGTAAATGTTGAAATAAACATTAACTATGATTAATAAATGCTTAAAAAGTGTATCATTGTTAGTACATGTTTACTAATGTACACTAGTTAACTAATGTTAATAAACAAAACCTTATTGTAAGGTGTAGGAATTGGGAAAACTGTAAAAATAGGAATGTTTTCTATTACCAGTCACATAACTATATTAAAGAATAGCACCATAGAGTTTTATTTTATTTGATTTCAACAAGTTGGAAAGCATTTCTTCCTGCATTTTAAAATTGATAATCCTATTTATGTTTCCATTCTAACTAACCATGCATGATTATGTGGCTAGAAGTATTTTATTATTTGCATTCAGTGATGATTTATAAGATTCCCTCCTGCATTTGAATGCGGTTGCTACTCCTGAAACTTTCCAGTGCACTGCACGGTTTGAGAGTTTTTGAACGTGTCAGCAATTTTATATCGCACAAATTACCCGAACGGATCCTTTCAGTGGAGAAGAACTTACACCGTCCTGCAATCTCTGGAATGTAGTTACACGGCTGGATCTGGAGTCGGGCTGTAGTTTGACTAGCTAAAGCTCCAGTCTGCTTAATGATGTGTACTACACCAATTGTCTGTGGCACATGAGAAGTGCTGACAAACATCAGCGAACGACTGCAGGCTCACTCTTCCCTATTAGTGGGATACTGTGTGACTCTTACCTGGAAACTCTCTGCGGCACACGGGACAGCAACTCTCCGCTTCCAACACCTTCACTTTACCCTGGAAAACAGAGCAGGAGAGAAAGCATATCAGAGGTGCAGGTGGCTGAGAATAGCTCGCCGGCGAGATGGACGGATGCTGACAGTACAGACGAGCATCAAGCTGTGAAAGCCTCCATACGACTGCCGCCGGGCCACAGGAGCTCAGACATTTACACTGAAAACATGGGGTAAATCTGAGAATCGACAGGTAATGTATGCCATGTCTTGGTCTGTTTGGCTTGTTATTCAAATATATACACACACAATGCATATGAGCAGATGACATTTACATTAGAATATGATTATTCAATGTGACCTACAGTGTATCAAACTATACACTTATGCATCATGCAAAAGTACCCGACAACTAAGTTTATTAGGGATTTTTAAAAAGTATGTTTAAGAGTGAACCAAACCAACCAGCTATACGAGGTCGGGTTATTACCAATAAATAAAAACTAATAAAGATGCAAAAACTAACAAAAAAAATTAATAGAGACTTTAATTTTTAAAATGTCTTTGTTTAAGAGTTATAAGCAATGTCCAAAACCAAGGCAGGACTATAATAATAATTATAATTATAATAAACTAAATCTAAAACCATTAAAATTGTTTAATAAAATAAAATTGAACTGAAATAAAATAAAATGAATGAATGAATGAATAATAAAAAAATAATTTTGTTTAGGTTAACTTTAAACTAAAACTGGACTAAAAAAAACTATATAGACATTAAAAAACTGACAAAAGAACACAAAAAATGACTAAAACTTTAAAATTTAAATGAAAAAAAGAAAATATAGAAATAAAACCTCATTTTAAACATTAATAAAAACTAGTGTTATCTCAATGATACTAAAGGACACTTCTATGAGGTAAATTGCAACATTACAAACCCTGATTTGAATTAAAAAAATAATTTAAACATCGGACAAAGAGACAAAGGCACAAGACAGCTTAGTGAGGGAAACAACTACAATCGAATTAAAAAAACAATCAAATTAAGAGCGATGGAGAAATATAGAACTATTCATTTAAAGTTGTTGATTATATCTATATGCACACCCCATCGATTAACAACCTCTGAGCTCACAGCAAAACTGTCTTTAAAGGTTTATAAGTTATCACTAAAAAGTTGTATTTAACATGTTTTATCTTGTTTTAATTAACACATGTCCCTTGACATCAACAAGTTGGAAAGCATTTGATTTTAACTAGTTGTGTATGCTTATATGTTTAGCATTATTTTTTATTAATATTATTATTTGCATTTTGTGTTGTTTGTTTGCAGCTCTCCTGCAATTGTTACTCCTGAAACTTTCCGGTGCACTGCATGACTTGAGAGTTTTCACAGTTTCAACACATCAGCACTTTTATATCTCACAATTTATCTGACTGTTTGCAACTTTGAAAAATCTTTTTGTTATATTTCTGGAATTCAGTTTGGTGCCGCCACAGGCAGAGAAATGAAACACTATGAAAGTCCAGTCTGCGTTTATTTTAGTCTGTGATTATTAGTTTGGAGTTATTATAAGAGGAACACTCTTTCGGTGAGGTGTGACATTTACTTGTGCCGGCGGCAGAAATGCAAATTGGGTAATTTGATTTGGACTGAATGAAGAAGAACAAATTGTCTAGAAACCAGAGGGAGTATTTTTAGTTTCTCTTTGAACAGATCTCCTCCCAGTGATCAGCAGGAGCCCAGAGGAGATTTTGGGTTCCTCTGAGACGCTGCAGAACCTTCCTCAAGGGTGCTGAGCTTCTGAGATGTCCAGGCGTCACTCCAGAGCCATCTGGGACATTATCCCTGACCGGAGCGGTTGCCTGGACAACGGGTCGGTCTATTTCCAGCATCTGGTCCTCTAACGGCGTCCTGCTCTCTTACTGGGCTCATTACTGATGCAAGGCTATTCACTGGTTATTTGGCCGTTGCATGTGAAACCGAACAGCAGCAGATGTCTAACAGAAAATATACTGGAGAAATGTCACATCTTTCAGTGTGTGAGGTGAAGGAAAGTGAATATGAAAGACAAACGACACATTTCTTACCTCAGAGCAGTGAAGGGGAGGACAGTTTGATTGACAGTGTTTCTGGCCATTGATACAGCGACATGACTGACAGCCATCCACCCACTCGGACCCTGGCTGTGACACACAAAACACAGCGCACAATTCGTTAATATTTACATTAATGTGCTTGGACAGACACCTCCTACTAAAATCCTAAAAGTTCTAGATAATATTTTGTGCTTGTGTTTTGCATTCAATAGTGTATTAATAGTAGTATCATAATAGTGTAATATATTCACAAAAATATAGATCAAAAGTTAATTAAAAATAAAAAAATATATTAAAATCAAATATATATTTTTATATATTTATACAATATTTATAATAATTAATTTAATATATATTGCCATTACCATTTTAATTAATACTTTTATTCAGCAAGGAAGCATTAACTTGATCAAAAGTGACAGTAAAGACATTTATAATGTTACAAAGACTTGTATTTCAAATAAATGCTGTACTTTTGAACTTTCTACTCATCTGTGAATCCTGAAAAATAAAATGTATCACAGTTTCCACAAAAAATATTGTGCAGCACAACTGTTTGCAACATTGATAATAATCGGAAATGTTTCTTGAGCAGCAAATCAGCATATTATAATGATTTCTAAAGATCATGTGACACTGAAGACTGGAGAAATGATGCTGAAAATTCAACTTTGATTACTGCAGTAAATGACATTTTAAGAGATATTCACATATGCAATAATGTTTAACTTTTTTGATTAAAGTGCCCCTATTATGGATTTTTGAAAATGAACTTTCATGCAGTGTGTAGCACAGCTCTAAGTGATTGAAAAGATCCTGCAAAGTGTTAAATCTCAAAGTGCACCGTGTATAAAGTTACTGTCTCTCAAAAGAAAGAGTCGACTCTGAATCATTGAAACGAGTTGTTTTTAAAACGAATCCCAAGCCGTTTCATGTTGACATTAGCATATTGTCCACCCACTTGTTGGTATTTTCGAGTTGGTCTGAATGAAAATGCTAATTCATTCTTTGCCACTAGGTGCCACTTTTGGAGCAGTAAAAATAGCTGTTTCCCCGGTAACGCTGCACACAAAGCAGCACTGCCTCACAATCACTGCTTTATCAGTCATTACAGGCATGATGAGATGAAAATGAGGCCAATCGACCAATCAGATTAGAGTCACGCAAAGGAGGGGTTTGGAAAAATGAATCATTGAGCGAATCGCTTGGGAGTCGTTGAGCAAATAAGGTAAAAATTAATGCATATTATAAGACAATGAAAGTGTTTTTTGACCTTGCATGCATGTCAACCTGTTGTTGGAGACTCCCAAAACCACAATATGGACCTTTCATTACCCATAATAGGGGCACTTTAAATAAATTCAAAACCAACTAAAGAAAAAAAAAGCATGTATTCATTTTTTAACAAATATTAGTTATCATTAGTTAAATTATATTTTTACTTATTTTTAGTTTGTTTGTTTTTCTTAGAATAACATTGTTCAATCATTCATAAGACCAGGAGCATGAATTAATAAAGTAAATCTGTGAATTTAAGTTAAGAATCAAATACTACGACAGGTTCTTTTGAATGGAGAGTTTGTAAATATTGATCTGCTGTTAATGTATTATTGTGTATGTATTGTATACCATCCATTCATGTTGTGGTGATGGCATTTTTCCAGCCACAGGAAGTTACATCGTCCGTCTCATTCAACCAAACGCTCTTCATACAGAAACTCTTAAACAGGCGCCACTGTAGTTCAATTAGACAACCTCATAAGGCCTTTCAACGGTTTTTTCATGATTGATGATGGCAATTACCTTTTTTTCTACAAATGCCCTGAGTGCTAATCCATCAGACTCGTTAATGACCTTCCTTATTAGAATAAATAAACAAAGTAAGCAGCACAGCAATTACAGGCTAAAGCACAGCAGTGTGACGAGTGATTGTGTGTTTGTGTACCTCTCGAAGCGTCCCGTCTTCCTCTTCACACTGACACAGTGCTGGAATCACACACCGGCCCTCCAGGCTCCGATAGCGGCCCTCCTCACACACACAGCCCTCTGTGGCCCCGGGGCCCGTGCAGTTGAGCGGTTCAGGGCCATACAGGTCCAAACACCCCCGCTCACACACTCGCCCCAATCCAGACTCACTCCAGAGCCAACGCTCACCCTCTGGACACTCTGTATGAACATTAGTTGATGACCAATGGACTTTAGGGAAGGGCAGATGCTATATTTAATTTAAACTCTGTTTTCTTTTCTTTTTTTTTTTTTTTTTTTATAAATAAACAGAACAGTTACAGTTGCATAAATAAAAAAAATAAAAAAATATTATTATTAAGAATAATTGATAAATCCATTCATTGTTATTATTATTATTAAAACAAATAAATAAATATAAAATAATATAGGTAAATATTTTAATAATTATTATTAAAACAAATAAGTAAAATTATTATTATTATTATTAGTAGTAGTAGTAGTAGTAGTAGTCGTAGTAGTAGTAGTAGTTAAATAATAATTATTATTAAACAAATAAACACATTCATATTATTAAAACAAATAAAAATATTAAAATTATTTAATTAATAATTGTATAAAAGTATAAATTAATATTATTATTATTATTATTATGCTGCCAAATAGAAAAATATATACATTATTTTAATTGTTATAATAAATTAAAACAAACAAATAAAAATAATATTAAAATAACAACAACTACTACTAATAATAATAATCAATTAATGAATAATAATCATCATCATCATCATCATCATCATCATAAAAATCATTGATAATAATAATAATAATAATAATAATAATAATAATAATAATAAAATCTATAAAATAACGTACAGTGCAATGACACTTCAAGGAATACACTACTGGCATACTGTATTTAAATGAACAAAAATGCTACACCCCAATGTATTTTCGGTCTAAACACCTCACAAACCCTCAGCACTGTGTTTCTCACCACATTCGGGGCCCCTGCAGACTCGTGATGTGTGTGACGGCCCCTCACACTCCCGTCCTCCGTACTGCCGCAGGCGCCGTATCGTCCGGCCGGAGAACTGCTGTCCGGATCCGCAGGACGCTGAACAAGAGCTCCACGCTGACCAGCCGCTCCACTCACAGTCCACTGAATGAAAACACACAGCATTCAGACACTCTGCTCCTTTCACTTCCGTTCATAAACTCAGGTAAGAGTCCCTTTGTATTTGTATTACATTTTGAATTTGTCTCAGATGTTTTAAAAATGGCTCTTAAGTCAATAGTTGCCGTACAGTAAGAATATGAAGCTATAAAAATAATGTTTGTGGGGCCCTTTGTGTCTCTGCTGTGAGTGAATGAGGTCACATGACTCACCGTCACATGACTCATTAGTGCAGGTAAAGATCCCACCTTCACAGACACTGTAATTAAACACACACACAAAAGACTAAAATCAGACGTAAATATACACACTTATTAGTCTTTCCATGCTTTATATTACAGCTTTCTCAGAAAAAATTTTCCAAGACAAAAACATGTCCACCCCCAAATTTTTAAAATATATTCATCATAAATTATACAAATATCTAAATATACTTAGCATGAATAAATAAATAAATAAAGCCTAATTTAGAGCATTATAAAATTCTTTACAATTAAACAATCAAAAAAGATTTATTGCATAAACAATAATGATAAAACAATGATATACTACCTAACTTGTAGAGTATCTATACATCACAGTACATAAGACTATTCACACACAAATATGAGTATAAAAAGCCTAATTTAGAGCATTAAGAAAATAATTTTATTTCATTTTTTTTTAAAAGTTGGAAAACTTATTACTGTTATGCAAAAAAAAAAAAGATATATAATTTAGTTTATAGAGTATTTATACATTATGGTAGATGAATTACTACCTTATTATAGTTTACTTTTATTACCTCTTTACCTTTCAGTAATGAGAATCAGTTTTGTGAATAATGGTAAATAAATAGTTAAATGTCCAGATGCATTTTGTTAATGATAATTTAATTATTATAAAAATGCTTCAAAATAGGCTTAATTTTCTTAATTTCTTAATAAAAATACAATTTATTTTTTTCTTTTGATTTATGAGCATGTATATGAACCAAATATGAGCATATTTTCATGTAATCCATGCACTTTACTTCAAAATATCTAATTCCGAATTGTTATTCTTGTCTATTATACAGTCAGCTGTTCCATCCAGAGCATCAGATTCTTTCAACAATGTCAGAGTGACTTTCTGAACATCTTGCCGATATTTTATGTCCAAAGAGAGGATGTGGATTTCACTTCACGACACTGAGACGCTCTTAGAAAAGCCTGATTGAGTTCCACGTGTCACTGAATATCAATCCAATAACCACAGCAGCTCTTTCTGTTAAAGATCATTTACACGTGAAACGCAAACCGTGCACAGAATGAATGTGAAGTACCATGAGTTGCAGGAGTCTGGAATGACGGTTCCAGCAGGAACTTCCTGTTCCTGGAGGTCCAGGGTGAGGTTGTGGGACACCGACAGGAGCGAGACCACAGAGCAAGGACACTGGGATTGAGGAACGCAGCTTCCGTTCAGCATCACCTGCAGATGGATGATATGATTAATAACGTCCTCATATTCATGCGGGACTCGTACAACCATCTGTGTCCAAATTACACTTCCAAAAATACAGAGCCATCAGGAGCAGATGTGAACGTGGTACACCCCTCAAATCTCACTGTTTACTGCAGTCTAGAAAAATAAACAAACTAGATTTATATGTTTTCAGAAGACAATGGGCTGGGTTTGCCTGTGCAGAGGCCGCTGTGTTGCTAGGGAGCTGTGTTGGTTGCCAGGGTGTTGCTATGGAGGTTTAGGAGAGGACGTTGGTATGGGATTGTTAGGGTCTTCTGGAAATTTGCAAACGTTTTGCTATGGGGTTGCTAGGGTGTTCTAGGAAGCTGCCAGGGTGTTGCTGTAGAGTTGCTAGGCAGGTCTAGACGAGAACGTTGCTATGGGTTTGCTAGGGTGTTGTGGGAATCTGCTAGGGCGTTGCAAGATTGTTTAAGGTATCTGCTAGGACGTTGCTAGGGTGTATAAGGAAGCTGCTATGGAGGTTTATGCTAGAACGTCGCTATGGGGTTGCTAGGGTCTTCTGAGAATTTACTAAAACGTTGCAATGGGGTTGTTAGGGTGTTTTAGGAAGCTGCCAGTGTGTTGCTATAGAGTTGCTATGGAAGTTTTCTAGGAAGGTTTTACGACATTGTTATAGAGTTGCTAGGGTGATTCCATGGGGTTGCTATAGTGATGCTATGGTGTTTCTAGGGTGTTTTAGGAAGCTGAAAGGATGTTGTTATGGTGTTCAACATATTTTTAGCATGCTACCATCTGTTTTTAAAGGTGTTGCTATGTGGTTTGTAGAGTGTTGCCAGGTGGTTTCTAGGCTGTTCTGTGTGGTTTATAGAGCGTTGCTAGGTGGTTTCTAGGGTATTGCTAGGCAGCTTCTAGGGTGTTGTGTGGGATTTCTAGGGTGTTACTAGGCAATTTCGAGGGTGTTCTGTGCGGTTTCTAGGGTGCTGCTAGGCAATTTCTAGGGTATTGTGTGTGGTTTCTAGGGTGTTGCTAAGCAGTTTCTAGGGTGTTGCTATGTGGTTTGTAGATCATTGCTAGGCAATTGCTAGGGTGTTGTGTGTGGTTTGTAGAGTGTTGCTAGGTGGTTTCTAGGGTGCTGCTAGGCAATTTCTATGGTGTTGTGTGTGGTTTCTAGGGTGTTGCTAGGCGGTTTCTAGGGTGTTATGTGGGGTAACACAAACAGATTGACTCACGGCTCCAGGCGGGCAGCTGCACCCAGGACTGCAGTTCAGCGGCACACACTGATTTTGGGGCCACAGATCCTCACAGCTGTATGGACAGGATCCTGCACATGAGCTGAACACCTGACCAGCAGGACAATCTGACACAGAGCAAACCAAACCACCGTTACACACAGCATCCAAACTAGCATTCCATTTACACAGATGACATTATTATTTGTGGCTGAACTACAGTAGCTTAAACACACATGATTTGTTGGTGCCAGTTTGATGGAGCAACTGCATGGCCTTTAAGTGACGCGTTGCTGAAGTTCATTAACAGTAGTAATCAAATGAGTCAAGCTGCTTAAATGACTCTGGAGGGGAATCTGTTTAAGACACACTTCATTCCTCCTGAAGGCTTATCGCACTGTTTTAAATGAGTCTATCAACTCAAACTCTATTCTGTCTTATCATCTAAAACACAATTAATGAACAGTCTGCATGGTCGTCACACGCCGCATGATTCAGTTGAACTCCTAACGGATTCTTCTCCACAATCTCAGATGCTTTAATGCAAATCAGTGCCAATTTTAATATTTTGTGCATGCTTGTCTCGGACTGAAATTAGCATAAAATTGCACACAAGAGGACCAGTAAATTGCTGAAGCTGTAATGTAGCTAAATGGAAGGTAAATAATTTCTATAAGAGTGTGTCTGGGCATGTGTTAGAAAACACACACACACACACACACACACACACACACACACACACTGCTTAACACACTGCTTAACACACTGCTTAATATCTGCTTATATGCAGCTAAACATCATTAAACCATAAATAAATAAATAAATATATACATATATATATATATATATATATATATATAATTAAACTGCAAACAATGACTATGTCATTTGTAAACTATATGCACAATAGTATGCATAATTCGTTGAACTACAAAATTCTGATTTAAAAAGGAAATTAAATTAAATTGATGTCCTGAAATGATGAATTTTAAGCAGAATGAAAAAAAAACATTTATTTGCATCCCAGCAATATGAATTTGTAAAGTAAATATTATTAATTTAAATGAAAATGTCACAATCAATATATCAATAAATAAATCTGAATAGTCCTAAAAATAAGCTTCACTATCTTAATGCCAAATATAATTTCTTATTTTCCTTGTGATTTTCTTTGTAAAGCAACACATACAGACAGCCTGAGTTCTGAATATGTGCTGTCATGTTTTATGACAATATAAACTGAAATGACAGATGCTTTACAGGTATTATATGACCGTTTGAAGGGATTTATAGGTGCACTATAACACATCATAAGTGTTTCTCCTTCACTGAAGTGTGTTTGAGTTTGTGTTTATCTGTCAGGCCTGTACTTCAGCTGGTTTTGTGTGTTCACGGATGTGTTTGCTGTACCGGGCAGGCAGCTGTTGGTGTTGCATGCGGTGTGTTGTTCCAGGGGCCCGGGGCAGCTCAGACCCCCAGGCTCTGGCTCCTGTAGGACCGTCTTCCTGCGCAGTGACACTCCTCCACCACAGGAGGCGCTGCAGTCAGTCCAGGCTGACCACTCGCTCACCACACAGCCGGCTAACAGATCGACAAAATCACATAGGACTATATAATCTACACTTTACAAGATACAAGCCCATTAAAATACGTCAAGCACAAATGTCTGAATATTGATGTTAAAGTCTTTTTTTATCATTTTACAAAAACAAAGAAAACACTTCCAAAAAAAACAAAACAAATTGGTTTCCAGAAAAACTTTTTTGTTGTTGTTTATTAAAAATGAATCTGTTGCTGTTAATTTGATAAACAGAAAATAACAATTACCAAAAAAACCACATAAAAATAAATAAATAAATAACATAAAAAGTAAAATATCAAGCTATTTATACAATAAGGCTACTTATATTTTCCCATTATAGAGAAGAAAAAAAACTAAATGTTAAAATCTATGTAAAAAGTTGTTATGCAAATGAACTTTGCATGAATTGTGATATGAAATATGTTAAAATATTTTTGCATTTCTATAAAATATCAAATAGTAAGAATATATATTGTGTGTGTGGGTGTAAATACATACATAATTTTTTAATTACATTTTTGTTGATTTTTGTATATATTCTGTGTAAAATATTTTGTAATTTGCATGTAGTGTTTTTAAATATTTTTAATTATTATTTTTATGCAAATTAATTTAGCATGTATTGTGACTTAAAATAGGTCTTATTTTTTATATTTGTCAACATATTTTCATATTTCTATAAAATATCAAATAGTAACTATATATAAATGACAATTTGAATTAAAATATGTATTCATTTACATATTTGAATTTAAATATGTAGATTAACGCTGCCCTATTCTGTTGGCTGACCTGGACAGGGCGGCAGTGAGCAGCTTTCACTCTGGACGGTGTCGGCGCAGGTCGGTCCTCCGGTCGTGTGTTTGCAGGAGCGTCTGCGTGTCCTCTGTCCCGTCCCGCACGACACCGAACACTCACTCCACGATCCCCACGGACCGTAGACCCGACACACGTGATCCGTACACACCAGAGAGCCATTTACACACACACTGCAGAGACAGAGGTTTGTGTCAAATGTGATGTTTTTGTGTATATGTATTTATGTAGATATACAAGTACTTGTTGTAGAGCCACAATTTTTACAAAAACATCCACACAAAAGGAGTTCTGAGAACATTCTGAAGTCCACACTAAGGTTATTACTGGTATAAATAAATAAATAACATTTCAGTTACTTTAGTTACTTTTTTCCATTAGTTTTCAAGGCATCATTTCTCATTTTCTTGTATAGTTCTTAAAGTACAAAAATAACTAACACTGAAATAAAAACGAATAAGAACTAAATAGACATATTTTAAAAACTTTGAGATGAAAACAAAAAATGTTAAAGCCAAAAAAAGTCAAAATATTAATAAAATCTATAATATTATATCAGTGATATAAATAACATTGGTCCAAACTAGTAAAAATGGGATAATAATAATAATAATAAATAAATAAATAAATAATGTATTTTAAAATATTTATATGCATTTGTGCAGTTCTGTTGATGTTTAAAAAATAATAATTAAACTTTTTATTTAATAATATGTAATAATATTTCAGAAATAATACACATACACATATTAAACAAAAAAATGATTGTAATTATGTTATTATTAATCATAAGTAAAAAAATAAAAATAAAAATGAACAAGAATAACAATATAAACATATTAAAACAACACACAACAAAATCACTAAAACTTTTAAATGAAAAAAAAAAAAAAAACTAAAATAACACTTGTCCAAACTAATAAAAATTAGATCACAATAATAAATGTCAAATAATGTGCCAACTGTTTGTGTGCATTTGTGCAATTCTGTTGATGTTTAATGTTTCTTTACCTTCAGCACAATATTTCAGAAAACTGTCCCCAGACGTTAACAGAATCTGACAAACCCTCCCATCTGGGACGTCCTTTAAGGTAAACCGGATCCATAAATAAATGAGATGTTCTCACCAGGTGTTGCAGCTGACGGTGATGTTCTCTCCGGGTCGGATCTCCAGCGTCCCGTTCTCCAGCGGAAGCCCACAGCGACACTCGTCCAGCCGCACACACCCTCCGTCCTGCAAGAGCCGGCCGTCTGGACAGCGGCAGCCTGAGGCACACAAACACACTCATATTCCCCGCTTCATGTGTGTATTACAGCAGAGGTCAGAGAAACGCTGATACCTGGATGACAGGTGCCCTGCAGACACTGGACGTGATCCCACAGGTCAGCGCAGCTGCGGGGACACTGATTGGCACAGGAGTCCTCATAGACCCGCCCCCTGTCCTCACAATGCTCACCTATATCAATTACAGACAGTATATAAAACTACATGAACACTGAATCAGTTTATAATTACAAATTATAGTTACTGATTATACTATAATATTTATATGATGTCTATAATAAGTATATGTGTGTACCGGGACAGAGGCCAGTGTTGCAGCTCTGAGACTGCGTCTGTAGGTTCCTGCAGTGTGGTCCGGGGTCAGAGGTCAGAGGTCGGCGCTCTCTCTGCCGGTATCCTCCGCTGCAGGGATCTTTACACACACTCCAGCCGCTCCATGAGCTCCAGTGACACACATCTGAGCAGACACACACAGACAGCACCACACTCAGCTTCTCTCGCCATATTAAAGAGGTCAAGATGACACTGCAATAAACATTCCCTGGACCAGACCTTTCATATTTTAGTTTTATACTATTATACTTTTTATTCAAATTTTGAATTAGCTTTTATTTGTATATTTTCAGTTTTTGTAATTTTGCTACTGGCTTTTGTCAATTTTGTCATTATTATATATATATATATATATATATATATATATATATATATATATATATATATATATATATATATATATATATTTTATATTGCTATTCAGGTTTAATTTATTTTCATTTCAGTTTAAGTCCAGTTTAAGGTTTTATTTATTTCCAGTTAGTAATTTTAGTGCTTCAAAATTCTTTTCAGTTAGATGCCAAGGCAACCTTTTTGTTTATTCTATTTTATCAATTAACAAAAAAGTTTTTAATAGTTTTAGTTAACAGTTATTTTGAGAAACTCTGTTATGTGCTTTTGTCAATTTTTATTATTTTTTAAACACTGCTATTCATGTCAATTTATTTTCATTTCATTTCAGTTTTATTTTTTTATTTATTTCCAGTTAGTAATTTTAGTGCTTTAACAGTTTTTTTCCCGGTTAGTTGCCAAGTCGACTCTAATTTTCTAATTTTTGTTTCTTCAAGTTTCTTCTTTGTTTTATTTCACCTTAATATTAACAATTAACAAAAAAAATGTTTGTAACATTTTAAATTTTATCTAACAAGTATTTTGAGTAATTTTTATGTGCTTTTGTCATTTTTATTACTATTATTATTATTATTATTTTTAAATATTACTATTCATGTTTAATTTATTTTTATTTTATTTTAGTTTTGTTTTTAAAAGCTTTTGTCATTTTTATAACTATTTATTTTGTGTTTTTTTCTTTTTAATATCACTATTCAGGTTTAATTTATTTTTATTTCAGTTTTAGGGTTTTAGTTTTTTATTTTTATTTTTTCAGTTATTTATTTTATGCTTCAAAAAACTATTTCAGTCATCTATATTTTCTCTAATTTTCTCAGTTCTGTTCAGTTTTTGTATTTATTTTATTTCAGTTTAATTTCAATTAATGAAAAAGGTTTTTATGTTTTGTTCAAGTAAATGATTACAAACGTCTATCATGTGAAGTAATTAATATCCATAAGCCGAGTTAAGTCAGATGCCTTGCTATCCCATGCATCTCTACAGTATTTGAGATGTGCTGTTGATGGTGTTTTAATATCAGCGTGGGTCGTCGGGTTCAGGACCCCCGACCCGGATACGCTGCCCTTTGGCTTCTGCTTTGATGACAGTCAGACGTTTGAGAGTCCCATACAGGAAGTGTTTGATGATGATGTGTTACTATGGTAACCGTCCGTGGGCGACCCACCGGTGCAGATGTCAGACTGCGAGCAGATTCGCTCTTCCTCCAGCTCTTCATCACACTCTCCCTCTCTCCCGCTGACCGGCAGACCGGAGCCCACATCCAGACAGGCCCGGAAGCGCCGCTGGAGCGACACCAGACCCGAAGCGTTCCCGCCGGAGGATGCTGGGATACATGGAGAGCAGGAGGTCCATTCTGACCACTCGCTGACCATCACTGAGGGAAAGATGTGGATTTATTCATGAACAGGCAGAAATGCGTTATTAGATTTCAGATGATCTGATCTGTGTCTAAAATAAGAAATAATAGATGCTCTAAATATGGTTATACGGGTAAAAATAGAAGCGTTATACCTTCACATTCCTGTAAATCACACTGCAGAGAGCCGTCATGACAAAGACTGAAACACACACAAATAAAACAAAATTTATACATTCTCTGAAGAAAATATGAGCGTTGGTTGCTATATACATACTGTATGTGGAAGTATATAAGAGGAGATTGTTTTTTTTTATAATTTCATAAATATGTTTTATAAATAATTATCTAAATATTTATAATTGTGTATATATATATATATATATATATATATATATATATATATATATATATATATATATATAGTGTTTGTGTGTGGTGGACCTATATACAGTTTCAAATATTTATATATGAATATACAATAGGAAATATATCATAGGACATGCATATAAAATAGGAGATTATTATTTTGAAATTTTAGAATTAATTTTAGAATTAATTCTAAATAGTTTTTTTTATAAATAACTAACTAGATATTTATAAATTATTTTTACACATAATCATATTTTTATTTTAAAAAATTAATACATATCTCTGAATATATTTTCCGTTTTATATTATATATTATATTACATTTAAAAAATATGTTAACTTAGAAATTGCATGAACAATTATAGAATAAATGTCTATAAATTATTTTTTCAAAAATATTTTCAGAATTAAATTAAACTTAAATAATAAATAATTTTAACTTAAAATTTAAATAAATTTAGAAATGATTTGAACTTAAAATAAATCGAACTTTAACACATAGTGCTAGATGTTTTATTACGTCACTAGGAGCACTAGTTATAGAGATAACTGAGTAAACAGCACTAATCTGAAAGCTGAATACTTGAGTCATGATAACACTGTGATCTCTCTCTCAGTGTGAAGAGCATCAGTGTCTCACCATGTTCTGCAGCCTACGGTCAGCAGCGCCCCCTGCGGGACAGTGACGGCCACAGGTCCTTCTGAGCCCTGATGGAGGAGATGGACACACCCGCACTGATCTGGACCAACGCATGATCCGTTCTGCTGCAGGAGACCCTGAAACACACAACACAGCATCTCCTCACCTTAATCACTGAATTTAACTTTTAAAAAATAACGAATGAATGAATGAATAAATAAATAAACAATAATAATAATAATAATAATAATAATAATATTTGTATATTTATTATTTTTTATTTAAATATTTATTTATTATTTATTTTATTTATTATTTTTTATTTATTTTTTGCTTTTTCCTGTTTTGGGAAATTCTGGTAACACTTTACAATGAACAAATGTATTCTATTAACTAACATTAATGCAGATTAATAAATGCTCTAAAAATATATATCGTGCATTCTAATATTAACCTCACTGTAAAGAGTTACTATGTGAATTCATGTGAAATGCTTCATGTAAACCGTGCAAACCTCCGGACAGAAGCAGCCGGGTGTGCAGTTCTGGGATGAACACGAGTCCGTTTGACCCAACAGATCACAGTGTTTCTCACATGGAGATCCACATTCAGAGAACAGGAAGGGTTTCTCACAGTCTGACAAGCACACAGATCAACGTAAGAGCGAAATCAAGCACAAAATGAACAGACAAACAGCACAACCACTGAAATACTCAACATATGTAAATAATCATTTATTCTGTTTGCACAAAACATGCTATTACCGTAAAATATGCATGAATTATTCTTGTGTCATGCGAATCTCACTTTTAAGCGTGCATGTTGTACACTGTATATTATAAGCATGGTGTTCTTCTGATATGGTAAAGTACTGTGGTATAGACAGTGATCACCTGTGCAGTTGTCAGGTTTGCAGGGCCGGCTCTGTCTCTGTAGATCAGTGCAGTGCTGCCCACCGCTGGCCGAGATGAGCGGCGCACGAAACCTCTGCTGATACTGAGACACACAGGAGCAGGCGCTCCACGCGCTCCATTCAGACATGGGACAGCCTGAACATGGAGAACAGATGCACATTTACGGGTAAGACACCACGGGTGAACACAGCAAAACTAATCAATGTCATCGCACTTCCCTGATTAATTAATCACAGTACATTAAGACATTACCTTTTGTACTAATATGTTTCTCAAATATTGTTTAAATATGCAAATAAGGCATTATCTAATTAAAAATGCTTTAATTTGCATACATTTCTAGAACAGAAATCTAATCACTGGATAAAGCCATTCAAAATTCATCAACACTTTAGTACACGGACCACTATAGACTAGTTGCTTATAATTGGCCTATTATTAACATATTGGTTATGTTATGTTTGCTTCCATATAAATTATCTCAAAATTGACCAGTGCATGAAAAAACAATAGTTTTGCATGCATCTTGCCTTAAAAGTCAAATCTCATTGGTTAAATCATAAATATTCATTAAAAAATTAAATATATATATATATATTTTAGATATTATATTTTTTCCCATTTCTCCTCTTGCTTGCTTCTAATAAATCTGGTATTATATATTATTGATGATATATTATTATTTGGTTTACCTGGACAGGGTCTCTTATAACACAGTTGCGTCTCCTCTGCGTCCCTCTGGACGTCCTGAGGACACGCGTGATCTCCTGTCTCCTCACACACACACTGACGGCGTCTGAAGATCACACCTGCGCCGCAGCTGCGTGAACAGGACGACCACGGGGACCAGGGGCAAAGGTCATCTGCAGGAAACAGAGGTCAACCAAGAAACATTAATGACCTGCAACACCATTTATTATTAAACACATTAACATAACACAAATGATTAAAGATGCATCCGAATAGTTCTAGTTAATCACATAAATGGAAATATTAGATAGACAAATGCAATCATGTTGATTGTAGTACCAAGACAAGGTGCAGCGTGACAGCCCCGGGTGTCTCTCTCAGGTCCAGTGCAGTCGGTGCCGTTGTTTCGCGGTGGAGGGTTGATACAGGCGCGGGTGCGGATCTGTTTACCTTTCCCACACGTCACGGGACAGTCTGACCACACGGACCACGGGGTCCATCCGCCGTCCACTAATACAGCATAAAATCACCAACAAATCATTCATAACATCCACTGAATCTGAGCTGGTTTATGTGGAAATAAATAAATTCTCTTGGTTCCTACAAACTCTTTTGATTTTTGACATTTCCTGTTGTTTATAATCACATATATAAACAATCACAAACAACATTTTTAAGCACGGAGAGTTATAACAGTGACTGTACTCACAGAAAGTCAATTAAAGCTGATTAAACATATAATACATTTCCACGACTTTTTAAAATTTTAGTGTTATTTTCTATTACCTTTCTAGGCCTGAAAAGGTATAAATTATAAAATTATACATTATAATATATAATTTTAAATGTATTTATATTTAAATTAATTTATATTTATAATATTATATTTATGTTATTGTTAACTAAAACTCACTTTTTAACTAAAAGTCACTTTTGGTATTGAAATCAGGCTGAAATAAAACAAAACAAATTTAAGAATCAAATTAAATGAAAATTGAAAAATGTTGCCTTGGCAACTAAATGAAATAAAATGAGTTTAAGTACTAAAAAAAGTACTAAAAGCTAAATAGGGAAAAAACAAAAAATTATAAAAGCGCTTAACAAAATTACCAAAACAGAAACTAACATTTTAATTAAAACAATAAGAAGAAAAGCAGATTCAAAATAATAGTTATGACTATAATAGTACATAAATAATACTAAAATAACACTGAGGATAATTTCTAAACTTAAAATACATGAATACATTTTATAATAATATGAAAATTAATTATTACATAAAATAAATACAGATTATCTCACACAAATATATTCTATATAATAAATTATCGTAAATTAAAAATGATGCATACAAATATAAATAAATGAGAAAAGCTATAGTGTATTTGAACTGTAAATGTTTATCAAACTACAGGCAGGACATACACACCTCGACAGTCTATATCTTGACAGTAGTCTCCTTCAGGGATGCAGGTGCTGAAAACACACAGAAAACATTATCTCTCTGAAGCCCCTAAAAAGTCTTTTTAAAATAGTTCTCAGTGTCTCTCACCATTGTTTACATTCTCCTTCTAACCACGTGTCTCCGACAGTCAGTTCCTGCTCATCATGGACACACAGCGGGGGACACACGCCAAGGTCACATGGTTTGTGCTGGACTTCCTCGAACTGGCAGTTTGTACCATCACCCTCAGGAACCAGAGATCTGGAAAACAGAAAAACATATTCACAAAATCCTGCCTTAATGGAGCCTCCATACTGAATGCTGCGAGTGAATCCCACCTGAATCGAGTCCTCTGTCCAGGGCCGCAGGTGGAGCTGCAGGAGGCCCAGGTGGACCAGGAGCTCCAGGTGCAGCTCTGCTCTCCTGCGCAGGTGTGATTGCTGCAGGTGAGCCGCCCGTCTGCGCAGCTGCAGTTGTTGCAGTCCACCTGATGTGTGCTGCCTGCGGCCCAGCTCTGACCCAACGCATCCAGACAGTCACACTGCCACGTCTGAACACACACGCCGTCCTGCTGCAGCTGACCTACACACACACACACACACACACACACACACACACACACACACACACACACACACACACACACACACACACACACACACACACACAATACAAGCTGTTTTTCATGCAGCATTTTTCTGCATCAAATCTCAAAAACAGTACTGTATACTGGCAGAAAATAATGGTTTGGAATGACAAATATAAATAAATTTGCAGTTTTGGGTGAATTGCTTTAACCCTCAGAACAAAAAATATTAATATTCATGATGTATGTTCAAGTCTTTAGGAAGCCATTTGATAACTTTGTTTAGGCAAAATATGAATTTGGGTATAATTTGGAAAAATGTTGCAAAATTGCAAATGCTGGGCAATAAGAGTTACAAAAATTCACCACTTTTTTTTTTTTTTTGATACAGAAAGTTTTAATATGTACATTTGGAAAAATGTATAATACTATATTTCATCCAGTATGATACGCTTATGAAAAGTAAGGAAATTTCGATATTTGACGATTTAAGTACTGCATTAAATATTAATATCAAAAGTATGTTTTAAACATAATATAGTAATTTTAATACCACTTGCTTAATATAATATATCCTATATTATATTGTTATATTAGTGAGACAATAATACCAAAACAGCTCAGAAAACACTTATTTATATATTGGAATAATAATTAATTCATTGTGTGAAAACAATAGGAATAAATTTGACTTGCCCTGATTTTTCAAATGTACATAAATTTAAGACATTTAACGCATGTAAGTTTCTTCCCATGCCTAACTGAATATAAATAAAATTAAGAAAAATAATATGTCAAATAATGTTTTGTCTGTTGGCTGGCGCTATTTTATGATTCAGTGTTGTTAACTAGAACTAAAACTATTAAAACTGATTTTTGATACATAAATCTGAAATAAATAAAACAAATATTAGATGAAAAACATAAACTTAAAAAAAGTAAACAAAATGAGAAAGGTTGCCTTGGCAACTAACTGAACTAAATAAGTCTAAGTGGCAATACAATGACTAAAACTATACAAAAATAAACAAAACCTAATAAAAATGACAATAACAAATATATAAAATAAATATAAAAATTAAAGTGAATTCGAAATATGAATAATTACTATGGTATACAAATACAGCTAAAATTGTTTAATTGCTTTATATAAACACTGCAGGCCGCTGTGTGTCTCTCACCTCGCGGGCAGCGGCAGCCCGGCTGACACTCAGTGTTTCTCTGGCACTCGATGCCCTGCTGCAGATCTGAGCAGCGCTGAGGACACTCATTAGCACACGACACAAACTCCTGCCCCGCCGGACAGCCCTCATCATCTGAAACACACACACACAGTATATTCTGATTGAACTGAACACCATTAGACCTACTCTTATATTTGACACACGTCCTTCTAAATGATCAACATGATTCAAACATCCTGCCTTCTGTCGTCTGATTGATAGTTTCGAGTTTTTTAATCAAGTAAAAGCTCTTTTAGTGTAATTGTACAAGCGTCCGGCTTCAGCTGCTGCTTCATGTATCTTTTTGCTGTCAAATTTGATTTTTCTCAAGTAAACGTCAGAATAATTGCAGTCATATCTCCAGATGAACACTTACTGGACTGAAGCAGCTCAGCTTTACTTGATTCTCCATCAATCAGTAAAATCAGTGCGTCTCAAATCTGATCATCAGCATCTTCTGAGGAGCTTTACTTTCACTGTTCCTCAGAGGAGGAACGATCTTCATCTCACATCTTCTGAGGAGCGTTTATTCCTTCATCTCTCCATCAGCATCAGATTGCATTGAATTATATGTTTGGATCATTTCAATCTCATTTTACTAAGACTTATTATTGGATTGACGACTCATATTTATATAATTTTATGTAAGTATCTGCTACACTGTTATAAATATCTCACCGACTTACATTACAAGCTATCAGAATTTCATCGTACTTTTTGGCCATATAAATATCATCCCCTGCGTTAAACTGCATATTTTTGCTCATTTTGAGTGTTTTTCCTTCAATATTTCACAATATCAGACTATATGAGCCATAAAAGTCTGATGGATCAAATTTGATACTCAACATAAACACATATGCAAACTTTTTTTTTTACACTTAGCCTAAAGGTTCAATAAATTGTTCAGTTTAAAAAATATTTTTCTGACTATTATTTCATATATCTGGCTTTACAGGGTTAAAATACTCAAAATGTCTCAGATAAATCTCTTTAAATTAAACACTGACTCTATTTATGTTTGAGCATGTTCCTGGTCACATTGTGCATGATTCATCAGTTAATATTATTTAAAAAAAATTGTTTTCATAAAGCTTTCTGCACCTCTGAGACAACAACTCTTGTGGATGATCAAAAGCAATATGAACCAATAATATCATATCCTGCTTTCAGTACAGTATCAAATCAAATTACGTCCTGCATTATTTCCCAGTGAATCTTTCAGAATGTGTTGTGAGGCTATTTTAGCATCTGTTATTGCGACTGTTATTACACTGCTGCTGGTGGTTCAGAGGTGAGCTCGTACCGCAGGGTTTGGTGTTGCAGGGTTTGACCTGGTTCTTCTCTCCTGTACATTTGTGGCCTCCGTTTTTGGGTGGAGGACTGGAACACGAGCGGGTCCTGATGGAGCGTCCTCCGCCGCAGGCTTTATCACAGCGGGACCAAGAGCTCCAGCGAGACCAGCCTCCGTCCACTGAACACAACACTCAACACATTACTGTGTTTATATATCCTATATCCTATATTATATTATTATGCTTCTCAGATAAGTGTCCCTTTTGTTTTAAGTTTGTTAAATATTTTTACTCAGACAACACTAATAATAAAGAAAATGTTTTGTGATGTAAAACTAACAATAATTTGCAAAATAATAATAATTGATAATTAAAAAAATATATATAGATATATATACTTAAAAAAAATCATTATACAATGTAATAATTATACAACAATTATAAAATTAATAATTAATAACAAAAATAATAATAATGAGACATTTCTTTAATAATATTTCATTTGTGCAAACGTTTTGCAACGTAAAACTAACTATATGTTGCAAAAATAGTAAAAAGTATTTAATAAGATTTGATATTTACAAATATACTTATAACAAAATAATAATCATCATCATTATAAAATAACTATAATATATAGTATATAATATATATATATTATATATGTAGTATATCATATATAATAACAATAGTAATAGTTAACGTTATATAATATTATATATTTATTTAATAATATTTAATTTATGCAAACTTTTTTTTACAATGTAAACTAACTATATACTGTAAAAAATGTATTGAATAAGATTTGATATTTACAAATATGCTTAGTAAAAAATAATATATTTTTTATTATTATAAATAAAAAATAAAAATAATTAATAATAAAAAATGTATTTATTTAAAAAAATTAAAAATTTATATATTTCTTTAATAAAATGTCATTCTTATTGACTGCCATTGTCTTGATTTTTCTGTAAATAATCTAATCATTCGTACAACAACGTACAAAAATCTCAAAAAATTATGTGATAAAAGAAGACGTTTTGGAATATAGATTTTTATCTAGATTTTTTTATTTTTTTTTGATAGCTCTGACTATAGACATTACAATCTAAATGTACAAACGAGTGTTTAATCTCTCTCTTATGTTTTAACTCACCGCGGCAGGCCTGAATATTACAGAAGCGGTTTTCCACATTGCCGCCCAGGATGTCCTGACACCAGGTCCCATTGACGCCCGGGGCGAGGAAGGTGCGGACGCGCTGTTGCTGTCCCACGCCGCAGGAGCGAGAGCAGGGGCTCCACTCGCCCCACTTCATCCAGGAGCAGTTCCTGTGAGCGCATTCATGGCCCAGACACACACCACCATCTGACACACAAAACACATTCATATTACACAAAAAACTACACTAGACACATGGTTAACTCCACACAACAAGCAAGCAAGCATGCATGTATGCATAGTATGTGGATTTTCTGCAAGAATCCAACAATGCAATGCACTTGATTTCACCTTCCATTTACATTGCATAAGCAATATGTAAACTGTGTAATTTTTATTAAACTGCCTGTATTAACTGTAAAGTAAATAGAATATAAATAGATGTTATAATGAGGAGGCACAGATATTCAGGTTAATATCATCAGAGGGATGTGTAGATTGAGCTGACTGTACCGGGACACTGAGGCAGGTTACAGACTCGCTCCTGTCGGGTTTCTCCGGAGCAGCGTTCACGAACACACTCCCTCGTACGGACCTTCAGAGCAGGAGAAGCCGGATCACTGCAGCTTCTGGAGCACGGAGTCCACGCCGTCCACTGAGAGAAACCAGCATCCTCGTCTGATGAGAGATGAGCAGACACTATATTACAGGATAATAATAATAATAATAATAATAATAATAATAATAATAATAATAATAATAATAATAATAATAAATAATCAAATGATGATGATTATTATTATTATTATCATTGTTGTAGTTATTGTTGTTGTAAGGAAATAAATAAATAAATCACAACAATATCATAATTATTATCACATGTAAACAAATAAACAACATAATAGTATTACTATTAATAAATTATTCAAATAATAAACATAATCATTAATATTGTTAATGAAAATGTAATGATGTAAATTAATATTTCACTAAATATTTCAAACTAAACTTAACTAAACTCAAATAAAACTTTATTGCTGTGTTGTTGTTGTTGTTATTATTATGTAAACAACTAAATAATAATAAACATTTATTATTATTATTATTATTAATAATAATAATAAACAATTCTATTATTAATATTTGTAAGAAATAATTCAAACAATTAAATATTAGAATTAACACTGTTTATATTATATAACACAATTATTGTTAATAATAAATTAATCAAATAAATAAATAATAAAACAACCTCTGTATTTATTGATTATAGTAATAATTATAGTAATAATAATAATAAATATTTTCATTATAATTGTTGTTAATAATACTGTAATGTAATAAAATTTATAAAAATTATAATTATTATTTTAAAATGAAATATTATTATTTTTATATTATTAATGATTTTATTGTTTTTATATTATTAATAATAATAATAACGTAATAAAATGCATAAACAAATAAATAATAAATATTAATAAACATTTATAAATAAACAAACACAAACAAACTGAATTAATTAATTAATTTTACACCCAACCAGTCATTACCTGGTAAAGATGGTTCCTCTGTCGGAACTGTTACCACTGTGAAGACAGTAAAGAATTTCTGAATTACTATAAAGTAATAAATAAGCAGTTTAAAAATAATATAATCAAAATAATCATGCGTGTTTCTAGCAGTAACATATTTCGAGCATGTACGTGGGCAGTCGGGTGTCTGGCAGTAGGCCGTGTCCAGCAGAGGCCCGTCACAGTCTCGGCCCCCGTGAGCTGGACTGGGCTGGTTACAGCTTCTGCTGCGACTCTTCTGGCCGAGGCCCCCACAGCTGAGTGAACAGGGGCCCCAGGGGCCCCAAGGAGACAGACCTCCATCACGGGGACACGGAACCAGAGAGCAGTTCCACAGTCCGTGTTCACACAAGCTTCAGAAGAGAAACAGATATATTACTGACAAATAGCAAATAGAAAATTCGGTGATTAAAAAATTAGGTGAAAATATAATTTTTCTGTTACCAGGAACTGCATTCATGCATCAGCTCCTCTCCAGACATCAGCTCGGACCCCAGTGTGATGTTCTGGAGGTCAGGGGTCAGGTCAGGGGTCGCTGACATGCTTTGTAAAGAGGTCAGGAAGTTAGTGTCCACCAAACATGGACACTCCTACAAACACACACAACAGCTTTTTAAAATTATTTCACTTACGTAACTATTTTATTACCACTGCAATACAAACTAGGTCAAGAATAAAAACACTAATAACTGTATCCTTCCTTATATATCTTGTATATTATATTTATGCATCTCCATAGTATATTGACAATTTGTATGTTCAAAGGTGGCTGGAGGATATATAATAAATTATATATTAAAAATTACACATACATACAGTATACAGCCGTGGCCAAAAGTGTTGAGAATATATACATGCATGTATATATTTTAGAAAAATATCTTATGTATATATATGAAATATATTTATATATATATTATAAATTATATATTTTTTTAAATATATACTATATGTTTGTGTATTTATATATAATTTATACACATATTATGTAAATTAAAACTTTTATTTTGGATGGGATTAATCACGGTTAATCATTTGACAGCACTAATATATATAATTAATAATAATTATAATAATGTTTAATTTTTATATATAAAAATGTAAGTATACTGTTAGAAATTAGTATGTTAAAATGCCTCTGGAATGAATGAATGAATGGATAAATAAATATAGTATTAATATTTATTTTATGATTATTTATTTTAAGTAAATAAAATTGCAAGGTTGATGATTTTAGCTAAATGCTAATAATAAACTGGTCTGTGGTATGATGATGCAGTTTTATGATATAGTAGTGTTAATAAATACTCTGAAGTATGTACTTTATCATAATCACCAGTGAAGTGTGTATTTCCAGCATGTACATTAATCTGTATGACAGGATTGTGCGCTCACATAAACGCAGGATCCGTTGTGTTGGTAAGTGTTGAGCGGACAGTGGCAGCCCTCCTCACAGCCCTCAGAATAACAGCCCTCGTGACCTCTGACCTGAGAACAACTGAACGGACAGCCTTCACCGCGCTCACACTCCCGATAGAGACGGCCGGGAGGACAGCCCACCTCTGATCGACACACACACACACACACACACACACACTCAAATATATTACAAAAACAGTCAGAGTTTGGTTTAAAATGACTATTTGATGAGAATGAGCCATAAAACACAACCCCCTGAAAGTCATTATACAATTCAAACACTAGCTAAAATATTGAAATATGCAAATGCATACAGAATAGGGCTCAAGGACAGGCACTTCTCTCATAACAGATCTCTAAAAATGGCTGATTTGAATTTGGAGAGAATATCACAGGGGATGCTGGGACATTTCACTTTTAAATGAGGACAGCGTCTTATCTGTTAACCTTGACTGGAGCTCTGAGACCTTCACGCTGACTGAATATTAGATGGGTCTTACAGTCACCGAGATCCACAAAACTACCTGTTTGAGAGCACTTCCTGCTGTCACAGGATCACCGCTCACGGAAGAAGGTTCAATATATAATCAGAGGATAAATCTGAGGTATTAAAATGTTCTTGAAGCCCTCGCATCGCGTTTCAAAACAAACAAGATTTTAAAATACTTTCTGAGAAGAAAACAAACCAATTTCATGAAGGATTTAAGCTGCTGTGAAATCCTGCTCTGTGTCTGTAACATTGAAAAGCTGCTGTGTGCAGAGACAGGAAGCCATTAAAGCAAATCTGACTCAAATATCCTGTCATTTCTCCATCTGGCTGGTTTTTGAAGGGGCTTTACTGCCTGTAAAATCCCACAATTCTGTGTGTGCAACTTTAGTAAGAATAAAAATAGCATCTAACAGGCTGGTTAACACTTCATTGTATTTATACATATTTTTTCCAACTTTTATATTTCTACCAAGAAATAAAATGAGATTCATTCAGTCAGTCATTTATTGATTTAGCATTATTTGCTTGTTTTGAATAATTTCTTTCTTTGTTTATTGTTTAATTAAGCCCCAGTCACACTGACCATCTTAATGGTCATAACATATGCTTTGTCTCCTTAATTATGCATTATTTAATTATTTCACAATATTTATTTATTTATTATTTATTTATTTACAATTACTAATTTTATTTATTAATTTCTATGTTTGTTTTTGTTTTTGTTTGCTTGCTTGCTTTGCATCAAGTCCTAATCACACTGATTAAAAAATGCTTTGTGTTTTTTTTATTTTGTATTTATTTGTTTATTTTTGCATTAAGCCCCAATCACACTAACCATCTTAATGGCCATAAAAAATAGGCTTTGTTTTTGTTTCATTATTTATTTGTGTTTTGCATTAAATCCCCAATCACACTGACCACCTTAAGCATCCAAAATTAAGCTTTGTTTTCTTTAGGCAAAATATCATTTATTTTGGTGGGAAGTATGACCTGGACATGTTTTATGACAAGTTTTGCAAGAGGTTTTTCTGAATTTAGTTTCCTAAAACTATTATTATGGCTGACTGCTCAGAGGGAGAGCTGATCGAGTGTTTGTCGTACCCAGACACACTTGTGTGTTACAGGTCTTGCTCTGGCGTCTCATCCCTGAACACGGTGGCGTCCGGCAGGATCGGCTACGGCTCTGAGTCCCTCCTCCACAGCTGACAGTACAGGCTGACCACGCTGACCAGTCGAACCATGGACCGGAGTCTACAGGAGCCATCATACAGACAGAGATAGAGATTCTGCACTCAGTGTATGTGAAAGGTGTTATCGGTCACACTGACTCACCTGTGCAGCTGTGAGTGTTGCAGGCTTTCTGCTGTCGGCCGGATCCCACACACTCTCTGCCGCCGCTCTGAGGGGCGGGGTTATCACACTCACGTGTCCGGATCTTAGCCCCGCCTCCACACTGGGCGGAGCATTCAGACCAGGGTGCCCATTGGCCCCAGCTGCCGTCGACATGGCAACCAGGAACAGAGTCACACTGCAGGACACCTGCTTCACAGGTGCTGGAAAAAAGGATTGAAAAACATACAATTATAGTTTTGTTTCAAAGTCTAGCTTCCTTAGTGTTTAATCAGCTCACTTTGACACTAAACAATCATGAGAAAAAGCCCACTGTACCAGTTCTGACAGTCAGTGCTGATGGTCTCTCCTGGAGCCACATGATGCCAGTCTGATGGATCCGGCCAAGACCAGGAAACATTGCCTGTGTCTATTCCTGCGGAGATATAAAGTGTTTTGCATGTCATTTCAGTGTGTAAAACTTCTATATAGCTCTATATGTACTTAAGGGTTTGTTTTGGAGTAGTTTTAAGTAATTTAAATCAGTGTTATCATTAACTAAAAATTACATTAATTAAAATAAATTAAACATTTATCAGGAATAAAACAGAGCATAAAAAAAACTTAAACTTGTTTTATTTCAGTTAGTTGTACAAAATTTCAAATTTTCGATTCGTTGAAAGTTGAAGTACTAAAATGACTGAAACTGAAATAAAATCATATTTAACAAAATGTCATGCAAAATTACTAAAGCTTTAATTTAAATTAACTAAAAACTTTAACAAAATCTACAAATAAATTAAACATTAAAATAAATGAAATAATATATTTTGAATTTGTGTTTAGTTTAAGTTAAAGTACTAAAATGACTAAAACTAGAACTTAAATAATTAAAAAAATAATTAATTAAAAGTTAAATAAAAACATTATTTAAAAAAAATACAAATTACAAAACACAGCACAAAATGACTAAAACTTTAACTACAATTAAATAAAAACTTTAACTAAATAATACCAAAAATAAAATGTATAATTAAAATTAATTTAAAAAGTAATAAAAATCTTAAATGAAATGAATTAAATACAGTATTAACAGAAATAAAATATATTTTTATTGCAAAGGCAAACTTTATAATTTTTGTTTGATGTTAAGTTAAAGTACTAAAATTACTAAAACTAAGATTGAAATAAATTATAAAAGAAAGAAATTAATTAAAAAATAATAAAACTAAAAAATGGAATTAAAAAATAGAATACTTTATCTTTAGCTAACTTTAACTGAAATTAATGAAAAAAATAAAATAAAAAATATATTTAAAAAAAACAAACAAAAAAAAAACAACAACATTAAATTAAATAAATTAAACATTAACAGAAATAAAATAGAACATAAAAATCTTAGAACAGTTCAAGCATATAACTGACGTGAAAAAGGGGTAAAAAAGTCTGGGCTGAAATACAGGGGTCTAAAAAAATCAACCAAATAACTAAAACTTAAAATTACCTAAAACTTAAAATGTAAAAATAAAAACGAATTCAAAATATTAATAAATAATAAACAATTATAGTAAAGTAACTATTAAAATAACACAGACTGAAAGAATATTTGTGTTGTGGCAGCAGCACTGAGCATCTCTTCTGTACCTGCGCTGACGTTGTTATATTTACAGCGGCACAGCTCTCTGTCCACACACAGGCCGTCCTGCAGCAGCATGTCTCCTGGACACCCGCAGGTCGAGCTGCATCCCGGAGAATCCACACACTCCGTGTCTCCGTGCAGATCGGAGCAGGAGCGCGGACAGGGCTTCCCACAGGGCCACTGCTCCTGTCCTCCTCCACAGTCTGCAGATGAGGATAGAAATATATCACGACAGGAGTCTGGAATAGTTTCAGGTGTTCATATGACTGTAGAATCAGCTGACCCGAGCAGACGGTGAAGTTATCATGACAGCCACGGCTCTGTCGACTCTCTCCGAGGCAGGACAGACCGCCGAACCGCGCCGGAGGACTGTTACACTCCCTCTGTCTGACAGACACACCGGCACACGCGTCACAGTCTGACCACGAGCTCCAGGAGCCCCACGAGCCGTGGACTACACACACACACACACACACAGAGATCAGGAACATTTAACAACAGACTGACTGCAGGTCATGATCTTTCACATAATTATAATAAACTAAATAAATTCTGAGGGCTGTAAATTGATTTAAATAACCATTAAGCTCTAATTTGCTGAAATTTGCCATATTTACATATTTGTCATAAACACATTTTTTGTCATAAATACATATTTTTTCATATCCAAATGTAATGTTGCATCAAAATGTTCATCTACTGCTGATCGTATCATTTTGAGTAATTTAAACCAGTGCTGTTATTGTTAACTAAAATAAAATACTAAAAACATTTACATTAATTGAAATACTGTACTTTAAAGTTAACAAAAATTAATGATAGAATATAATACTAATACTAATAATAGAATATAAAAAACCAAACATATTTAGGTTAGCTGCAAAGGCAAATTCTCTCATTTCTGCTTAGTTTAATTTGCTATTTAAAAAAAAAACAAAAAAAAAACAAACTAAGACACAACAAAATGATTATAATTAACAAAAATTTTACCCTAAATAACGTCACATCAAAATGTTAATATTTTTACAACTGAAAACTGCTGAAAATTCAGCTTTGAATTACATTTTACATTTTAAAATGGATTAAAATAGAATAGACATTTGAAACTGTAATAATATTTCACAGTATTACTGAATTTACTGCATTTTTGATCAAATAAATGCAACCTTTGCAAGCTTTAGAGACTTTTTTACATTTACTCTGTTCAATATTATAATTTTGTTTATTTATTTATTCTTCTATTCATTTATTATTAATTAAATTAATTCAATTGTAGACACTATTAACTTTTTTTATCTTTTGCACGACTAATTCATCTATAAATTATATTAACATTTTATATGTATTTATACATTCATATTATTTTTAAATGAGTAATAAAAAATCATCTATCTATCTATCTATCTATCTATCTATCTATCTATCTATCTATCTATCTGTCTGTCTGTCTGTCTATCTATCTGTCTGTCTGTCTGTCTATCTATCTATCTATCTATCTATCTATCTATCTATCTATCTATCTATCTATCATCTATCTATCTATCTATCTATCTATCTATCTATCTATCTATCTATCTATCTATCTATCTATCTATCAATCTATCTATCTATCTATCTATCTATCTATCTATCTATCTATCTATCTATCTATCTATCTATCTATCTATCTATCTGTCTATCTATGGTCTGGTTTGATGAAAGTCTCACCGGGGCAGAAGGAGACGGATGGGCATGGCTGTCTCTGGATCTGGACTCCCAGTCCGGCGTGTTCCTCCTGCTGGTCTGGACATGGCGCTCCTCCTGATCTGGGTTCAGGACAGGCGCAGCTCCTGTATCGGGAAACCCACTCCATCCCGCAGGTCTTTGAGCAGGGCGTCCATTCGGACCACTGACACCAGCCTCCATCCACTGACACACACAGAAACACACATTACAATCTAATAACCCACACAGATGACTGAGGTTATAATGAAGGGACGAACCTGGACACGGCTGTTCACCGCAGGCGAGTCTCCCTCCCTCACAGGTGCTGGAATATGACCAAACACGTATGAATCACATGATCTAAATGAATGCAAATGATGTGATCTCTGCGGTGTCTCTGTGATTCTCACCAGTTGTTGCAGGCGTCTGGAGTCGGGACGGTTTCTCCGGGACGGACCCGTCGTCCTGTGTGCAGGTCCAGACAGGGACAGGTGTCCCGCTCCACACACTCCGTCCCATTTGAGTCCAGAACTTTACCATCAGTGCAGTAACAGCCCGGCTCACAGCGCCACTCACAGTACTGCACACACACACACACACACACACACACACACACACAGACATTATCATCACTGTCATCTATCTCTATATCTATCTCTAAAATATATATTTATGTGTTCATGTTATATGCATTATTCAATGCATAGTAAAAAATTATTAGTAATTATTAAAATGTAAGAATATTTATAATTTATATTATATCTTAAATGCATATTAAAATAATCATTATTAATTGTTAAAAGAGAATAAAATATATATTCTGTTTGATTTTATCCTATCTTTCTCTCTCTGTAAAAGTAATAAAATGTATATTTATTTAGATATCATTTATCTATTATTCTTAAACACATCTTTAAAAAAATTAGCAATTATCAAAAAAAGAATAATACATATTTTGTTTATCTATAAAATACATTTACATGTTTCAGATGTATTTATACATTTGTATTATTCTTAAATATATAATAAAAAGTCTATATATCTATCTTTAAAATCCATTAACATTTTATATTTACTTATTTGTTCATATTATATGTATTATTCTTAAATGCATAATAAAAAAAATAATATTAATTGTTAAAAACAATAAAATATATATTATGTTTTCAATTATTTTATTCTATCTATAAAATATATTAGCATTTTATGTGCATTTACAGTATATATTCATATTATTCTTAAATGCACAATGAAATTCCAATCTATCTATAAAATATATTAACATATATTTACATATTCATATGTGTATTATAATCTATCCATCCCTTCCATTTACTTTCATATTACAAATACACTATAAAATACACAGATTTTACTCACAGTGAGGTCGTCACATGATCGTGGACACGAGGGTCCGCAGGCACTAAACACACTTCCTGGCACATGTGAACACGACGACACTAGAGACAGAGATCAGAGTTAGTATCTAATATACATGTGAACACACACACACACACACACACACACACCTGGACAGTGGTGCGTGTTACACAGGATGACTTCAGTCCCCAGTCCTTCACAATAGTCTCCGTCTCCTCCTCTGAAGGGCCGATCACAGTCCCGTCTGCGGCTCCTCACTCCTCCACCGCACGACTTACTGCAGTCTGTCCAGGACGACCAGTCACTCCAGCCTCCGTCTCCTGCAGACACAACAACACAAACCAATCTGACATTTAAAGCGGTCTTTCGTGCTCTTGCAAATCACCGCTGTTTTTGTTTTGATTTATACTCTTATAGTTTTTGTTGCTCTCTGTGTGTGTGTGTGTGTGTGTGTGTGTGTGTATGAGGATAGCAAAATAAAGTAATTATATAAAGTAAAATAAATAAAGTGACATATTATACCCAAAAATTCTTCATACAGAGGACTACCAGTAAAATGTGGGACCAAAATTATTCAGATATTTTGACCTGACCATGTTTTGCTTAAAGGTCATTGCATACTGAGTTCTTGTCATATTTTCTTACCATTTTCTAAACTACAGCAAATAAACTGTGATAACGTGAGAAATGTTCAAGGTGTCTGAATACATTTTGGTTTGACTGTATACACAGTAGTCAACATTTGAAGTGGATCAAAACCTTCCATCAAAGTTGTCCTAAAACCTAAAACCAAAATGCATTCTTGTCTTAGGACAACTTTGATGAACTTTTTTGATCCACTTTAAATGTTGACTACTGTATCTCTCTCACTCACGGCTGCAGGGTGTTGAAGCGCACACTCTGTCCTCTCGGTCCGGTCCCACACAGGGCAGTCCGTTACCAGCTCGCTCCGGATCCGAACAGAAGCGATAGCGCGACTGCAGACCAGCGCCACACGTCACAGAACACACACTCCACGGAGTCCAGGACGACCAGCCGCCATCCACTGAAACACACACACACACACACACACACACAGAGTCTCACACATACATCAGAGAGTGTGTTACATACACAGGAGCATCTCTAAACCTCTTACCGTCACACTCCACACTCATACAGTTCACCAGCTTTCCTGATTCACACGTGCTGCAGAAAGATAATACATAATGAATAAATAACACTGTTATATGTTTATACGTTCATATCATATGCAATCTCATTAAATGCATAATTAAAAATAATTACCAATAATTATATTCGTATAGGTATTACTGGTAAATGCATGTTAAAAATATTATTAATATAAAAAAATATATATATATGGCTCATGTTTTCAATGATTTTGAGGTTTATTAAAATTAATTAATTAAAAAGTGAATCTATTGTTTTGTGGCATGTTGTTACCAGTTGTTGCAGTTTTTGGTGACTGTGGCTCCGGGTTTATACTGCTCTCCATCAACATGACAGCGACAGAGCGACAGAGACACACACTCGCCATCCTAAAACACACACACACACACACACACACACACACACAAAACAAATGACAGGTATACACTCACAGACTCTTCACAGACATAATCAGACATACAGAAACACACACACACCTGTAGAGCCGACCCATCAGGACACTGGCACCCGGGCAGACAGCTGGTGTTTCTCTGGACCTCAGTCCCCAAATCTGCACACAGCAGCTCCTCCCTCACACACTCGACCCACTCCTGACCGTCTGTACAAGCGCTTCCGTTCCCTGAGATCACACACACAGAAATGATGAGGTTAGAGGACTCAGCTCACACAAACACACACTTGTGTCCGTCACTGACCGCAGGGCTGCAGGTTACAGGCGCTGAACTGCTGAGGCGTCCCGTGAGTCCTGACCGGACCTCTGGTTCTGCTCCTGTATCCTCCGCCGCAGGGAACTGAACACTCGGACCACGGGCTCCACGGGCCCTTCACTCCTGAGCACAGAGACCACAAATATCACATGAACGGTCACTTTACAGGGTCAGGCCTCCTGGATAGAGGTTAATGATTTTCTGTTTTATAGGCCTTGAGTGGTTTGAACCATATTTTGGAATAAATCAGTGACGCCTCATAATTATTCATTAGAAGGCGTGGCTTCACAAAGGTGCTCGAGTCATTTAGATTCATACAAACACAAACAGTTCAGCATTATTATTACTGCATTAAAATATTGAATGCCACCCAGCAAAGAGGCCTTCACACTTAGCTTTTGTATTTATTAATTTTTCATTATTTTATATTTATATTTTTTATTTTATATTTATTTTAATTTAGTAACACATAATATATATATATATATTTGTTTCAGGATCATATATATATATATATACATACATACACTGTAAATTATTTATTATTTAATTTTGACTATTTATTTTATATATAGTATATACATTTTTTGGCATTAGAAATTTTATAATTTTTTTTTTGTATTATATGTATAAATATCATGTATGTTATTGTTACATGTATAGAAATTAATGTGTACAATTTAAAATTGAACAAAAAGTTGATCACAATTTTTTTTTTAATAATAATTCATAATTTTCATAATAATTTCAATAATATTTTCAATAATAGTTTTCATTTTAGCATTTTTATTATTTTATTTTAATTTTGGTTAAAGTTTTAGTAAATTTGTTGTTTTTGTCCATGTTATTTTATATATTTAATTACCGGTATTATTTTAAATATGTCCATAAAGTTTTAAAATATTTTTTAAATACTTTTATTACGTCAAGTTAAACAAAATGAGAAATGCTGCCTTTGTAACTATTTAATTTTATTTCAGATAACATTTATTTCAGATATATATATATATATATGTGTGTGTAATTGTAAATTGCTGTGTGCCATTAAAGCTTTTAATATATTTCTTGACCTGCGTTCAACTCTTAATCGCAGAAAGTCGTGTTGTCATGGGGTCACTGTACCGAAACAAGGTGTAATGCTGCACGTGTCCAGTCCGATGCGCTCGCCCTCGCAGGCACGGCCACCAAACGCCGGCGCTGGATTGGTTCCTGAACGATAGCGGCGTCTGATGCCCACGTCACACGTCCGACTGCATGCGCTCCAAGCCGTCCACTCACTCCACCCACAATCCACTGCAGAGAATAAGAACAAATACAAGCAGATGAGAAAACCCTTCTCAGGCCAGGCAGATGAAAAACAGAACAGTGTGTGTGATTCTCACCAGGACAGGGCGCTGTTCCACACTGCATCTCTCCATTAACACACGTGCTGTGAGCGAACACAAGAGACTGTCAGACCAAAGCAACACGAGAAGTGATAAACCGTTTATCATCTTAATCATTATAATAACTTTACAACACTGAAAAATCTCAAGGGTGGTTGACATGTTACTGTAATATTATAGCAGTATCATGCAGTATTACATTATAATTAATTCAAGACTATTTTAAAAAAAAATGTAATCTTAAATATTTGGAAAAATTTTACTTTTAAAAATGCATTGGTCATTCTGACTATTTAAGTGAATATTTAAGTATTCAAAAATTAATTGAATTCAAAATTAGACAAATCCTGTTGAAAAAAATGGTCAAAGGTAAAAGAAAGTCAGTTCTTGCACAAAAAGGCCGCATTTATTTGATCAAAAATACAGTACAAATTGTGAAATATTATTACAATTCAAAATAACTGTTTTCTATGTGAATATGTGTTAAACTGTAATTTATTTCTGTGATCAAAGCTGAATTTTCAGCATCATTCCTCCAGTCTTCAGAGTCACATGATCCTTCAGAAATCACTCTAACATGCTGATTTGCTGCTCAAGAAACATTTCTGATTATTATCAATGTTGAAAACAGTTGTGCTGCTCAATATTTTTGTGGAAACCGTAACACATTTTATTTTTCAGGATCCACAGATGAATAGAAAGTTCAAAAGAGCAGCATTTATTTAAAACAGAAATTGTCAGTAACATTAGAATTGTCTTTACTGGCACTTTGGTCAATTTAATGCATCCTGAATAAAAATACGAATTTAAAGTAAGTTACCAGTTGTTACAGCTGTCGTTGGGCACGCTGTCTCCCTGCATGTACAGCGCCCCCTTATGGTAACACGGGCAGCGGTGGAGAGGCACACAGGTGTTATTGAACAGATAGAAACCAGGAGAACAGTAACAGCCATCATAACACTCGGTGGCACACTCCACATCCGCCGTGGCATCCAGACACACTCGCGGACACGCGCCCCCCTGAGCCTCGCACTGAGCCTTAGACAGGAAGCTCATGCCGTCCGGACACACACCTGCAGCACACACACACACACCAGTCAAACACGCACATCAGCAGAAGCTATGGAGAGGTTCCAGCAGGTTTATGTGTGGTTTACCAGAGCAGGGCTGGACGTTGCAGTCTCGTGTCTGTATGTGCGGCCCGGGACAGCCGAGGCCTCCGTACAGCGGCGGAGGAGAACTGCAGAAGCGCTCTCTCGTCTGAACACCAGAGTCACACTCAGACGAACAGACAGACCAGCTCGACCAGGACGACCAGCCGCCGTTCACTACAGTCACATGAGATACAAACTCTCAGAGAAACTGCAGCGCTTGACAAAAATTTGAGCTTGTATAAGTACAGAGGATTTTTTTTTTTTTTGTGAAGATTAATTAAATTTCGTATTTGTTTCCACTTTAATAAAGAATTCAATTATTTTCTTTTTATTCGATTTTTATTTGGTAATACTATTTTTTTGTAATATTTCTGTAATTTTATCATTTTATTTTTATAATTTCTTATTGTGAATTAGCTTTTATTTTTATGCTTTTTATACCATATGATTTATACTAGCAATTTTTTTATGTGTTGGTCATTTTTAGTTAAAAAAAAAAAAAAGATTACTATTTAGGTCTAATTTATATTTTAGCTTTAGTTGTAGTTCAGTTTTCATTTTAATTTAGGTTAAATTTTTAGCTATTTTTGTATGTGCTTTTGTCATTTTTGTTCGTTATTTTAAGATTTTATTTGGGTTTCATTTCATTTTCATCAGGTCTAATTTAAGTTCAGTTTTATTTTTGTTAATTTTATTTTCATTAATAATAATAATAACTGTTAATAATAAGCTATATATTATATATTATTAATATTTATATTTAATTTTATTATTTATTTTAGAATGACTATTTTAATTAATATATTATAATAATGTTTAGGTAAAATTTGCCTTTACTCTAAAATTAAAAATTGGACTTTATTAACATATTTGGTCATTTTATTAATTTAGTACTTATTTATTGTTTAAATATGAAAGACAAAAATGAATGTGAAATGTAAAAATGAATGGTGAAACGTCAACTTATCAAAAGCTTTATGCATCTTTGCAACTAAGAGCAAGTGAGCAAGAAAGAGAAATCTAATTTCCAGTGCTATAATGAAGTGTGTTTGGAGATGTCGTGTGTACCGGGGCAGTGGATGGTGTTGCACGGCTCGTGTTCTTCCGCGTCTCCTCCACAGGAGGTGCTGGTGTGTGTGTGATTACAGCTTCTGAAGCGCCGCCTCAGTCCCACAGCGTCCACATGATGAAAACACGTCTTACTGCACTCGGACCACAGCGTCCACTCGCTCCACGACTCTCCGTCAGGACCTGCACACCTCACAGTCACTATCTGCTCTAACACTAGTGTTATACACTAACAGTGTGTCCTGACGTTACCCTCTGAGCAGGACGTGTAGCACCGACGGGCTTCAGTCGAGTCTCCTTCACACGGCTCCACATGCACCGCTCCTACTGGACTCAGAGGAGATCTGTCCATAGACGATTCATTCATTAATAATTCAAAATATATGAATAAAAATGTATTTTTTCAATGCAATAAAAACAAGTTTGCTTGTGAAAGTTATTGTGTGGTAATCAGCAAATTTATTGTGCTTCACATGCATAAAAAACACAACAGAATATAACTTTAATAAACGGGTCATAAATGAGTCGGTCCACCTGTAACGGTGCTGTATTCCTGTCCCACAGCTGCTATCACACGACGTCCATGAAGACCAGGCCGACCAATCACAGCGAGCGACACAGCTGGATTCATCACAGGTGACACGCCCTTCTTTACACACACTGTGTGATTGGATAAAACATCATGACATGCATTTACAGCATTAAACACGGCCAGATCATCAGAAGAACCGCTCAGCAATCAAAGGAATCTACTGACCATGTGCTGCAGCTGCCGTTACTGACTTCCTGTCCAGGCTGGACGACCGAACCCTCCCATAAACACTCACATTTGCTGGCATTGACACAACGGCCGTCTTGCAGGAAGAGCCCATGAGGACAACGACATCCTAACCAACAAAAGACCAATCATATATACATAAATCATGTATTATAATTTATCTTTTGGCCTTTCTCTCTGTAATAATTATTTATTATTTTCAAAATGCAACATTAAAATAGTTTATTAAATATTACTAAAATAAGAAATTAAAATAATAAAATAATATATTATTTTAATATAAATAATTAAAAATAATTAATACAATTTCTTATTTTAGTTAATAAATATTAAAATAACAAAGAATTATTACATTTGTTTATTTTTATTAAAATAATACATTTAATATAATAAACTGTAATAATAATAATAATAATAATCATTTCCTTTTCAAATTACTATATTTCTATACTATATAATATATATTTATTTATTATTATCATTATAATAACTAGTAATAATTAATATTATAAAAATCAAACATACAATAAAATGTATATATATATATATATATGAAAAAGTGTATATTATAATTTCTAAAATATATTTATTTTATAAATATACTAACTCTGCATATCTGTATTGATAAATTACATCAATATAAATAAATTAAATCAATATAAATACATCAATAAATATAAATAATTTGAGATACAATACCAGAGGACAATACATAAAAAAAAAAAAAAAAAACTGATTAATTGTAATAATTTAAAACACACCTTGAAACGAAGGTGAGGTTGTACCTGTAGTGCAGTTTAAGGTGCAGTTCCTCTCAGAATGGAGGTCAGAGCAGGTAACGGGACACGGGTCGATTTTTCCAGCCAAACAATCCGACTCGTCCACCAGGATCATTCCTCCAGTGCAGCCTGCAGCAAACAATCTCATTCAACAAGAGCATACAGTAAACTACAAATAATAGCCTGCAAAAACTGTCTACATTTCAGAATAAGGACTGTTGCACTACAGCAAACTATAACTTCATGCAGCAATCATGCATAGTTTTTAAACCAGCATGCAGCACGTGAATATGAGAAGTGTAGCATCGCTCACCGCTCTGTGTGTCTGTGTCCGGGCCGCAGGTCTGTGTGTTACACGTGTGTGTTTGTCTGCTCATCCCCTCACAGTCTCTCCCACCGTTTTTGGGCGGAGGGTTCGAGCAGGTCCTGTTCCTCACCATCAGTCCTCCACCACACGGGACGCCACAACCGGACCACTGCGTCCACTCCGACCACTGACCGTCCACTGAGAACAGAGAATTCATCAGAGAAGACAATGAGCCTCAAATCCGTGCGTTACAGTGATTTTACTGTTTTTAGAGACGAGAGCATACCAATCATAACACATTCAGCTCAGTTTGGACCCAGAAGAGTACTTTAAAAAAAATCTAATTTGATGAAATGAAAACAAAAATGGGTTAAGACTATGAAAATACACATATTTTTAAAAGAAATAATAATAAAATTTAAGACTATTAAATATTATTAAAATAATAATTATTTCCTTTTCAAATGACTATAGTTTAACACTTTTATTTATTATTATTAATATTACTAGAACTTTTATTTATTATTATTAAATACCTGGAAAAAGTATGTATAACATATAATGATAATAATAATAATAATAATAATAATAATAATAATAATAATAATAATAATAATATATTATTATTATATGTGTAGCCTCTTTCCTATATTTCTCACACACTTTTAGAACTGAATTTTAATGATACACACACACATACACAAAACACATAACAAATATAAATGACATAACAAATAAACTATTTAAAAAAACATACAAAAAATAATATTTTTAAAAATGCATATTGATCATCCAGCATGAAAAAAAAAAACTTTTTCATCTGAAAGCCATGACTTTTGCAAGTCAAATTAATATATTTTGTTTTAAAAAATTCCATGCTAACATTTATGTTATTTTAATGTCGTTTTGTAAAATATTGTGCATATGTTTCATAAATTATGACTGTTTTTCAGTTACAAGATCAGCAGAATTGAATTAAATTAATTTCAATAATTAATTATTAACTATGTCAATTCTCAGATTATTTGTTTTTATAAACTTCATATAATGATATATTCAAATATAAATTTCTCATGCATATATGCAATATATTTTTTTGCATTGCTATAGTTCATGTATAACTTGAAATTTATTGAAACTTATTATTAATAGAAAAGGGGTGACTGTAGTAATAACACAATAACATTCACAACTTTGAAGTGTTTGCACATTCACTCACTGATGAGAAGTTATTAATCAGATAAAATCTGGTTTCAGTTGAAAAGTCTTTTAATTTCGACTGTTCTATAATATTATGTCAAATAGTATGCAGAATGCATTATGAGTGTTAATACAGAAACATGTCTGTACCAGGACAGGCCTGCAGGAAACACGCGCGGCTGTCGAACTGTGCGCCGCCGCAGGATCCACCCGGCCGGGCGTCTCTCAGGATGTTCCTCTGGCGGAAAAGTGAGCCCAGACCACACGACACACTGCACTGACTCCAGGACGTCCAGGGAGACAGAATACAGTCGACTGCAGGACACAAACAGACCTCTCAATCCCACAATGCACCTGACCTGAGATCAGCTCACATATAGACATCTGCTGGACTCACAGCAGTCGCTCTCGTCCGAGCCGTCGGCACAGTCTCTGCGCAGGTCACATCTCTTATCCAAACTCACACACTCGCCGCTCCAGCAGCTGAACTGTTTGTCGGAGCACAATTTGGGCGGCAGGGGGCGCTGAGAGGGTGTGACGGACCCTGAGGACAGAGATTAGTGCTATTCATGTTTCTGTGATTGAGACAAATAATGTTAAAAATGGTCAATAAATGGTTTTAATATGTGTTAGGAGAGTCAACACTATTAAAAATAAAATTTCAGCTTGTCCTTTACTAGTTCATTAAAAAATAATAAAATAAAATAAAATAAAATAAAATAAAATAAAATAAAATAAAATAAAATAAAATAAAATAAAATAAAATAAAATAAAATAAAATAAAATAAAATAAGTGTGCATTACAAAAAGTGTTGTGAGTGTAAAATGTGAGAAAAAAAACAGTCAAATATAACAACAAATTATAAATAAAGCAAATATTTGTTTTTAATTCTGAAGTTTAAGGTTAGTCTGTAGTCATAACTATATAAACAAATCAGACTGTTTATAAAAACATTTTTAAAACAACTTACTGATTCACCTGAATAATTGTGACAGTGTTGAAAAATAATTACATATAAAATTCAGTAACTGAAATAAAGCTGAAGTATAAATATTAAATGAAACTTTAAAACCGTTCATCAAATGCAGAAATGTTGTCTTGGCAAAGAACTGAAATAAATTTATGCTGAAGTACTAAATAAAAAAAATTGTATATTAAAAATATTTAAAATTATGAACTATTAAACGAACCCCAAAATTAATAAAAATGACAAATGCACATAACAAAATTATTAGAATGAAAACTGAAAAAATAAAAATAGAAGCTAATTCAAAATATTAATAAATATTATAACAGTACATAAATAATACTAAAATAATGTGTCATATTTGTATATTAAGTTAAATGCTGTTTGTTGTTGATGGTTGACTTTATATGAATCATGATGTTTTAGTTCTGCATATTTGGTATACAATAATGCATTATTGTTTCTGTGCAAAATAAATATTATTCTGCATGCAGAAATAAATTAAATCACAGTTCTGACAGTTATTATTTAAAAAGATAAAGCTCTTAAATAACTTCTAGATAATTAGCTAGTACTTTTTCAGAGGCGTATTTGACTGTAATTTAATTACTTCAGTTATGACGAGCAGTTTCTATGCAGGCTGCTCAACACTGATGGTGTGTAATTAGCAAAATAAATGTTTTGTTTTTACCACAGCGATCTTCATCGGATCCGTCGGGACAGTCCTCACGGCCGTCACACACAAGAGCAGCTTCCACACAACCGAACGTCCTGCAGGCAAACTGTCCTTCCACGCACACAATTCTGGGTAAACCATCATCAGAGGGTGTAGATGTTTCCCAGAATCCTTTGGAAAATAGATTACAGTATTTTGAAAGCATTTACTATTGTTGTACACCATCACCTGCTGTGTCAAACACACAAACACACACCTGTCGTGTTGAAGTAGGGTGTCGGTGTCAGAACATGAACGCCCGGTTCTCCCGTCGGACCGACAGCAGGTGGCGCTGTTGTGATGTGGGTCGGCGGAGCCACTCCTGGGCTGCCGTCCTGTGGACTCTTGGTGTGAAGTCCAGGACGTCCAGAGGTGTAGTTATAGTGACCAGGACCTCCTGTTGGTCCGGTGTGGGTCTGTAATCCTGGTACACCAGGTGGCGCTGTGGTCACTTCACTGCTAGGGGTGACCAACTCATCTGAACAGAACAATGAAAATTATAACTCTATTAGTTGGAGGTTAGTTTTGGAGGTTGATATAAAAGATAATATTATATATATATTACACATTGCATTATATAATGCTTAAAGAAAATGCTAAAAAAAAGCTATTTTCCATTAACATGTATTAATTAATAAATTATATTTCATGCATAGAATACAGAATTAATTAATGTTTGCTATTTTTATTTAAAATCTATAAAAATAATTAAATTATTTTTAAAATCTAATTAAAAATTGCATTAAAGTCTTTTTTGGATTATAGCAAAGTTATTATCAGTAACTAAAACTAACACCAATGTTTGTTACATGATAAATGTTCTATAACTGAAATACAATCAAATATTTAAAAAAAGAAAAGAAAATTATTTTATTTTCACCTAGTTGCCAAGGCAACATTTCTCATTTTCGTTTAGTTTAACTTGAAGTACTAAAATAAATCAAATTAAAACTGGAACAAAAAATTTATAATTTAGAAAGAGAGAGAAAAAGAGAGAGAGAGAGGGATGCATTTTAAAAATAGTAAAAATGACAAAACATGAAGTGACTAAAATTGTCACTAAAATTAAAATATAAAAAATAAAATAAAAATCATAAAAACTATAATGGTATACCAGTAATACCAAAATAACATTGCTTTACGGTGAGTTTGAGGTTTTAATGTGTGAAAATGTTTAATTGTAATCATAATGTCATAATGTAAAAAAAAAAAAAGTAACTGTCATTAAAATATGATTCAGCTTTTTTTATGTAAAATCCATTTTTTGTTGTTTTTACTGTGGTTTGAAATGTGACCCTGGAGTCTGGACCACAAAACCACTCTTAAGTGTCAATTTGACAAAATTGAGATTTCTACATCATAAGCCTTCCATTGATGTATGGTTTGTTGGACAATATTTGGCTGAGATACAACTATTTGAAAATCTGGAATCTGAGGGTGCAAAAAAATCTAAATATTGAGAAAAACGCCTTTAAAGTCATCCACATATTCTTAGCAATGCATATTACTAATCAAAAATTAAGTTTTGATATATTTTCGGTAGGAAATTGACTAAATATCTTCATGGAACATGATCTTTACTTAATATCCTAATGATTTTTGGCATAAAATAAAAATGGATAATTTTGACCCATACAATGTGTCTTTGGCTATTGCTACAAATATACCCCAGTGACTTAAGACTGCTTTTGTGGTCCGGGATCACAAATATGACCTGGTCACTTGATCACCCAGGTCTCTGAGAAGTAATGAAAACTAAAAAGAAAAAGCAGCAGGCAGCAGTCGTACCTCCTCTACATCCCAGCACCTCCACACGGAGGTAGAAAGTGTGGCGAAACTCTACAGGAATGATCCGGAGAAATCGAGCTCGGACCAATCTGTCCAACCAGCGTGTGACGGGCGTCCGGCTGACCATCCTCACCTCAAATATCTGGCACAGACACAGCAATAAACTTCATTTACACATCCATTTCATTCCTAAATCTTTCATTTTAATCAACACAGCTCAATCATGGGTTTGATTACCTTCGGAGGAGAGCGTCCGTCTCCAGTCTCAGTGAAGTTGATGAAGTGGTTCTCCACTAAAGCGAAGGCCAGTCTGTATTTGGTCAGGTATCCCCACATGCGCTCACTGCCCTGCGTCACAACACCCGAAATCCACGTGGGCTCCAGGAAATCCACCTGGAAATACGGATGAGGGTCTCCGGGCAACGGACTCCATCCGGGCTCCATCACCATCCTGAGATTGGCCATTTACAAATACCAAAACAAACACGTCATCAAAGGCATCAGGGTACATGTTGTGGTTGATCTTGTTTATTCTATTTGTAAGATGAGATAATGGTCATATTTTTTGTTTATAACCTTAATTCATAATAAAATGCTCACACATTGGGTACGACGTTGAGCCGGCCTGCGTCTGCAGGATTATTCTCTCTGTATGAAGACGAGGTCAGCTGACCATAATGGACACGCCCATCCTCCAATCCCAGAGCAGAGGAACAGACACCTGATGGGTGACAAACAGGTAAGAGTCAGCTTATTACAGTGAACTAAAACCATAAAAAAGTTTTTTATTTCAGCTAGTCGTCAAGGCAAGATTTCTCATTTTCATTTAGTTTAACTTGATGTACTAAAATAACTAAAAATAAAATATAAATGAATAAAAACATATAGATGTTTTTTTTCTTCTTCTTATATTTTTTTTTAATGAAAACACAAAAGAAAATTATTAAACCTTTAACTAAAATTAAACTGAAAAATTTAAATTACATTTTTTTTAAGACAATTCAGAATATTAACAAAAACTTTACTAATATATCATATGAGTTCCTACCTTTCTGACCAGGTCCTTCCTAGGAAATGCAAAGAAAAAAAATTAAACAATTTAAAATTTAATTCCAGGATTAATTACAATTACTATGTATCTGATATACAACTGATAAACATTAAAAAGAAAAACAGAATTCAATAAAACACAACTATAAGCAATCTTCTGGACAGCAGAGTCACAATAGTACTATTTAAGCTCTATCAACACCATTTGTGCCATATTATGTCAAAGAAAATGAGACATATTTAATAAATACAATATAAAACATTTTGCATTGTGTTATAAATTTTAATATCATTATTTTTAATATTAATATTACCATTATTTTTTAAGTGATATGGCTATACTTATGACTTGGGCACGTCATTGTCAGATTTGCTTTAACTGTGATTCTAGTTAACAGGTTAATAGGTTAAGTCTCACGGTGGTGGTCAGGGCACTCGGAGTGGTCACAGGTTTCTTGCTGGGCGTCCTGAGAGGGGCGGCGGTGGGGGTGACGTGGGTAATATTTGTGTGTGAACAGTCTCTCTCATCTGCTCCATCAGGACAGTGAGGAACTCCATCACAGCGGCGCTGCGCCTCAATGCAGCGTCCTGGAGGAGGACAGGAGAACTGACCCGACGGGCAGACCGCGGGTCTTCTGGTAGGAGCGGGACGAGTTCCTGAACATAAAAGAAATATTTCATTTATAACAAAATAAAGTGTAAAGCAAGAAAAAAAGCACGGAAAAACTGAAGCCTACTTTAAGGATGAATAAGAGTTTTGCACTGTGACATTATTTATATTTTTATAAATTCCAATTAGTTTTTGTAATTCTCATTATTTTTAATGGCGATTTTCATTTTAAATAAATGCATTAGTGACATGCAGTATTTGTTCACTTATTTAAATATGTAAAATCTGATGCATTTTTAATTTTTTTTGGTTGTGGGGTAAAATGCATTATAATTAGTGCTGTCAAACGATTAATCGCGATTAATCGCATCCAAAAAAAAGTTTTTGTTTACATAACATATGCGTGTGTGTATTGTGTATATTTATTATTTTGGATGCAATTAATCGTGATTAATCATTTGACAGCACTAATTATAATAATTAATGATATATTTTCAACTTGATAAAACACTAAATCAAGGACTTTTTCCCCTGAATATATTCCAGCTTTATTTTACAACATCATTATTATACCATTATAATATTTCTTAATATTTTTAATTAATGTTTTTTTTTTATTAAATTAATTTTGTTGTGTTTTGTCATTTTTTTATTTGTTTTTGTCAAAAATAGTCTATTTAGTTTTTATCTTCCATTTCAGTTTTAGTAATTTTATTACGCCAAAGAAAATAAATAAAAATAGCAACTAAAAGAAATAAAGCTAAGAAATAAAAAAGTTTTTTTTGTGTTGTTTATTTTATTCAAATTATCATATATTTTGACAAATATTTTTTGTTGTAGTTAATGATAGTAACACTGGTACCCACCGCAGTTGAGCTCATCTGTCCCGTCACCGCAGTCGTTGATCCCATCACACAGCGCCCCCTGTGGACCAGCAGGAACACAGCGGCCGTTACCGCAGACGAACTCGCTTTCTCTACAGGGACGCAGCGGCGGGACAGGAGTTGACCACTCATGCTCTGATGGGAATGAGAGTCAGAGAATTTTAGATGCATTTTAGGGCTGTTCACTTGCTGTTCTGACAACCAAAATGTAATGGAGAAGGAAACTAAAGATACCGTCAGCACAGCCCATGACTTCGACTCTCAGATAGATTCCATTCTGAAAATCATGAGGCAGAATTCGTACAAAGTGAGCCGACACCATTCGGTCCAGACGGGCCAAAGCTACGCCACGGTCATCACTGTTTCCCTGAAACACCTGGAAGAAACGTTCAGAAAAGCCAAATATAAATACCTATTTCTTAAAGGTGTAGTATGTAATATTGACTGTTAGTGGTTGAAATGGTTACTGCAGTACAAATTTAAAATACTTCAATACAAAATTACACAAAATATTGTATATCTTTGAGAAGGGAACTGCAGCAGACAGAAAAAAGTCAATGTTTCTGTTTTGCTGCATGTAGTGTTTAAGTGGGACATGAATTGACGTGAGATGTTGAGTGATTGTGTGTCACCTTAGCTTTGGGTCTGGCGTCTGTGATCAGCTCTTTATATGTGAACCACTGACGTCCGTCGCTGCTGAACTGAAGATAGAAGCTGGAAACAAACGTGTCAAACACGCCACCACCCTGCGTCAACACGCCTGCAACACCACAAACAAACAACACGTTACATTTTATTTAGCTTTATTATGAAAAGCAAAGCTTCACTGTTATGGTCTTGAATTAGCCATATTTCAGCACCAGAAAAACACAGACAAAGCAACCACTGAGAACAACTCAGCAAATGCCAAGAAACACCCCAGAAACCACCCAGAGAAATCTTCAAAATGCCTTGCAACAATCTAGCAACTACACAGCAATGTCCTAGTAACTACCCATAAAACCCTATCAACTACCTAGCAATGCCCTAGCAACCATCCAGAATTCCTTAGAAACTGCCAAGCAACCACACAGCAATGCCCTAGCAACCACACAAATAAACCAACAAACAACCTAGCAATGCCCTTGTAATCACCCAGCACACCCTAGAAACCAAACAGCAATGCCCTAGACCACACTAGAAACTGCTTAGTAAACACATTACAATGCCCTAGTAACCACCCTGATAATCCTAGCAAACTGACTGACATTTCCCTTGTAATCAGCCTCCGCAACCTAGAAACCACACAGCAAAGCCCCAACAACCACCCAAAACACCCTTGAAACTATCTAGTAACCACACAGCAACACCCTAGCAATCGCCTAGCAACCACATAGCAAAACCCTAGCAACCACCCTGAACACCCTGGCAACCGCCTAGTAACCAAAAGGCAACACCCAATCAACCACCTAGTATCCACATAGTAACACCCAAGCAACCACCTTGAACACCCTAGCAACCCCCTAGTAACCACATAGCAAGATCCTAGCAATCACCCAAAACACCCAAGCAACTCCCTAGTAACTGACTAGCAACTTCCTAGTAACCACATAGTAAAACCCTAAAAACCACCCTGAACACCCTAGCAACCACCTAGTAACTACACAGCAACACTCTAGCAATCACCCTGAACACACTAGCAACTCCCTAGTAACCTCATAGCAACACCCTAGCAACCACACAGCAACGTCCTAGCAATCTCCCAAAACACCCAAGCAACTCCCTAGTAACGGCCTAGCAACCTCCTAGTAACCACATAGCAAAACACTTTCAACCATCTTGAACCGCCTAGTAATCACATAGCAACACCCTAGCAACCTCCTAGTAACCACATAACAACACCCTAGCAACCACCCAGAACACTCTAGCAGAAGCCAAATGCTTACTGTTGCCACAGCAAGCACCACCCACATTTTCTTCAGAAAATGTACTAGTTATTATCATTATTATTTACAGTTTTTGCAGATTGTAACTTGTAAATGAATTGCACATTTAAATATACAGCATTGTTTTGTCACTAAATGATATATGCTGATATCATCAGCATTCTAGGACTGTACTCTTGGACTGTATGTTCTTAAATGAGCCGTTGTTTGTGACCTGTGATGTTGTAGTGTCTGAGCAGGTCTATCTGGAGGTACGGCCCGCGTGACGAGTGTCTGTGCTCCTCAGGGGTCCCGGCCGGGAGCTCTCTGTACTCCTCCGGCTCCGGGCTCCAGCCCTGCAGGTCGCTGTGGGGGTCCCGAGCGTGCAGACGTCCCGCTGACGGAGGGTGACCGGGCTGATGGGACGAGGCGCTGAAGCTGCTGGCGGGGAGCGACTGAACGCCCAGAGCGGACCAACACTCATCTATAAAACAACACACAGAATACAGTATGTGAAAACAAAGAGATAGAAATAACTCAGATGCATCTAAGACTAAATCAATAAATATAATAAAAACATCTTTATATTATACAATATACATGAATACTTGTTGTTACAGGTTTTACATTTTCACAAGACTTCTATCACAATTCTGACTTTTTTTCTAAATATTGTGCAACATAAACTTGCAATTCTGACTTTTTTCTCAAGCTATAAAGTCAGAATTGTGAAAAAGTCAGTCTATTTTTCCCTCAAAACTGAACTTTATAACTCACAATTGTGAGTTTACATCTTACAATTCTGAGAAAAAAAAAAGTCAAAATAGCAAGAAGCAACTGTGAGATGTAAACTTGCTATTGAGATTAAAAAAAAAGTCTGAATTGTGAGATATAAAGTCATAAGAGATAGAGGGTGAAAGCTTTTGAACAGGATCATAGTGTGTAAGTTTTTTTGTTTAAAGATCCTTTTTTTTCATTTAGTACTGCCCTGCAAAAGCTACAGAAGAATGTTTCTCAAAAGACAATGAAGTACAGTTTACCCTCATCATCCAATTCAAAGAGTTTACACCCCCGTGCTCTATGAGCATCTTGTTTCTTTCAATTGTGAACAGATGGATCTCATAATAACACAAGCCACGACTAGAAGGGGTTGAATAATGTGAAATTTGCTGGAAAACCAAAGAATGTGCTGGACCTGGAGGATTTTTCTCAAGAACAGCAGGCAGGTCAAATAAGGCACTTATGAACATAAACAGTCATGGATCATTCACGTAACTACACACATAATTTAGAATCAAGGGTATGTAAACTTTTGAATATGTAAACATCTGAAATAGTTTTTTCAGGACAGTATTAAATTAAAAATAACATGTAATGCTTATGATCCCTCTTATTTTATTCAAGTTAATAACACTTACACTGATTCTGCAAGGGGTATGTGAACTTTTGAGCAGAACTGTCTGCATACATACGTATATTACTGACATTCAAATTAGAAATAGGTGAGTAAATCAGTGAATGGCAACTGTTGGTGTGTTTAATAATGGTACGGATCAGCGTTGCCAACTACTTTTCAGGGAAAGTTGCTAAAGGAAGGTCGATTTGTTAAAGGTTGCTAAATGACGTTGACCTTACAAAATCATAAAGCAAAGTTGTGTCACTACATCAAATCTCAGCAAAAAAATATTTAACTATTTTGAAATACAACATTGAATTATTGAACACATTTTGAATAATTATAATTTAAGTTTTATTTTTTAGTTTTATTAGCTATAGTAAACTAGTAAATCTACACATTCTGAACAATTATAGTTTTAAGCAGTGTATTAGTTAGCATGCCACACTCTGAGAAAAGTCTGTAAAAATAGGACACAATCTATGTTAACAGGAATTTTCTGTAGTTTAACTTTTTACAGGTTATTACACATTGTATTTTGTGTTTTTGGGTTACAGGGTTTCAACAGATAATGGATAACGTCCTGGAAAATTACTGGTACCTTTTCCATTTTTCTAGCTATTTTTCTTACAGTGTACTAACTGATCAACAATCACTGATACAAGCTACTAACAAGGTGTATCATAAATGAACAATTATTCAATTATTATCATTAAACTTAACTATTGCAAATAGCAGCTAACTTAATTCACACGATGTGTGTACTGCTAGGCATCTTTGATTTCCTCTTTTGTGTAATTTAGATGCAAAATGTGTGTCTTTTTATTGTATTTGAGTCACTTATCAAAAGTTGCTAAAAGTTGCCAAATAAATATTACAAATAGCTAAATTTGTTAGCAAATAGCAAATTTGTTGCTTGATGCTTTCGGAAGAAAAAGTTGCTAGGGTAGTGTGAAAAGTTGTTAAATGTAACAACAAAATTGCTAAGTTCTCTACAACTACAAATTCCACTGTCATAGACGCTCAGTTGTTTTGCACCAAATTTACCTTCATAGCACTGGTGTATGTTTGAATGAAACTGACCTGCAGGTGGCAGAGGGTATGTCGGGACGGTCGGAGGGCCCTCTGGTGGTGTGGAGGGCCTGAGTGTTATCGGCAGGATCATTGGTGTAGTGGTCATGATAGTGCTGCCATTACCTGACAACACAACAATACAGACTTCTGCGTGAACAACAGCACGTTCTGACTGCGTGAATAATCTAGTGTTTTTATGAATGCAAAAACCACAAGCATAAAATAACAACTATGACAAATATGTTAAACCTTTTTCTTCACAATAGCAACACTTGTCTCCTTCCCCTGGAATCAGAATATGACCCTGAAACAGAGAAAAAAACGTTAAACCTGAACATGCAATATCGGTGACAGTTTATAATGTGGTCCCATTAGTAAATGTTAGTTATAGCATTAACTAACATTAACAAAGAGCAATCTATTTGTTATAGTATTTATTAATCTTTGTAAGTTAATAAAAACACAACTATTATTTCACTTTAGCTCAGGTCCATTAAATAATATTAAAAGATGTTTCAGAGCAGTTTCAGAGTAATAAACAGAAAAATAAATTCATTAATTATGAAACAAATACAATTTCAGGAATGAGGCAATAATTTAATGATCAAGAAATTAAAATAATAATGAAATTTAAATAACATATTTTCATGTTCATGGAGTTCAAATGATATGCAGGTAAACAAATAAAATGTTTAATATTTTTAGTAAGTGTTTTATTTAGAGTGATTTTGTTATAAAAGTATTCATTAATTTATTTAATTTTACATTTCTACAATTTAATTAATTATTAGCTTTTCATCAACTCAGATTCAGGAGAGTTTGGTTTTATTCTCATCTGACAGGGTCAGTTTGGTTAAATCAATAATATTACTGAATATTAAGTGTCTTTTAACACACACACACACACACACACACACACACACACACACACACACACACACACACACACACACACACACACACGCGCACGCACGCATGCACACACACACACACACACACACACACACACACACACACACCTGTGGGCATCCAGTGGCAGCGTAAGGACAGTACGGGACGCACTGCACCGTGAGGTCAGGCAAACACTGGCACATCTGACACTGACCGCCTTTCCAGCGCTCGCCCACCGCATGTGTGTGTCCATGATATTCACACTCACTGCACGGCTCGGTCTGACAGCTGAGAACACACAAACACACAAATACAGCAGGAAAAATATCATGAACATCCGCAAGCATTGCACTAGAATCATCATGGGTTCGATTTCCAGGGAAAGCATGAAATAATCAAATGTATAATGCATTTATGCAATGTAAGTAGTTTTTGGACAAAAGCATCTGCTGAATGCATTAAAGTGACTAATCAGAACATCTGCTAGAGCAAAATGGCAGATGTGTGTTTTACATTTCCCAGATCTTCAGGATGCTTTGCAACATATTAATACTAACCGCCGAGCTTTCCGGTAAATTCCTCGGCACTGTCGGCCGTTGCCGTGTTTTAAGGGGTTATTCGGGCTGCGGAAAGACCACTGGACACTCTGGACTCCACATGGACCCAAACACTCGCCCCACTGGGACCAGGATGACCAGCCACAGTGAACTGATGAACACACACATGTACGGTGATTAAAAACCTTACAGGACACACTTTAACAAGAAACACAGAAAGACAATCATAACATTTAAGCAATAGTAAGTAGCAAATCATGGCTTTTCTGGTTTGTGATGTAAACTAAAGCTTACTGGCTATTTAAAAAAAAAAAAGGAACAATATAACCATGAACAGGCAAAAGTGTTGTTAAATTATTTCAATATAAATTTCTTGATCATAAATAAAATTATTTTTCTAAATCATAAAAAAAATGTTTTTTTCATTGACATGACTTAATATGGCTTAATAATAATTAAGCATATTTTACAGTAAAAGATTCATTTTTAAAACAACTTAAAAGAAATTAATATCAGCATAGATAAATAAAACTTAAATTAAAAATCACCATCAATTATAAATAAAAAAAATTAAAATAATAAAAAAAATTAAAATAAATTATTTTAATATAAAATACACTGAAATAAAACACTTTTAACCAATCAAATAAAACACTAAAAATTATGAAGTATTTTATTTGTGTACCTGCATGTCATGTGACCAATAACTGAGATCAGAGAACATTGAACATGTAAATGTTTTATTAAATGAGTGTGAGTGTGCGTGTGTGTGTGTGTGTGTGTGTGTGTTCTCTTGTTTATCCTATACATTGCCGGGACCAAAAGATAGTAAAACCTGGATTTTTTGACCTTGTGGAAAAAAAAGATTGAAAACACTAAATGATGTTTATCTGAAAGTGTAACAAAGGCAAACAGGTTTTCTGTAAGGGGTAGATTCAGGGGATATCGTTTCGTCAGTATAAAAAAATAGACGTCTATGGAAAGTCCCCACAATTCACAGAAACCTAACATGTGTGTGTATTTGAGTTTGTGTTCACCTGAGCACTCTGGGTTGGTGTGACAGCGCTGGGCTTGTCCTCGCTCACACACACAGATGTCACAGCCCACTTTAACCTGCTGACCGGGCCAGTATCGAACCCCAGACACCTCACACACACACTCCTCCGGCCGGACACACTGCTGCTCGTGATTCATGACCTTCCCATCAGGACACCAGCAGCCTGACACGAAACAACAGAAGAAATGAGAGGAAACAGACAACCACGAATATACAGTACAGTCATTTTAGTATTTATATAGTATTTACAGTATATTACCACAGTATTGGCATATATGAATGGCCCTCAGTGACATTAAAGAAGCTGTAAAGTATTCAGAGAAGTACAGTGTAGTTAACGGCTCACCTGTGAAACACCTGGAGCTGGGGTCACATGTTGTTGCCCCGGATACGTGAGCGCAGGTCAAAGGGCACGGCGCACAGTTGTGTCTGACAAGGCCCGCAGGACAAGAGACGTTAGCGCAGTCGTCCTGAGGACACGACCCTGAAAAACACATCTGTGTTCAGCTGGGAAACTTTCAGAGCGTCATCTCGCAGCTCATTTAACAAAAAAAGAGCAGATGAACCGACCTACATCACTACAAACACTGCTGATATCCACAAGGGCTTTAGCTCAGCAATACTGGGCTGGTCTGTAACTAGTGAATATAAATAAAATATTGTTTGGTAAATCGTCTAAAATATAACAGCCTTGATTCTAAACACTGTGTCATTACCTGAATGATCCATGACTGTTTTTGTGTTTTGTGATGTTATTTTATTCATATTTTAAATTATTTTTTATTTTCTGTTTTCATTTTAATTTTAGTTAATGTTTTGGTAAGTATTTATTATTTTTAATTAATATGCTTTTATTTCCATATAGTTGGTATTATTTTTTATCAAGATAAAAATGAGAATTCTAATAAAAATAATATATATATATATATATATATATAGTATTTTAATTTTAAGTATTTTAATTAATAAGTAGTATAATATGATAAATAATAGGTATTGTTGCACTGCCTTTCATTTTACTTGATTTCTATATACAATATACTTAATATATAATAGTTAACCATTTGAAATAAAATATTTTTTCCACACTACAGTACTCATATTATATTTGTTCATAATAGTAACATACAAAAACCAGCATAAACAAATAAATAAATGGTGCAACTTGAGCACATCATCAATGATGCACTTAAAAATTTAACAATGTATAAACAAACATTGTGTGTACATAATATTGTGTGTACATAAATACACACACACACACACACACACACACACACACACACACACACACACATGTATATATATATATAAAAAAAAAAAAAAAAGTAGAATTACTCTAACATGTTGAAATTTAAACTTTGGTCAACTACTTATGACCAAATTGACCAGCTCCAAAAAACTGGTCCAGCTATTTTAGATGGATAAAAAAAGCAAGGCCAAGATGGCTATGACTGGAGGTAGACCAGCTTAATCAATGTAATTAACTGGTAACCGGTGAAGATTTAAACGAGTGGCCAGTGGTTTATCTGCTCGAGGTTGTTTGTTCTGGTTCTTACTGATGTCTGTAGTCAGGTTAGTTTCTCCAGGTAGTTCTGCACAGGTTCTGCCTCCGTTCTGCGGCGGAAAACACTCTCTCTGACGGACTTCAACACCACCACAACCTTTACTGCAGTTCGACCACGTGACCCACGGCAGCCAGTAGCCATCGACTGTTGGACAGAACCGAAAACTTAACATCTGACACCGGAACGTTTCTCTTAAACATATGTAAATGCATCAGGTATGTATTTACATGGTGTAATATATTTTACCGGGGCAGGCGGTGGAGTAGCACTGCTGTCGTTGTGCTTTCTCTCCTCTGCAGTGTCCGTCTGAACCCTCGCGGCTGCAGCGTCTCTGTCGGCTCATGGTTCCTGATCCACAGCTGCGGCTGCAGGGGCTCCAGGAGCTCCAGGGACCCCAGACACCACAGCCCGTCTCGTCTGAGACGTCTGCGGGACAGTCTGCTGCACCGTTACACAACTACAATACAACAACAGACAGACCACACGGCCTCAGCCACATCCTGAACAACCAGGAACTCACCATCAAACAGAAACATTCCTAAAAAAAAAACACTGTGATGGGAAAATGAATGATTCGTATACCATGGTATTTGCATGGTACTCCAAGGTAAATAGTAGTATTTTTGATGTATAAACACAAATAAACACATTAATATTGATTTCACGCAGATGAGTGTCTGTACCGCATTGAAGGGCACACAGGACCCATCAGCACAGGTGAACTCTGGACAGACACGGCTGGTGTTTCTCTCACTAGGTGGCGCTGTGGAGGGACTGACTTTATCTGGAGAGAGAGAATTATACACATTATATATTTGATTGTACATATTTTAATAATTATCACAGTTCCCACACCAGAACTGTTGTGCATCTCTAAACAAAATACAGCGGCAATTTGTTTCTGAATGAATTACGTGAACCAATGAATTAGTGGGCTATTCATAAAGAGAGACATTTACTTTATTCCTGAGTGAATCAGCAGTTTGAACGAATCAAATGAATGAATGAATGAATGAATTTATGAATAAATGAATGAATGACTTATTCATTATGATATTTACTGCCACCTAATGGAAGTCTCTTATTTTAGTGTTTCATTTCATAAAAAAAAAAAATCATAATTCCATATTAATAAAATATCCAGAAAAAAATACATATTAATAAAAAAAAAACTAATTAAATTGATAGTTCACCCAAAAATTCTAAAAATAAAAATAAAAATGATAAATGTCCCTCTAAAGCTACTTTTTATAATATCTATTTGATGCTTTTCTCATTTAACAAAATAATGACTTTACATCTTATTTGGGGGTGATTTCTCTGCCAAATATGATGTGATATATAATTTAGAGAATTTTATGGTGATCCTTCTTGTCAGCTGCTTTAAAGATTGAAATAAAATGTTAAAATAATTTTAAAATGCCACAAAATTGGGAAAAACTAAGAAATCTACATTTGTGTAAATAAAACTCATCTACAGTATGATTAAAATATAATTGCACAAAAAAATCAACCTCTTTGCTTCTGATATGAACCTGAATACTAACTCTACTAATACTAATTAAGACTTAAAATATTTTTGTGTTTCTGTGATGTTTTTCACAAAATTCAACATGTACATCTTTGTTTTATAATGTTATTCTGCATATAGAATAAACAGCTCTATTGATTATAATTCATTAAATATTCAGACAGTTTGCTTTAGTAGAAACTAACCGCAGAGTATCTCATCCTCTCCTTTAGGACAATCGGGAATCCCGTTACACACACGTGAAATGTTAACACATGTGCGGTTATCACAGGAGAAACTTCCTGGACAGGGAGGAATCCGTGTGGAACCTGATGAGAAAAAATAATACATATCAAAACAACTCAACAAAAAAACAGATAGAACAGATGCACTCGTAAATGTTGAGGATGACTAACTTCTTTCCAGAATAGTAGTCATAGAGGAACTAGCATTTGTGTTTGTGTGTGTGTGTGTGTGTGTGTGTGTGTGTGTGTGTGTGTGTGTGTGTGTGTGTGTGTGTGTGTGTGTGTGTGTGTGTGTACAGGTTTATATATCCTGGTGGGGACTTCACAGACTTATGGGGACTCGTGTCACGGTGGGGACCTAAACTGAGGTCCCCATCGGTACAAAAGCTTATAAATCATACAGAATGAGTTTTTTTGAGAAAGTAAAAATGCACAAAGTTTCCTGTAAGGGGTAGGTTAGGGCAATAGAAAATACAGTTTGTACAGTATACAAACCATTACACCTACGGAGAGTCCCTACAAGGATAGCAAACCAGACGTGTGTGTGTGTGTGTGTGTGTGTGTGCTGTTCACCGCAGTTGTCCACGCTCTCGTCTGAGGCGTCTCTGCAGTGGGGCGTCCCGTCACACAGCTGCTGGTGTTGGATGCACTGGTCTCCGGTCTGGCAGAGGAACTGGTCAGACTGACATGTGCGGGAACAGTGTTTCTCATCGCTCCCGTCCAGACAGTCCGTCTCGCCATCACAGCGCCACGCTAACGGCACACACTGACCGCTAGTGCAGCCGAACTCAAACTGACTGCATCCTGAAATCACAGCGTCAGTTAGTTTGATAATAAACACGCTTTATATCTGCATATTGGGGGGCACATATGGGGGGCATTTGAATAAGTTTTTATATATACAGTATTTTGGTATTTTGTAATTATGTTTTATGTAATTAAAAAGTTGGAGTTAAAGTTTTGAGTTTGACCTTTTGATGTCGTTAATATGATAATTTCTGAATTTATTATTTTTGCAGTTCTTGACCCTTATCATATTATTACTTTATTGTTATCCCTTGCAAATGTTAACATTAATGAATGTAAGTTTTCAAAGAAAAAAACTTTTTTATTTTCAAGAAAGAAGTAGAATATTTTTAGAATATTTAGTTGATTGTCTTTGTGCTCGCAAAATAGGAAAGTAATGGTTTTGCAGTTTAGTTTCGAATAAATGCACTTTTTGAACTGATGAGCATTATTAGTATGTGGTCATGGTACATTTTTATTTCAGAAAAGCAGAAAAGTTTTGCATGGATACCTTTGACAGGACAGATGAGCTCATCGATGCCGGACGGACAGTCCCTGTGACCGTCACACACTCTCTCTGCAGACACACACTGATCTCCAGGACACTGCAGCTCTCCGATGGCACACACACACCCTCTCTCATCACTGTAGTCCCCGCAGTCATCGTGACCGTCACAGCGGTGGAGGAACAGCACGCACCGGCCCGATGAACAGCGGAACTCGTCCTGTCTGCACAACACGCCGCAGTCTGCAACAACACTCAACATTAACATCACCACAGGACCTTTTACAGTCTTCTTATCATGTGAATGATGACAGAATTCTGCTGTAAAGCCTGACATATGAAATCATTTTCTTTACCTTTAGACTAAATAAAAAAATCTAAAAAAAAAAAAAGGTTTGCATATATGTTATCTGTTATCATATTTGATCCATCAGGTTTTTGCCTCATACAGTATGAAAGTGAGAATATGGAGGGAAAAACAGCTCTGAATCAGATGGCTTAATATTTAATTTGGCGCAGATTTTGATTTATATTTGATCAGAAATATCAAATTCTAATCTCTTGTAATGTAATCAGTTAGATCAGCCAAAATGACTCTTTCCTTCAGTAATATTTTTGGGTGTTTATGCATCATTATCTGATTTGCATAATTTCTATAGCTAAAACAAAGACAACACTCGCAAATAAACGATGCATGTCCAAAATATTAGTATCATATCAGTTATCGGCATGCTCATTTTCTCCTAAATTTACATGTAGATAATATTTGCCATGTTAATGATTAATAACATTAATAATTTAATAATGATTGTTTATTATACTTTATATTAAATTGCTATTTAAAGCCTAAATTAACTAATGTTATTAGTTTTATGTTTTCAGACAAAAATATTTCATTTATTGCATATTCTCATATTTGCATGGCCAAAAATGTTAAATTCTGATGCTTGTAATGTAAAACAATGAGATCTTTTTAAAAGGATATCAAGTACCTACATACGATCATATAAATATCAGTCATCAGTCTATATCTCCAATAATAAGTCTTGATATGTAAGATGAGACTGAAATGATCCAAACATATAATGCAATGCAATCTGATGCTGATTGAGAGATGAAGAAATAGACGCTCCTCAGAAGATGTGAGATGAAGATCATTCCTCCGCTGAGGAACAGTGAAAGTAAAGCTCCTCAGAAGATCCTGATGATCAGATTTGAGACGCACTGATTTTTCTAAAAAATGATTGATGGAGAATCAAGTAAAGCTGAGCTGCTTCAGTCCAGCAAGTATTTTGACGATTACTTGAGAAAAATCAGTCAAGATTTGACTGCAGAAAGACATGGATGTTTGTACAATTACACTAAAAGCCTTATAAATTCATCAAACATACCGTGTTCATCAGAATCATCAGCAAATCCACAATCCAGCCTCCCGTCACAGACTTTATGCGCTGGCAGACAGCGTCCGCTCGCACACCTGAACTCTCCGGCCGGACAGCCAGGTTCTGGTGAGGTCGGGGCACAGAAGTCCTCGTCCGATTGGTCGGCGCAGTCGGGATGACCATTACACCTGAGCTCCAGCGGTAAACAGGCCCCACCGGAGCAGCGGAACTGATCCGGAGGACAGGTGGAGGGACAGACCTCATCCGAACCGTCGCCGCAGTCGTCCTCATTATCACAGAGCCAGACGGCAGGAATACAGCGCTGAGAGCCGCCGGAGCACAGGAACTCTGAGTCCTCGCAGGGAGACGGAGGAGGACATGGAGATCCAACACAACGCCACAAACCATCAGAACAAGAGCTGAAGGACAGATGACAAAAGAACAAAAGAATTCAATGCAAAAACTTCTTATTCTACACTATGCACAATCTAGTTTAATCAAGCACTATCCAATGCATATTTAAATTAACTGTCATTTAATTCATCTCAAACACTCCTGCTTTCGTCATACAAATTGCTTTCAGCAATATGTTTGGGTGTTTATGCATCATTACATGATTTGGATAATTCCTTAATTAAAGACAGACAATATGTGAAATAAACTAGTGATGTACGAGATATCAATACCATATCAGTTATGGGCATACTCATTTTTGCCTAAATTCACATGTATTTACCAAGTTAATGTTTACTAACATTAACAATTTATATATGATTTTCTGTTTTTCATAATGTACGTTATCTTACTGTTTTTGAGCATTAATTCACTGGTAGAATTTAAAACTAATGATTTAACTTTTACTTTTATATTTTTAAACTTTTAGACAAAATAGTGCATTAAAATAGTTTTATTTTATTTTTTAAGTATAATGAATTTTTATGTTTTTAGACATAAAATAGTATTAAAAACTAAACAATTTAAATTTTTATATATTTATTTTGTTTTTACACATACTAGTATATTAGATAACTAATTTCAGATTTAATTTATGTTTTAGACAAAATAACATATTAAAATAATAATTTTGGTGCATTTTAATTTATTTTTGTTATGTTTTTAGCAAAATGGCACATTAAATCATAATTTTAGTAAAATAGTATGTTTTCTTTGTTTTATGTTTTTAGACAAAATTGTACATTAAAATAGTAATTTTAGTTAAATCTTATTTATTTGTTTGTTTGTTGTTGTTGTTGTTTTTAATTTACCACAGAATGAAAATAATAAGCATTGGCCAGAATTTTGATGCACAATCTATGCATTCCTAAAATAAACAACGCAAGCAGCACATGTAATTCACTCTTAGTAAATTTCCCTCTAAGATTTTATCCAAAACATGAGTGTGCATATTAAATTAAAAATTATTAACATTTTTGCAATAACATTTGGTACAGCAATTAAACTGTAAGATGACAAACAGACCCTCTAAACTGACCAGTTCTGACAGTGTTGAGTGACAGTCGCTACTGCTGGAAATAAAGATCCGTCCCACTCACACGGACACTGAGACGGAGGAATACAGGTGTCACCTGCAGACGACAGACAGACATCAGACAACAAATACGTAACTAGAAAACGCATCAGATGAACACATAAGGCACACAGACATAAACACACTCCTCTTACCGTGTCTCACAGTCCCGTGAGGACAGAAACATCCCTCCACACAGGAGAGGGCGCTGCAGAGGGGATCAGAGACAGAAGGAGTGCCGGGACACGCTGGAGAACAGGCAGGACCGCAGGCCTCATAAACCAAACCGTTCTCACACTGCAGCGCTGGAGACACAGGACACAATATTATACACACAAAACGTATAGAAATCAGTCGGATGGGTATAATAACTCACGGCAGAGTTCCTGTGACCTCCAGCGCACATACGCTCCTTTGCGGTTACACTCTTCAGCATACGCAGCTATAGCCGTACACAAACACTCACAGTCACCGCCTGAGTCACACCTGCAAAACACAGCAAACCCTTAAAAGCCCTCAGTACAGTATGAACAATAGAGATCCTGATGCATGTGATACACTGAGTATCAACTTTCAGTGAGTGGGTTTCTTACCCGCAGGCGTCAAAGACACACCAGTCGTAGTACTGCTGGAACGGCACTTCTGAGTGACACGAGCTGAAGAGCTCCT